>MU008151.1:600000-1170089 GCA_010909165.1 Anthoceros angustus
TTCTACCATGATGAGGTTTTGCATGGGTCTGGTCCAATCACTAACATATTCTCTTTTGGCTTGCTTGCTGTTGTGGGGCCTCCATCAACGACCCTATGGCCCACGGAGCACGTTGTCCAATGGGTGGGCAGCGTATTGCTATAGGCGACTGAGACGTCATATTCTCGATGCCTTCATGAACGATCCTATGGCCCACAGAGCACGTTGTCCAATGGGTGGGCAGCGTATTGCTACACGCGACTGAGACGTCATGTTCTCGATGCCCAATAAGACCGGTTTCTTCTCTTTCAAGGAGCGGCAATGTACTATGCTCTATGGCGCCTCTAACAGAGCTGGCCTTTTGTTGACGCATGGGACTCGGTTGACATAGGGGACTCGGACGTCTTGGTTGCGGACGTGGTTATCACTAACCCAACCAGAGATTTTGTTAGCGATAGGTTGGGCAGCGGAAGGGAGTGCAACTAAGAAAAATTACAAGTACAGGCCCATGCACTAAGGTCACATTTTCATCCCCTTGCCATTGAAACCCATTCCGGGATTTCTAGAAGATTGGGGGAACAAACATAAGTCAAGGTGTAGTTGTAGCGCAATATGGAAGCGCATCTGTTTTGGGTAGAGAGGGTCAAGTAAGATTTTTTTTCTCATTTCATCAAGGAGTGCACAAGGGACTACCACAACGACAGGGATGGGGTTGGTGTTTCCATCACCATCTTTAGAACAATCACGAGTACTAGAGACATCAGCGGGCACTAGTGGTAAGTAGACCTTCTTGGGGCGGTTGGGGTTTATAGGGTAGATTGGTGGGGGGCACGCCCCCGGCCTGGTGCCCCGTCGTGGGTCGTGGGGTCATCGTTTTTTCACCTCAGAGCAGATGGCCCAATTCATCGAATAAATGACCACTTTCACCTCAGGGTAGATGATCCCTTTCACTTCAAGGTAGATGACCCCTTTCACCTCGAGGTAGATAGGATTTTCCATCTCATTCTTTTTATTAAGTCTCCACAAGGTAGATAGGATTTTCCATCTCATTCTTTTTACGAAGTCTCCACATTACTCGTGTTTGGACAGCGATGGAGTTAAGCAAGCACATTCACACCCAAGACAAAAGCTGTTCACTGGTTGACCACAGAGATTCATTCGTCTCTGACCATCTCTTATGATGAGAGGTGGATCAGTGTTAACCATCCATGTCCATGTCCCAGCGATGGAGTACAATCACCCAGAAGACATAAACAATGTTCTCTGGCCTATACGCTTGAGCAGTTCTTCATTATTCTCACGGTCGCCCTTACAACTGCAACAACCAGCTGCGAATCGATGCACACGGTACCCATCCCTTACAACAATGTCTCTGTTCAAGCCTTGACATGATCTCCGTGGAACTGTGGCAGTCACTGCACATGCGTAGATTCTTCGTTACCACCAGAGGTGTCCCACTCAGTGTTCAAGAGACCAAACGCCAGAGCTAGCTTCTCAGCATGCCCACAAAGCACATCTTCCTTTTCCTTCTCACACAGTGGCTTCAACACCAACTTTGTGTGAGGTACGTGGCCTCCTCTAGCCTACCTCCACATGCATACATGCGCAAGATATGGTTCCCAAGTATGCATTCGACTCGTACCCAAGTTTGACAGTGAGATCATGAACTCGCCCCACAACCAAATCCTTCTTAGCTGTACACAGTTTTAGCACAGTAAAACAGAGACTGAGAATAGCAGAGTCTGTCTGCGCCAGAGATTCCAGGGCTCCAACGGCCTCAGAAGCTTCCTGCTGACATAACATGCTCACGGTTCCAGCCGTTACGACGCCCATTTCCGATCCTGCACGCCTGCCAGGTTCAGGCTTATCCAGAGCTCGACTTGGAAGGAGAGGCACCATGACCATCTGCATATCCAAGGAAACGAGCTGCTCATCAACCCAAGCTGGCTTGAACATGTTGTTTAACCACAGCACCTCGCCGGACCCCTTACGCCGGAAGTCAGGCGAACGGGAGCTCTTCTTATCTCGTCTGTTGTCCACCACATGGTAGGTCCAGAAAAATTGTTGCCACAAGTGCTCCTGCTCCTGGCGACCATCACTGAAAATCGTCCCCACCCACAGATTCTCGGGTGGAAGTGCTGGGCTCCTTACACTGCTGCACCTGGAGGCTTTGTTGCCAGGGTTGACTCCACAAGATGAGGGAGCCCTCGTAGAATCCCTATACACACACCAAATTGTTGGGTCCACAACGGTGTGGTTCCCATGTGGCCATCGTTCAGGCATCGCTGTTGGAAGTTGAGGCTAAAACTGGCTTCTGGCAAGATGGCCGGTTACTTCGCATCACCACACCACCCCGAAGGATGGTGTAGACTAAAAACCTTGAAAAGGGGTAGGTACGCTAGTTTCGAAGTTTCGAACAGCAGATATGCTAAGCACATCTGCGAGAAGAGATTCATTCGTCTCTGACCATCTCCCATGACGGAGAGGTGGATCAGTGTTAACCATCCATGTCCATGTCCCAGCGATGGAGTACATCACCCAGAAGACATAAAACAATGTTCTCTGGCCTATACATGAGCAGTTCTTCATTATTCTCACGGTCGCCCTTACAACTGCAACAACCATTTGCGAATCGATGCACACGGTACCCATCCCTTACAACAATGTCTCTCTGTTCAAGCCTTGACATGATCTCCGTGGAACTGTGGCAGTCACTGCACATGCGTAGATTCTTCGTTACCACCAGAGGTGTCCCACTCAGTGTTCATAACCATCCTGGTCCCTGTCCCAGTTTGGACAGTTCTTCGAATGTGCGGCGGGACCTGGCGCGTCGCTGAGTTACCTTCCCTCTTGCTGAGGGAAGGTAAATTCCGCCTTCCCAGCAAGAGGGAAGAGTGTAGGTTCCTGGCTTCTGCCCTACAAGGATAGTAACAGCTTCTTTTCTACCATGATGAGGTTTTGCATGGGTCTGGTCCAATCACTAACATATTCTCTTTTGGCTTGCTGTTGTGGGGCCTCCATCAACGACCCTATGGCCCACAGACACGTTGTCCAATGGGTCACACCATCAACAGACGCCATATTCGATGCCTTCATGAGCGATCCTATGGCCCACAGACACGTTGTCCAATGGGTGGGCAGATTTCTACCACTGCCAGGGGCGTCATGTTCTCGATGCCCAATAAGACCGGTTTCTTCTCTTTCAAGGAGCGGCAATGTACTATGCTCTGTGCGCCTCTAGAGGAGGCTGGCCTTTTGTTGGCCTGGGACTCGGTTGACATAGGGACTGGGACGTCTTGGTTGACGTGGTTATCACTAACCCAACCGAGATTTTGTTAGCGATAGGTTGGGCGGAAGGAGTGCAACTGTTTGTCAGCCCATGCACAAGCACATTTCCTCTTGCCCATCCATTTGAAGATTTCTCCAAGGTGTATGAATGCATGAACACTGCTTTTAGAATCAGTGATCTCATTTCATCAAGGAGTGCACAAGGGACTACCACAACGACAGGGATGGGGTTGGTGTTTCCATCACCATCTTTAGAACAATCACGAGTACTAGAGACATCAGCGGGCACTAGTGGTAAGTAGACCTTCTTGGGGCGGTTGGGGTTTATAGGGTAGATTGGTGGGCACGCCCCGGCCTGGTGCCCGTCTCTCATCGTTTTTCACCTCAGAGCAGATGGCCCAATTCATCAGATAAATGACCACTTTCACCTCAGGGTAGATGATCCTTTCACTTCAAGGTAGATGACCCTTTCACCTCAGGTAGGATTTTCCATCTCATTCTTTTTATTAAGTCTCCACAAGGTAGATAGGATTTTCCATCTCATTCTTTTTACGAAGTCTCCACATTACTCGTGTTTGGACAGCGATGGAGTTAAGCAAGCACATTCACACCCAAGACAAAAAGCTATGTTCACTGGCGTACACACTTGACCACAGAGATTCATTCGTCTCTGACCATCTCTCTTATGATGAGAGGTGGATCAGTGTTAGCCATCCATGTCCATGTCCCAGCGATGGAGTACAATCACCCAGAAGACATAAAACAATGTTCTCTGGCCTATACGCTTGAGCAGTTCTTCATTATTCTCACGGTCGCCCATTACAACTGCAACAACCATTTGCGAATCGATGCACACGGTATCCATCCCTTACAACAATGTCTCTCCGTTCAACCCTTGACATTATCTCCGTGGAACTGTGGCAGTCACTGCACATCCGTAGATTCTTCGTTACCACCAGAGGTGTGCCACTGGGAGTGTTCAAAAGACCAAACGCCAGAGCTAGTTTCTCAGCATGCCCACAAAGCTGATCCTCCTTTTCCATTTCAGACAGAGGCTTCAACACCAAATTTGTGTGAGGTACGTGGCCTCCTTCCTGCTTCAGACGTGCATTCGTGCTCTCTACCAGCGCAATATCCTCTCTCCTTTCTCCCACCAGAAATCTATGTACCTGCTTATTCACCTCAATGGTCGCCACTGCAGGTTTCTTGTTAGCTCCTGCTATTCTCTCTTCAATCCTGTCTACATCCCACCTACCTGCATCTGCATAGGCATTGGCCATGAGCACATCAGACGCCCTGGGGTCCAGCCTAACAATGCTTTCAAAACACCACATCGCCCTCTCTATTCCCCATGACTTTTGCAGGCATTCAACAAGACATCAAGCCCACAACACTTTGGCCCTCACATGACAATAGCATCTTCTCAGCCTCATCTAAATGGCCCGCACGCCCAAGAAGATCAATCATGCAATTGTAATGCTCAGTAGTAGGCTTGATGCCATGGTGTTCAGCCATGGAATCAAAGTGCTTGCGACCCTCGTGACCAGTCCTCATGACTGCATGCTACTAGAAGGCAAGTAAAAGTAGCATCATCAGGCTGAATACCGGCAACTAACATCTCCTCAAAACAAGCTAGTGCTGCGAGACCTTCATCACAAGTACCAGATCAGGGCGGTCCATGTCACCACATCTTTGTGTTCATGCTGTCAAAAACCTGGCGTGCATCTTCCAGTTCACCACATTTTGCATACATGTCCACAGGCAGGTGCCCACCAGTACGTCATCCAGCAGTCCTCTTTCGACAATCTGTGAGTGCAGCTGCCTGCCCTTCTGTAAGGCACCAGTGCTTGCACAGGCCTTCAGAAGGCAAGCAAAAGTACATGGTAGCCAAAATGAGGCCCTCTGCTCCATTTGTCCATACAGAACAAGCGCCTCATGTCCGAGCCCTTGCTGGCATACCCAGCTATCAGGGCATTCCATGTCACCACATCCTTGGTCATGCTGTCAAAAACCTGGCGTGCATCTTCAGTTCACCACATTTTGCATACCCAGCTATCAGGTGTCCATGTCAACTTTGTGGCATGCTGTCAAAAACCTGGCGTGCATCTCAATTCTTGCATACATGTCCACCAGGCAGTTGCCAACAAACAAGTTAGCGGAATGCACTGTCACACATCACAGTGCACTTTTCTGCCAGATTCCAAGTCAGCAAATGCACAAGCTTGAAGGGCAGCTAAAGACGTGACCATTCGCCTTGACTCCTGACCTACGCATCTCATGGTACAGTTGTATGGCCTCCTTAGGTTTCCCATGCTTTGCATATACAGAGATTATGGAACCACATGAAGGCATCTGGTTTGCCACCCTGGTGAACACATCCATGGCCTCCTCTAGCCTACCTCCCACATCCAGCAAGAGATATGGTTCCCCAGTATGCATTCGACTCGTACCCAAATTTGACACACAGATCATGAACCCGTCGTCCCACAACCAAATCCTTCTTAATGTACACAGTTTCATGTGCAAACAGAGAGTCGAAATAGCAGAGTCTGCGCCAGAGATTCCAGGGCTCCAACGGCCTCAGAAAGCTTCCCTGCTGACATAACATGCTCACGGTTCCAGCCGTTCGACGTCCATTTCCGATCCACGCCAGGTTCAGGCTTATCCAAAATCGACTTGGAAGGAGGCACCATGACCATCTGCATATCCAAGGAAACGAGCTGCTCATCAACCCAAGCTGGCTTAAACATGTTGTTTAACCACAGCACGTCGCTGGACCCCTTGCGCCGGAAGTCAGGCGAACGGGAGCTCTTCTTATCTCGTCTGTTGTCCCACCACATGGCAGGGTCCAGAAAAAATTGTTGCCACAAGTGCTCCTGCTCCTGGCGACGACCATCGTTGGAAATCTCGTCCCCACCCAGACATTTTCTCTGAAGTGGAAGTGCTGGGCTCCTTACACTGCTGCACCTGGAGGCTTTGTTTGCCAGGGGTTGACTCCATAAGATGAAGTGAGCGGGAGGCCCTCGTAGAATCCCTGTGCACGCGCCAAATTGTTGGGTCCACAACGACTCTGGTTCCCGAATTGTGGCCATTGTTCAGGCATCCCTGTTGGCGGTTGAGGCTGACGATGGCTTCTGGCAGGATGCGCAGTTACTTTGCATGACCACACCACCCCGGAGGATGGTGCAGACAGTTTCACCTAGAAAAAGAGTACGCTAGTTCCGAAGAACCGAACAGCAGATATGCTAAGCACATATGCGTTGTTCAAAATTACTTCATTCAAGAGAAAGAGAGACTCGTTCGATTCTGACCATCTCCCTTACGACGAGAGGTGGATCTGTGTTATCATCCTTGTCCATGTCCCAGTTTGGACACCGATGGAGTTAAGAACACATTACAGACAAAAAGATGTTCCCTTTATACGTACACTGACCACAGAGATTCATTCGTCTATGTCTTGAGAGGTGGATCAGTGTTAGCCATCCATTCCATGTCTCAGCGATGGAGTTAAGCAAGCACATTTACCCCAAAAGCAATGTTCTGACACTGGCTAGTTCTTCCTTTCTCACGGTCGACCTCAACAACTGCAAACCATTTGCGAATCGATGCACACGGTACCCATCCCTTACAACAATGTCTCTGTTCAAGCCTTGACATGATCTCCGTGGAACTGTGGCAGTCACTGCACATAGATTCTTCGTTACCACCAGAGGTGTCCACTCGGTGTTCAAGAGACCAAACGCCAGAGCTAGCTTCTCAGCATGCCCACAAAGCGCATCTTCCTTTTCCTTCTCAGACAGTGGCTTCAACACCAATTGTGTGAGGGTATGGCCTCCTCTAGCCTACCTCCACATGCATACATGCGCAAGATATGGTTCCCCAAGTATGCATTCGACTCGTACCCAAGTTTGACAAGATCATGAACTCGTCCCCACAACCAAATCCTTCTTAGCTGTACACAGTTTCAGCACAGTGCAAACAGAGACTGAGAAATGGCAGAGTCTGCGCCAGAGATTCCAGGGCTCCAACGGCCTCAGAAAGCTTCCCTGCTGCTGACATAACGGTTCCAGCCGTACGACGCCCATTTCCGATCCTGCACGCCTGCCAGGTTCAGGCTTATCCCGAGCTCGACTTGGAAGGAGAGGCACCATGACCCATCTGCATATCCAAGGAAACGAGCTGCTCATCAACCCAAGCTGGCTTAAACTGTTGTTTAACCACAGCACCTCGCCGGACCCTTACGCCGGAAGTCAGGCGAACGGGAGCTCTTCTTATCTCGTCTGTTGTCCACCACATGGTAGGGTCCAGAAAAAATTGTTGCCACAAGTGCTCCTGCTCCTGGCGACGACCATCGCTGGAAATCCGTCCCCACACATTTCTCGGAAGTGGAAGTGCTGGGCTCCTTACACTGCTGCACCTGGAGGCTTTGTTTGCCAGGGGTTGACTCCTAGTGAGGTGAGCGGAGCTCCTCGTAGAATCCCTGTGCACACAATTTGTTGGGTCCACAACGGGTTCCCTTGGCCATCGTTCAGGACCCTGTTGGATGACTACATGGCTTCTGCAGGATGCCAGTACTGCATGACCACACCAGAGGATGGTGCAGACAGTTCACCTAGGTGTGGTGAAGCCAAACAGAATCCAGCTTGTTCAGTCAGGAAGAGACTGTTGATTTGACCATTCAGAGAGGACACATCCTGTCATGTCAGTTTCACAGGATTTGCATTAGAAAAAGATGTTCTCTATTCCAAGAGATTCATTGTCTGAGTTGAGAGGTGGATCAGTGTTAACCATCCATGTCCATGTCCAGGATGGAGTTAAGCAAACCCAAGAAAAGCAATGTTCTCTGGCGTACACTGAGTTCTTCATTCTTCTCACGGTCGACCCTTACAACTGCAACAACCATTTGCGAATCGATGCACACGGTACCCATCCCTTACAACAATGTCTCTCTGTTCAAGCCTTGACATGATCTCCGTGGAACTGTGGCAGTCACTGCACATGCGTAGATTCTTCGTTACCACCAGAGGTGTCCCACTCGGAGTGTTCAACAGACCAAACGCCAGAGCTAGCTTCTCAGCATGCCCACAAAGCATCTTCCTTTTCCTTCTCAGACAGTGGCTTCAACACCAACTTTGTGTGAGGTGGCCTCCTTCCTGCTTCAGACGTGCATTCGTGCTCTACCTTTAAGCAATATCCTCTCCTTTCTCCCACCAAAATCTATGTACCTGCTTCACCTCAACGTCGCCACTGCAGGTTTCTTGTTAGCTCCTGCTACCATTCTCTGTGTTTCAATCCTGTCTACATCGGTCCACCTACCTGCATCTGCATAGGCATTGGCCATGAGCACATGCAGACGCCTCCTGAGGGTCCAGCCTAACAATGCTTTCAAAACACACCACATCGCCCTCTCTATCCCCGTGACTTTTGCAGGCATTCAACAAAGACGTCAAGCCCACAACATTACTTTGGCCCTCACATGATAGCATCTTCTCAGCCTCATCTAAATGGCCCGCACGCCCAAGAAGATCAATCATGCAATTGTAATGCTCAGTAGTAGGCTTGATGCCATGCTGTTCAGCCATGGAATCAAAGTGCTTACGACCCTCATCAGTCCTCATGACTGCATGCATGCTAGGCAAGTAAAAGTAGCATCATTAGGCTGAATACCGGCACTAACATCTCCTCAAAACAAGCTAGTGCCTTGTGACCATCACAAGTACCATACCCAGATATCAGGGCATTCCATGTCACCACATCCTTTGTGTTCATGCTGTCAAAAACCTGGCGTGCATCTTCCAGTTCACCACATTTTGCATACATGTCCACCAGGCAGGTGCCCAACTACACATCCGTCCTCTTTTGACAATCTGTGAGTGCAGCTGCCTGCCCTTCTGTAAGGCACCAGTGCTTCCAGGCCTTCAGAAGGCAAGCAAAACATCGTTCAGCCAAACAGGCCCTCCTCCATTTGTCCATATACAACAAGCGCCTCTTGGCCAAGTCCTTGCTGTGCATACCCAGATATCAGGGCCGTCCATGTAACCACATCCTTCGTGTTCATGCTGTCAAAAACCTGGCATGCATCTTCCAGTTCACCACATTTTGCATACATGTCCACCAGGCAGGTGCCCAACACCACGTTATCCAGGAGTCCTCTTTTGACAATCTGTGAGTGCAGCTCCCTGCCCTTGTGTAAGGCACTAGTACTTCCACAAGCCTTCAGAAGGCACGAAAAAGTAACATCGTCAGCCAAAATGACGCCCGCCTCCTCCATCTGTCCATACACAACAAGTGCCTCTTGGCCGAGCCCTTGATGTGAATACCCAGCAATTAGGGCATTCCATGTCACCACATCCTTTGAAGCTAAGCTGTCAAAAACGTGGCGTGCATCTTCGAGTTCACCACACTTGGCATACATGTCCACCACGCAGTTGCCCAACACTACGTTATCTAGCAGTCCTCTTTCAACAATCAGTGAGTGCAGCTGCCTGCCCTTCTGCAAGGCACCAGTGCTTGCACAGGCCTTCAGAAGGCAAGCAAAAGTAATATGGTTAGCCAAAATCAACCCTTCCTGCTCCATTTGTGCATACAGAACAAGCGCCTCATGTAGCCCGCATATCCAGCTCATTCCATGTCACCACATTCTTTGTGTCCATGCTGTCAAAAACCTGGCGGGCATCTTTCAGTTTACCACATTTTGCATATCCAGAGATCAGGGCATTCCATGTCACCACATCCTTTGTGGCCATGCTGTCGAAAACCAGGCGTGCATCTTTCAGTTCACATTTTGCATACATGTCCACCAGGCAGTGCCAACAAACAAGTCAGGAGGAATGCCACTGTACCACATCACAGTGCACTTTTCAGATTCCAAGTCGGCGGCAAATGCACAAGCTTGAAGGGCAGCTACAAAGACGTGAGCATCCTTCACTCTGACCTACGCATCTCATGGTACAGTTGTATGGCCTCATTAGGTTTCCCATGCTTAGCATATGCAGAGATTATGGAAAACCACATGAAGGTATTTGGTTTGCCCACCCTGGTGAACACATCCATGGCCTCCTGCAGACTCCCTCCACATGCATACATGCGCAAGATATGGTTCCCCAAGAATGCATCGGACTCGTACCCGAGTTTAACAATGAGATCATGAACTCTTCGCCCCACAACCAAGTCCTTCTTGGCTGCACACAGTTTTAGCACAGTGTAAACCAGAGACTGAGAAATAGCAGAGCCTGTCTCCGCCAGAAATCCCAGGGCTCCAACCGCTTCAGAAAGCTTCCTCTGCTCACATAACGTGCGCACGGTTACAGCCGTTACGGCGCCCATTTCCGATCCTCCGCGCCTGCCAGGTGCAGGCTTCTCCGGGGGGCTCGACTTGGAAGGAGAGGCACCATGACCCATCTGCATATCCAAGGAAACGAGCTGGTCATCAACCCAAGCTGGCTTGAACGCATAGTGTCTATCCACAGGACCTCGCCGGAGCCCTTACGTCGGAAGTCAGGCGAACGGGAGCTCTTCTTATCTCGTCTGTTGTCCCACCACATGGTAGGATCCAGAAAAAATTGTTGCCACAAGTGCTCCTGCTCCTGGCGACCACCATCGGTGGCAAAACCGACCCCACCCACACATTTTCTCGGAAGCGGAAGCCCTGGGCTCCTCACACTGCAGCACCTGGAGGCTTGGCTGTTTGCCGGGGATTGACTCCTGGAATTGAGGTGGGCGGGAGCTTCTCGTAGAATTCCTGTACACACATCAGTTTGTTGGGTCCACAACGGCTCCGGTTGCCATACTGTGGCCATCGTTCAGGGACCGTTGCTCTAATATGAGGCGGGACGCCCAAGTACTTACATACTGTGTATGACCACACCACCCTGAAGGACGGTGCAGACGGTTAGTGTCGAGGAAAAAGGAGACATGAGGCTAACAAAGCTGACAATTTGCGAGGCTAGCTCTCGAGTTTGGACGGCTGACCTGCTCAGCCTGGGATCTTTCTGAAGGCTGGGCACCTCGGGTTTGGTACAGCCGCCAGTATTGATGGTCTGGTAACCTTTTTGTGATGGCCTATGCTACAAGAGCCAGCAAGAAATTGAAAAGATTGGACATGGCCCCTTGGTTCTCAATGCGTCTCCTCTGCGTATTGTTGAGCCCCTCCTGCTCCCGGCTGTGAAGGTCCTTAGGAGCAGTATGGCTGTAGATAGGTGTGTGTGTGCTTCAAGACCTCTAACTGCTTGATTGGATGCATGAGACTGTGAATGCTCGGGAACTGCACATCCTCAGTCGTGCTTGACTAGTTCCAATGCTGTGTTGTGACTTGAGGAAATAACCCCAGAATAGTTAGGGTAATCAATCACGTTACTCTTATATTACACCTCTCTTGCATTCTATTTTTCTTATCACCTATCTATTTTATATTTTATATTTTATATTAGTTTTTATTTAAATATATTCAAAGCTGTTTCTATCATTTATATTTACTTCCTATCTTTATATGTGGTTTTTCCTTGGTTCTTCCTTGGGTCTTGGTTTTCTTGTGCAGCTTTCATCATTGGCAAGCCTTGTGAGAGCTTCTTGATCATTGGTAAGCTTTGTTGAACTCCTTATAGATTTTGCCTCTTTTCCCTCTCTCATAACTTTTGCCTATTTTTTCTCTCATCCCAAACATTAATTTTCTCTCTAGTTCAGACACATCTATGTATAATCGGCTTTTTACCTCTTTTATGTTATATAATCTCTGTCCCATGATGGTCGTTCTATCCTTAGTGCTTAGTGAACATGAAGACTTTATTGAAGAAAAAGAGATGAGAAATTCCATCTACCCCGAGACAAAGGGGAACAACCCTTAGTGCCCAAGGGTTGTTCCCCGGAAATCGATGTATTGTGGAAAGCCTTAATTAACCCTTCACATGCTTCTGCCGCTCATGAAAACAATCCAACCAATGGTATGACACCATGATTTTGTGATAAATTTTCAGAGCATGCCACGACATGCTAGTTTTAGACCCATCGGAAACCCTCTTCGAAGAATAAAAGCCATAAACCCCCATCGGGTATATTCCCCCTCTTGAAAAATTATGGTGTTCCTAGACCCAGAGGGACTAGCCCCTGCTTAAAACTAGCTACTGCTCCAAGAATGTCGTGGTCCGGGAAATGAAAGGGCCTACCTACCATTGGTGCCGAAGATGCCACATCTCTTCCGCTTGCCGCCGTCCTATATAGTATGCTGGCCAATGCCCTCTGCAAGGCGATGGACACGCATTGCCTGAAGAAAGCTACAATGCAAGAAAGGGGGAGACCAATCTCATTGTTGTGGCTATGGTAAGCCTTAGCTCAAGCTTTAATAAACCTGGCAAAATTCTTGCCCATGGCTCTGTGAGTCTCGATCGCAAGGAGGACGAAGGCGTGCGATTTGGAAAGCCTAGATGCAGGGGCGGGCCGGAAGGTAAGAACTTGCTCCCTTCCCCGAGCAAGAATGGAGGCGAGCTCGAGTGGGCTGGGAAATGGAGGAATCCGCGGAGAAAGGCCAGCTACGCCTGCCCATATTGCTTTTCAAGGAGGGATGCCTGAAGCGCACACGGCCCAACCTCGGGGAAGGAGGAAAAATAAGGTAGGGCTGCCTTAGCCTCGGAGGGTAAAGATCCCCTAGTCAATCTTAAGGACATTTGCAGGAGCAAAGCTCCCTCCTTAACGCCTATGACAAAGGCCTCCAAGATGCGGGAATCCCCGATTAAGAAACGGACTAGGCAAGGTGACTCTGTCCCTGTATAGAATCAACCACATGGACTGTGGACTCTTGACAAATGCCTGAAATTGTACTTGGTGCATAGTTTTGATGGATGCCTTTGACGAAACGGCTTGGGAGAGGACTTTTCTAGAAGGTTTGAATTACAAACAAGCCTCGTCAATTTTGATCTTGTGTGATAACAAGTCTACCATTACTATGACCAGTAATCCTCGTTGTCATTACTGGATGAAGCATATTCAAATTAGACAGAACTACATATGTGAGGCAATATGTTGATTCATGGGTTGTGAAGATTTTCTGTGTTTCCACATATTTGAATTCTAGTTATCTTCTAGTGAAGAATTTACCAAAATACAAGCATTTCATATATATACATATGGAGGCAATGGGCCTTAGAGAAGAGAAAAGGAAGAATTTTATTGAAGTCTACTAAGGACGGATTTCCATCATGGGACTTGGTATTTAACAACTTGTACCATGGTGTGCCTAAGCTACTTGCACCAAGGGCATCCACTCCCTTTAGGCACCCCATCTAAGTACCGATCTACTCCCTTTAAGCACCCCATCTAAGTACCGATCTACTCCCTTTAGGCACCCCATCTAAGTACCGATCTAAAGGATGCTTGATCACGAAGTGGCCGGCTCACACAAACACGAAGTGGCCTGCTCACACAACAACGAAGTGGCCGGCTCACACAAACACGAAGTGGCCGGCTCTCACAACAACGAAGTGGCCGGCACACACAACACGAAGTGGCCGGCTCACACAAACACGAAGTGGCCGGCACACACAACACGAAGTGGCCGGCTCACACAAACACGAAGTGGCCGGCTCACGCAAACACGAAGTGGCCGGCTCACACAAATACTAGGTGTTTCTCTTCTTCTACTACTCTCATTGCTGCAACCCCGCCTACACCTGACAATTCTTCCTCAGCTCGACCGACCACTAACATATCTTCCTTAGCTCGATCGATCCCGGAGTTTTTTCCTCAGCTAGATCGATCAGGCCCCCGACGCATAGACTGCAAAATTTGTGCAAGCTTCGCTACATATCGACATGGAGGCGTCCTGCAATCGCAGGCTGGCAGTTGTGCTGATGCTGTGCGTGTACATCTTGAGCGCGGGTTCGATCCAGAGGGCATCTGCGCTATGGCACCTGCGGCAGCGCGTGGGACTTTCCACCGGCTACCAGCTGGTGCATGGGGTGTACCAGCTGAACATGCAGGAGGATTGCAACCTGGTGCTGTACCAGGACGGCGTGGGCGCTCTGTGGTCGACCGACACCTCGGGCGCCGGCACCAACTGCTACTTCGTGATGCAGGACGACGGCAACGCCGTGCTCTATACCGGCGCCAAGAGCTTCAACCAAGGCCCTGTTGCTATCTGGGCCACCAACACTTTCGGGCTCAACGACGGTGATCACGAAATCATCCTCCAGGACGACGGTAACGTGGTCATGTATAATGCCCATGGCTCCGCTATCTGGGCTACCAACACCGCCGGCCGGTAGGCTTCTGGATCCATCTGCAGGCCAACAGCAACAAGGACCCCGGCTGGAGCTCCTGGACTAAGGGCCTTACAACTGTTAGCATTCCTGCGGCAATGTGGTGAGACTGGCAAGTATTTCCTAAGCATTTCTTCCTTAGGCCTGTGGACATGTTTAGCACAGATTTCGGGAGCTTGGAGGAAATTGCCCAAGATTCGTTACAAGTTCTATACGAGATTCTCGATGACGAACTCGTCCAACTGTGCTAGCTAGGCTAGCTAGCTCATTGCACTGTGCAGGATGCATTCTTTTGTTGTGCAGGATGCATTTTTTTGTCGTGCAGATGCAGTGGTTGAATTGTAGATGTAGCCATCAGATTCTGCTTCCAACCTCCAGATAGATGGATCGTGAAGGCATCCATCCATGGTTAAAAACCTCAACAGATTGTCAGACTTGGAGGGCTACCTTGGTAGACTTGTGCATGGTTGATAACAATTTACAAACCGCCTCAAAGGTTCACTTAGCCTGTGGTGAAACTACAGATGTTGGCTCCCTCCAGGAGGCACGCGTGCTTTGCAGGTGTATTATTTACTATTATGCTGCTGCTGCAGGCATGGTTGGTCCCCAATCCCCCACGGAGGCGCCGTTGATGAGCGTCTGGCCAAGGGAGACGTACATGTTCTTGGACTTGTCAGCATGGGAGTCGAAATCGATGAAGATGGGTTTCTTGGTCCTCTCTCTCCTTGATGGCCAGGGAGGAGTTGCTAAGGACTCGTCTACTGAGGTAGCGAGCGGGATGGAGCGAGTCGATAAGCTCCTCGACAGGCCCGATGCCTGAAAACGATTATGTATCGGAGAAAACAATAATTTATTGGTACAGGGAAAAGGGTTTATATACACATGTTTTGATGGTTATAACTGCCTAACTGCGGTTAGCGATAAAAACTGATTCGCTAAACTAGGCCTGAGTATGAGAAAATCAAACTTAAGTTCTGGGGAAACGTGCCCTAATGCATCACGAGCTGATTCGCGTGCGCTGAACCTAAATGGCTATGCCACAACACTCCCCTTCGCTGCGAATGTGCTGTTCGTCAATCTGCTGGTCGTCAATCTACTGCTGATTATCTGGTGCCTTCATCAGCTCGTGAGTCACGTGATCACAACTGTGATTCAAGGGATCGGAAGTCTTAAGCGGCTGAAGTCCCCAAGCACAGATCTCGCAGAGCCAAAATTGGGAAGCAGTCATGGAGAACCATTCCTCATTCTACTGTACAGCAGACTTGCCAATGTGTCAGCATGAAGGAGCTCTGGATTCGCAGAAATCCAACTCGACCAGATGACGCTGAAGTGAGTAGCAGATGTGAAAATGCTGGTGAAAGCAGTCATTGTGGTCAGAAGGCAGCTCCCCCCTAAGTTGAACTCCTTAGGCCCTGAAGACTAGGCAGTTGTCCCAGACGGGACTCTAGCGAACCGTCCTAGATGATCTCTCACACGACCTCGAGATTGCTGAGGCTCAGGAGAAGACATGGCAGAAATCCTGTTCAGAACCCACTCACGCGTAATGGAAGACAGGAAGAACAAGAAGAGTAGAAGTGTGGCACACCTCGTCGCAGGTGACCTCTCTCCGACACGATCCATAAAGTATCGGACGAGCGACCAACGGGGCGTAACCCGACACCTGCAGTCTACGCAGCCTACGCTCCAAACTTTCATCACAGCTGAAGATATAGAGAAGAATCGCGCTGCAAACACGTACTACCATTTCAACACCGAGATATGTGAAGAATACCATAGATGTGCGTTCAACACCGAGTGAGATATGATCAATAAGTGAAGAATACCATAGATGTGTGCTGACGCATATTTAGGGTTTAGAGTTTTAGATAAAGTATTTATATATTGATTATTAATAATAGATATTAATCGAGGGTCACATCTTTTCATTAGGGTCACACCCGTAAATGCATAGGTAGTCATGTGTAGGTAAATGTATCTATTCATCCTAGTTTTAAGTTGCTTTTACTTAGTGTTATATAGATATTCTTTTCTTGATGATTTAATGTGTAATTACTTAAATTATATGAAGTAATTGGTGTACATCGACCTATAAAATTAACATTAAAGCCTACCACAGCCGTAGGAATGTGGTTGGTCTGCCCCTTTCTTGTGTGATGGCTTTTTTCAGGCAACGGATGTTCATGGCCCTGTAGACTAGGAGTTCTCCCCTATGGACAGTGCTGCAAAGTGGGTCTTCAACAATAGCCATTTTTCCTTCTCGTACGCCGCCATCTTCATGCTCCGCCTCTCACCACGTTCAGCCTTGCTCGGTTCATGATTCAAAACATTCGCACACCCTTGGTATGGTCGTCCCACAAGCATTTTGAGCAGCCCACTTTCAGCCAGCAGAAATGAGGGTTTGCAAACCCTCATGAAATGCAATTTAGTAACTATAATCTGCCTAACTATATAATAAGAAATTGTCACGATGCTATGATATGACAATGACCAAATAAGCACTCACTAGCTAAACACGTAGTCATATACTCTAATCTCAGCTTCACTATATCATTTTCATGATTGCCGCTTGCGTGGCATGAAGATTTTTTCACAAGAAAGAGTCATTGAAATGTGGTTTAATGAAATTACGAATAAATTTAAAATCAAAATTATTATATTAAAAATATAATACAAATAAAATATTCTTCTATAATAAAATTACTATCTTTTATATATAAGATAGGGAACAAAACCGAGAATGGTCTACACTCTTGTTCTGAATGTAACATTGAGTGTAGTAGATCTTTCACTTCGTGTGAGATGTTGGGCCATTCATCTAGGTCCAATTGACTTATCCATTCTCCTTTTTCGGTGTCAAACTCATATCCTATGTAAGGACAATTTACGGTTAAAACTTCATACAAAATGACTCCCGTGCTCCAATTATTAGCTTTTGAAGTATAGCTTGTGTTTACGTCATCTTCCGAGTCCAATACCTCCGGAGCCATGTAACATGGGGTTCCTGCAGCTCCCCTGTACAATAATTCCATTTTGGAGACATGGAACAGACAAACCAAAGTCTGCTAGTATGACTTTGAGATGGCTAAGTAATAATAGATTAGCCGGTTTCAAATCACGATGCATAACATTATGCCACATGGCAAAAATTGATTCCCTTTCCTGTATATTTGTCATCCCTTTCATAGACTTTGGAAAAACCTTTGTCACCAATACATTTTCCACAAATGTATCTTTCTTGAAACATTCTCACTTCAATTTTCATAGTGGACTGCATAATTTTAAAGATAGATAAATAGGAGTATTTATTTCCGTTTATACAACAATAGAAATAATAGAGTAATTAGATATTAGGATTAGAAATAATATAGTAATTAGATATTAGGATTAGAAATAACATAGTAATTAGATATTAGAATAATCACGACATAGGATAAGGTGGCCATGAACGCGACTTGGACGCGGAGCAGAAACGTGGTTTACTAACCTGGTAAATGTGAGTACCGACATAACACTAAAGCTAACAGCCACTTACCTAATACATGGTGCTCACAGAAGATATAAATTGGGAAGGAGGACCATAGAGAGGCAGTGTGTATTCAGAGAGTAAAGCTACCTATTTATCGGGTATCAGAGCCACCATACCGCGTGGGTATGAATGGCTAGGATCCACTGTAGCTTGCAGTGTCGCACTCATTAGAAAAGATAGCCCATGTGAAGTGTCACGAACTGCCTGACTACTCTGAAGATATGCTGTGTGAAAGTGTGCATATTGTCCTAGTATAGGATACTACTAGTTGATGAGCTTAGGAAGGTGTTGTCCTAGCTGATCCGACTAGCCTGTGAGTACGTAGCTTACAAGATCGGAAAGGTTTGTGGAATTTTCATGGTGATCAAGGCTGTGAACTGGCACGGCTTCATAATTTGCATCACTTCCGAAAGAAGGAAACGGCTGTGGTTCCTGACAGTGAAAGGGGTGTTAGAGGAATGTCTAGCCAGAGAAGAAGTTGTGCCATGGACGGATGAACAGCTCCAAGCCTATGATTTCCTCTGCAAAGAGCTAGAATTCACATTGAATTTATGGCCGGACGAGCGCCAAGCCTGAGCGACACAAGCCAATCAGGTGCAAGACTTGGAAGCATGCTTTACGCCTCGAAGGCTGGGGAGCGACATGGGAGGGCCTTCTAGGCCTCCGCCAACAGCACCACCACAAATCACTGTTTCCTCTGTTGATAGGCTCTACGCCTATCCCTGTCCGGGTCCTAAAGCCGTCTATAGGGGTGGCAGGGAAGTCCCTAAACCTCCTTCTTCGTTTCCAGAGAGTGGCTTTGGCAGAGATACTAAAATTGTGATGTTAGGAACATGTGATGATCCTTGCTCACCTGAGTGGTATCGCTGCAGTCCCAACAGTGTAATTATGCAAAGGTTCAAGGTCATACTGGAGAGCGCAATAGTGGGTTGTTTCCTACTAGATCAGCAGAAAGGCTTGCCTACTATACATACGACATAACCGGACACAGATTTCCTGCGTAATCTGAGTCTAAGTAAACCTCAAGGTAAAGGGGAGTGCCATTCTGGTAAGCATACTTGATTCCCCTATTTGGTGTTCCTTTGAGATAACGAAAAACTCGTTTCACGCAAGTCCAATGCTCTTATCCTGGATTTTCTAGGAGATAAAACCCTTGTTGAGAATGCCACTTCTGGTCTCGTCGTATTCGCTGCATATATTAGCTTGTCGACGCCCTATCTATAGGGAATAGTAGACATCTGATCTTTGTCTGTTTGCGTGACAGGTGACATACTCTTACTAAGTTTAAGGCCATTGGGAAGTGGAGTGGCAGTAGGCTTGGCGTCCTTGAGCCCAAGCTGCTCAGCACTCTCCAGAAGATATCTCGGCTGAGACAAGGTTATAAATTTCTTCTCTTTGTTTCTTTGAATGTGAATTCCCAAGCAACTTTGAAGTGGCCCTAAATTTGACATCTCAAATTTCTTTGCCAGCTGGTCTGTGATTTGCTTGATATAATCTTGGCTGTTACTTGACAGTATCAAGTCATCAACATAGACTGTGAGATAGCAAACTACATCACCCTTGATGTATATATATGTAGAGGCGCTTCACGCCGCACAGTTTTGATCAGCTTACAAGCTAAGTGCTCTTTCCCTTTTGCTTCGTAGCCCGGAGGCTGTTGCATATAAATTTCAGTGTCAAGCTTCCCATGTAGGAAGGCTGTCTTAACATCAAACATTTGTAGTTCTAGTCCTTGTAGGCTGAGATGGCACATAGAGTGCGTAGGGTTGCAAACTTGATTATTGGTGCAAATGTTTCTACCCTACTAGAAAGGGGAGCCTATGTTACAGTCGTTGTTGCAATTTTATGTTACACTTCTAACTTGCAACATCATTTGGAGGCTTGGTATTGAGTTTGTCATTTATTTCCCCAAGTGGGCCTACAATCTTAACACGAACCTGGCTCTCTCTCCTACCACTTCACCCTCTTAACTTCACCTCTCTCATTGCATTGTTTATAGATTCCCTCATGCAATTGCAACATGGTACTTAAGGACCCTCTCTCTCTTCTCCGAGTCCCATCTTTATTACACCCCATTGGGAGTACAATTAGTTAATGTTTTTCCTAAACTCTTCTTTTGCGCTCTCTCTTAACAACTATTTGTTAATGGTTGCCAGACACGAATATCACACTTAAGGCATGCACCTTTAAAGGTGACCTAAACATAATATTATTTACCTATGTCTAAGTTAAGTGGGTCCGAGGCTCACTCTGTGTTCGGAGGCAAGGAGAAGGAGGGGGAGAGGAGCAGAAGGGGGAGAGGAGGGGGAAGAAGAGGAGGAGAGGAGGAAGGGGAGAGGCAAGGAGGAAAGGGGGGAGATGGATCTGAGGTAGAGGAGGAGGAGGAGTAGGAGGAGGAGGAGGAGAGAATTTTTCAGCCCGCTGTGACATGATGTTGGTGAAGGGATGGTGGTGGGGCGCGGGATCACGTGTCTGACCGCAGCATCTTGAGCATTGCAAGGTCGGCCAGACTGTTCCAATACGTGATTTCCTCTCAAATTTTTCAGCATTGCTATGTAACTAGCTAGTGCTTGATTTGATGTTAGAGAAGGCGATAGTAGCATGGCGAGGTGTCTCGTGTGCATGTACAAGCGCAAGTAGTTGCAAGGTCGCCAAGACCCATTCCATCGTTATTTCTTATCTCAAATTTTGTGATGCGTAACTGACTATGATGTGAAGTTAGGGAAGGCGATGGAAGAATGGAGGGTTTCATGTACATGTATAGTGCAAGGTGAGGCCAAGACCCATTCAATGCTTTGTGATTTTCTACCTCAAAATTTTATTTGATACGTGATCACCTTTGTGATGTGACATTAGAAGCGATGCTAGTAGGAGGAGGAGGAGGAGAATTTTTCAGCCCTGTGACATGATGTTGGTGAAGGGATGGTGGTGGGGCGGGATCACGTGTCTGACCCATAGCGAGATCTTGCGAGCATTGCAAGGTCGAGGCCAAGACACTGTTCCAATCTTGTGATTTCCTCTCAAATTTTTCATTTGTTGCGTAACTAGCTAGCGATTTGATGTTAGAAGGCGATAGTAGCATGGCGGTGTCTCGTGTGCATGTACAAGCGCAAGTAGTTGCAAGGTCGAGCCAAGACCCATTCCATCTTTGTTATTTCTTATCTCAAATTTTTGTGATGCGTAACGGACTATGATGTGAAGTTAGGAAGGCGATGGAAGAATGGAGGGTTTCATGTACATGTATAGGCTGCAAGGTGAGGCCAAGACCCATTCAATGCTTTGTGATTTTCTACCTCAAAATTTTATTTGATACGTGATCACCTTTGTGATGTGACATTAGAAGCGATGCTAGTAGGAGGAGGAGGAGGAGAATTTTTCAGCCCTGTGACATGATGTTGGTGAAGGGATGGTGGTGGGGCGGGATCACGTGTCTGACCCATAGCGAGATCTTGCGAGCATTGCAAGGTCGAGGCCAAGACACTGTTCCAATCTTGTGATTTCCTCTCAAATTTTTCATTTGTTGCGTAACTAGCTAGCGATTTGATGTTAGAAGGCGATAGTAGCATGGCGGTGTCTCGTGTGCATGTACAAGCGCAAGTAGTTGCAAGGTCGAGCCAAGACCCATTCCATCTTTGTTATTTCTTATCTCAAATTTTGTGATGCGTAACGGACTATGATGTGAAGTTAGGAAGGCGATGGAAGAATGGAGGGTTTCATGTACATGTATAGGCTGCAAGGTGAGGCCAAGACCCATTCAATGCTTTGTGATTTTCTACCTCAAAATTTTATTTGATACGTGATCACCTTTGTGATGTGACATTAGAAGCGTAGGCGGTCTTGGGTGAATAGGGGTGACAAGGCCGTGAAGCGGTAGGAGGGATGTGTTTAGAGGGCCAAATCTAGGTCTTTAGCACAAAGAAGGCGAGTGTCTTGTCACCGGCCAAATGTGAGACATGTGTTGAGTGTGGGCGGTGAAAACAACACAAGGGAGTGGAAGAGGCGGGTGGCGGAGGAGGATAGGAGTGGAGCAACCAAGCAAGCTGACCATGGTGAGCGAGGGGCAAAAGCGCGTGGCGGACATGAGGCGTTGTCTAGGGAGAGAGAAGGAAGGAGGACTTGGAGCCAAACAACCCCTGGCGCATAACAAACATGGGTCACGCGTAGCACAAACTCAAAAGGCACAAAGGCCGAGAACAAGGTCTCCTTAGGATGGTGACGGCTCTGGTCACTAGTTGGAAGGGTGGACACGGGTCTAAAGGTTCACAAAAGCCACCCAAAACCATGTTTTCTGATTTCATTAAAAAATCAACCCCGACATCTAGGAGCAAATCATAGAGGATCTGTTTTCCGTGTTTGTATGTCGCATCTCATATTAGTTTGGCTAACCAGTGGTACATTGCCTATAAATGCGATTTGAAAATCGGGCAATTTTGTATGGACAACCAAAAGGCAACGCGCAATGGAAAGTCCACGTGTGTTGCATGTGTCCACCGTCATGGTCGCCTCTGCATTAGTGGGAGGGTCGTGGTGGCACGGGCGTTACGTGCATAAACCTTGCATCTCACCGCCCAATGTCGGTAGCGGGAGGAGGAAGATTTCGGACGCCTACGCTCATGTCATACACTGCGAGCGCGACCCCGTCTGCGAATCGTTTGGAAGTGGCTTGCCGCGCCTCGGGCATGCGATGGAGACCTCACCTCGACGGTACCTCGAGCGAGAATTCCACATGGGCGATGGAAATTGGAAGTTGCCCGGTGGTGGCAATCACAACATGGGCGGGTTCCTTTCAAGCACGCTGGAGTGATCCCGGCCCTTCATTGCTTGGTCCTTAAGGAATTTGGTTGAGGCGGGTGGCGGTGCAAACTCGCGACACTTGTTAGCGTGTTGATCAACACACTGGATTCCACTCGGGGTTGGGCGGTGTGAATGGTGTGGAGGGCAAGGAGCACGACATGTCCAGTGTACTTGCGGTGGTCAAGGATAAAATTGGAGAAAGTCATATTGCTACATGTGTGTACCTGAGGCGGTGTTAGTGCGGCTATATGTGAAAGCAGTTGAACATCGTTGTGTTTAGTTGGATTGTCACATGACATCCATTGTCATCTTAAATACCGGTTTTATCTCGTGGGTTTACAACATACATAGTCTTCCTAGCGAGATTAGGAAACGATTTGGCGATTGTATTGATCGCTGCATGCATGCGAATGGACGCCGCGCTTCTTTGAAATCGGTCCGTTGTTTAAAATCCATACCTTGCACGATTGTGCGACCAGGCGCCCATGAGCTCGCTCATCAAACACCGGCGGCAATCATCGAACACATTCTCGAATCGTCACCACTCCCATGCTTCCTAGCTTGCGTGCTCCACCAGCCGTGTTCGTTGTCTAGAGTGCCTCCGGGGACCTTGCCGCTGATGTGTTTGTTGTGTTCATAGCGCTTGCATGCACGTTCTACCAGTGCGAGATACCACCGGTCTCCGTGCTTAAGACCACCGGTCCTCCTACGAATCCTCGAAACAAACACGTAGCCTATCCACGCACGACACACCTCGATCAGAAGCAAAGTTTTCCAATCCTACATCCCCACCATCGCATCAAGCACAGGAGGGTGCTCTTCGCCTCCTTCACTTGCTCCGCATCCCCAAGGACCATTGAGTTGTCGCTGCGTGCTTCACCACTTGCCATATGACCCTTGGTCTCGGGCTTCCTCGTTGGTCTCTGCTTCAACGACACATATGAACCCCGAGCACCATGTTGTTCACCATGGGCTCCTTATTGAACGTCTTTCCGCCTCCATAGAGCTCCTCGCCCACCTCCTCCTCTTCCGTCGGTGTCCATGGAATTGATTCAAGGTCCATGAATTGAGCGCACTGGGATCCACATCAGCGAAATGACATTACGGCATAAGCGAGCAGTGCTATCATACCCGACCCCGATCCCGTCGCACCCAATCTCCCTCTCATGTCTGGTGAATCAACCTCTTCAAGAGTCTTAGGGGCTTCGATAGGGGAAACAACCCGATCATCCGCGTGTTGTAACACAATTTTAGTTCCGCCGTTAAACAAACGTTGTCACTCCACCGCCAAGTTGCGTCGGTTCTCGAGCACAAGCGGTTGAGGCACACAATCCTTATCCAAGCTCCTGCGGCGCAAGTGAAAAGTCCCGCATCGTCGGCTCCGACAATCTTTGTCACATTGGTTTTATGCCGATCATGTCAAATCACCGCACGCTTCCATCGACTTCTCTAACCATAGATGTGTCATCCGAGAATGGAAGACCACAATACGAAATACAGGATGTGGTGATGCCTTTGAACCCATGATGACCCCTTCAAACTCGCCTTGGTAAATCTTGTGTCATACTCTCGTGATTGGGGATCTAGATCCAAGCCTCGGGAGGTCTAACAACAACAAAGCATACGGTCGGGGCTCTACAAACCGGGCCATGTTCACTATGTTCCCACAGATCCCGACCTTGGGTTTTTCGGCTTGGAGTCGTTCACGATTGTCATCACTTATCCTCGGTGTGGTCGATTTCAAGGCACGTTGCGACTCCTCCATCGCTTCCAAGCTCGGCCTTGAATATGTGCTCCTTGAAGTTCTCGGTAGGGCACCCCACTCAAGGCAAGTGTTGGCACGCGCACATGAAAGACACATCCCCACCGGTCAAATGCAAGCGGGCGTTCTCGTTCGAATGTACGGTGTGAATGCCTCCACTTTCCATGACTTATAAGGACAAGAAGCAGAGAAACTCGATTTGGGTATAGCTAAGTGTTCATCGAGGACCCGGTTTTTGAAGGCGGTGGAAGTTACTAATTTGATTCACCATGCGATGTCGGGATATCGTTCTGAACCTCTTCAAATGTCTCACAGTGCAAATGCTTGGCGATGTCACATGGATGAGGTTGAGTTTTTGGCCTTGTCCACCCACACGAACATTTGTTTCAATGTCAATTCTCCAGGACTTTCATGCATCTCTTCAAGTTGTTGTTCCCAGTACGGTATTCGATGCCACGAAACACTTCCATACCCTCACCGTATACTAAGCTCCTTTGTGTCAATGACCAAGTTTGCTCTAACTTGTTGTCTTCCTTGAATTCCTGCGGCCTTTTGTGAGAGCCCGAGCTTCCACTCAGCTTTCGTCTCCCACTTCTCAAAGATTTCATCCACGTACTTCCACACCTCATCATCAACCTTCGCAACACAATAATCCAGTGTCCGGTTATCCACGAGGCGGTGATAGCTGACCTTAGGTCCATGCTTGGCTGCATCCCACTTAGGAACCCTGCCCAGCCGGGCATATATCTCCAACTTCCAGTCTAAGTCACACTTCAGCCCATCAGCTAGCCTGGCCTTCATCTCAGTTCTGATGTACCTCACACGGTCGATGAAAGTAAAAGTCTTCACGGCATCCGCAATGGTGTTGTGATCGTGGCAACTAACCTCATCTCCTCATTTGTGAGGCCCGGCAGAACATATGCATCCATCCACATACTCTTGAACCAATGGATACAAGTCGGCTAGTCTAGATCGCTGGAAGGAATGATTCCTCCCAATACATAAAATTTGTACACCCCGATCCACCTTATCCATGTCAAAGAAGTTCTTGTTGGGACCGGGGGTCTACAATGACAATCATGGGCAGCACACCACCACGTGGAATGCTTCATCTTTTGCATCAAAGCCTCCACCCAAGCGGTCTAGCTTACGTACCTTGCCAAACCGACATAGTTCTTCCGGAGGTCTACAAGCTGATGGACAGCTTTAACGTGGACTCCCATACTCTCTTTTCCAATTGCCTCCCTCGCAACATCTCTCGCCTCACCCTCGTGCTTTGTCGTCATCCGTGGCCTGACCGCCCTTGGCCTTCTCTATGAACTTTGGGAGCTCTTCGCCCCTCTCGGACATCATGTGCCATTCGTTGCTTCGCCGCGCTTGTTGACCTTCCCACCCGCCGTCCTCCGCGATTGCGGCCTCTCAATCCCTTCCCTCTTTTCCTCGATTGTCTACCCACTTATCGGGTACGGCTTGAACCCTTCGGTGCCATGGAGACCCAAATCCCGGTCCGTTGCATCCACCTCCATCGTCATCTTCCACGTCTTCGTCGGGGCTGGATATGATCCACCGGCCTCGGGCCATCGGCCCGAATGCCATCGCCAAACCCCTCATTGTCCTGGTCCCCACCCGCATCCTCATCTTCGTCTTCGTCGGCTAGAGAGGTTAGGGTGACATCATCGCGGCCATGGGCGGACCCAAATCCCGGTCCGTTGCATCCACCTCGCCCCATCGTCATCTTCCACGTCTTCGTCGGCCGGCTGGATATGATCCACCGGCCTCGGGCCATCGGCCATGCCATCGCCAAACCCCTCATTGTCCTGGTCCCCACCCGCATCCTCATCTTCGTCGGCTAGAGAGGTTAGGGTGACATCATCGCGTGACCATGGGCTAGGAAAAACCAGCGGCTCGGAGTGTGGGCGGACTGTTGCTTGGACTCAAGCACCGGACGTCCGTGGCACGCAACCCTCTTACCAAGAAGCTTTCATTTCGCAAACTAGTTCTTTGAAGCGTGTCCGGAATTATATTTTGTGCCACCACCTTTTGTTGCGTTTTGCGGCGCGGATCATGCATATCGATGGCGGTTGCCAACGACACACTGCAGCGGATGGATTTACTGATCCCATTCCGCACTAGGAGTTGCCATTTGATTTCCACTCGCGGATGCCATGCTAGGGGCCTTCTGCGCAGATATGCCCTTTCGATGTAAGCAATGCATCATCGCACACCTTCTAAACATTGCTGGTGCAAAGCCTTGTGGAAGACACGATGTCCATCACCGTGTCGCAATGCCTCCAAAAGTTCTTGCCTTTTCCGCTCTGGTTGGCACGCCACAATGTCAAAGTTCTTCACCGCAGACCGTATACTCTAATCCATTGCGGGTCCAGAAGAGGCTCCTTGTGCTTGAGCCGGATCAATATAGCGTACACACTCATCCTTCATGATGCGTGAAAACAAGCGCTCCCGCACATTTCTTTTGGCTGGTGTGGTTCGCATCATCCTCCATCGACACATACAAGAAGAGCAAGTCTTGATTGGGTCATTGTTGCCTTGTCCAACTTCTCTTTGTAATGTCAAATGGCGAGATCATCTTGTACATCCGGTGGATCAAGTCAATATCGGACCGCTTGTAAGGACTCGGAAAGATGCCTTGGTCGTGAGGATGCTCTTGTGGAAAGACCCGCATCGGTGGCGCGATTTGAGTTGTCCTTGGAGTCCGGCTGGGTCAGGCTCTCGCCTCGTTCAAGGCACATGAGTCTGCCCTTCCGTCGCCTTTTTTCTCCACCGGTCTGCGATTTGTTGGAGTCATTCTTCCGCTTGAGCCCTTGGAGGAGCCATTCATATGCAACTATGAAAGAAGTGAGATCACGAAGTGTTTAGATTGTTAAAAGTCGATACACGCATGAGCTGCAACTTCTCGAACACGGGGCGATCGTGTGCAAGCGGAGTTGAGTTGATGCTCACAGACTAGCCCGGCTGCACCCTCGAGAACAGAATTGCAGCTGATGAGGAGGTCGGCAGTGTCACTCTCATGCCGCGCCCCGATGGACAAAGTGCGGTGTGTGAGCGACCGTTTTCTCCGGTCGGCAATCTCTTGCTTTTCCGCCCACATAAGCTAGATGGAAATACACATCTTCCCGCGAGAATGAATCTATACCATCCGAGAAAGGGAAGGTCATGTCATGAAGGAAGACACAGGCAAGCGAGCTCAGTAATCAAGCAACTCCTTAAATGCTTTGTCGCCGTCGTGTTTTGCCATTGTCGGCTAATGTGGCAAATGCAAATTTGAGCATATTCTAAGGTATATGCTAGTTATGCCAGCTAAAATAGTGTTCGTGGCATAACGATGGGCACCTAGAGTGATTCGGCATCCACCGACTAGCGTACACGGCCGTTTCCTACCACCGCAAAGTGGGCACCTCGACTTCATTGCGGCATTTAGTGCGAAGGCTTATTTCGCAAGCCCGGTGTCGAGTCTTGCGCATCCACTTCTCATCCACCTTGCGCATCCCTCCTCCTCCCTGGGCGTCACGCCTCCGTGTGAGAGCAATGGCCAACGGCGGCGAAGGCGTGTTCGATTTTACAAATTTCGGCCGGCGGGTCGATGCATGTCATTCCGAACGGGTGGCCATGAGTCGGCGACTCAATTGTTGATCTCGGCGATGATGCACAACCCCGTCGTAGTTTTAGAGGATGATTCACGAGCTATGGCGGCCGCGTCGGAGCATAGTCCTTGAAGAGACACCGGTGGCAGACTTCACAACGGTGGAAGCGATGGCGATGTGCGTGTTCCGATATGGAGGAGCGGAGGATATGGTTGCCGGTGATGGGGACCTTTTTCTGCGATCCGGGTGCGATGCAGGCGGAGAGGATCGCAAGAGGAGCTCGTGCGGGCGTTTAACCGGATGTCCGGTGCTCGACGCCGCGGCGAGGCGGCCGTGTGCCACCGAGGCGGCACGGCACCATCCATCCGGACTTCTTGATCACCCGGTGGCGGCGAAGATGTACCTGGCGCATTTGGGCGGAAACCGGATAACACCGGACGCCCTGCCGGACAAGGTCGGCCTCCGGCGGATCTTTGTGGCGGGTCAGAATACTATCGAGAATGTGCTACACCAGGCAGGAGCACTGGGCAAGACTCTGATGTGGAGAGTGTTGCAGAGTCTCCGGACTTTGGTGAGAAGATCCACATTGTTGATTTTGGGCTTGGCTTGGAAACAATATCGCACGCGGGTGATGGCGGAGTTGCAAGTACTGGGAGTCGTCCAAGAGCTAATGTGGTCCGTGGTCCCGGATCTTTGTTTGGTGATTGTGATGCCATCCGGTTGGAGTTGCCTGAGATGATGCCTCGCGCACCAAAGCCAAAGGTGAGGATCTGCGTGCAACAGCTGCAGCGTTGCCAAGCGTAAAGTACCTCCGGCCGAGCTAGAATGGATTTGGTCTTAGAGAAGCATTGTTCGGGGCCAAGTTGTGCGATTTAAAGCGGCATTGTTGTGACAAAAATGTTTAGAGCGTGTTGGCCATTCAAATTGAAGGTGATTCGTGTAGCATTCTTCCGCATGACAAAAGGAGAGCGAGGCAGCATTTGCAAGACCATGGATCGATCGAAGGCGAAGAGGAGTTGTTGCCCATAGTATGGATAAACCGGATTCCACATGGGAAGAAAGCAGTGTGTGTGAGGGCTTTTCGGGTTTTACGCATTGGGTCACTAAGATACAAGAATGCAAACCGGGTAGTGAAAAATGTTAGATGGACCGTAGGCTACGGTCTATAGCAACGCCATATGGATTACACGTCATGTGGATGGACGTTTTCTTCAAAGGCTGTGTGGAAAGATTGCCGAATCGGGAAGTCTTCAACTTGCCGACTCGTACGAAGAGGAGATCTTCATTGAGTATGCGGTGAGCATCGATGTGCTCCCACGTTTATTCTGACTACTTTTGCAAGCTTTGGATGAAGTATTTCCGGTTAAAATACCACGGTTGCGGTTTTCGATCTGTCATGCGATGACCTAAAGAGGAAAATAAAAAGGTCGGATCACGTACAAGGTGAGATGGCGGTCCTTATTCCAGTGTCACGGATGTCCCGCCGAACTTTGGCGCAACCCCATGGCCTCATACCCTTTTCTTGCGAATGAAGCGGCAGGGCTTGAAACAAACCGTGTGCACATTGCCGACGCCCTTATTGTTGCGTGTGCAGACAAGAATGTGGAGCTCAGACTCCACAGAGAACAACAACAGAAGGAGCGCGCGAAAATGGCGCGGCACCGGCACAAGTGCTTGGGCGGCTAAGTTCATTGGTATTGCCATAGATGGTATGGACCAAAAAAGCGAGTTGCCCCATTCAGATTGCCAAAAGGCGGTTGATTCCGGAGCCCTTGTCGGGCTTCACGTTCTAGGTGTCTGGTGTTCAACTACTTGGTGCGCACGAGTGTATTTGAGTTTCCGAATGTGAGAAATGATCCGAGCAGCTGTGTGATTGACATGTTATCAATACGGAGGCCGCTCCCCTATTCTATACTTGCGGATGGACAACACTGCTCAAAACAAGAATCGAGGTATTGGCATATCTCCATGCTTGTGGCGAAGGTATCTTCAAAAATCAAGGTGGGGTTTCTTCTTGTTGGCCATACCACGATCATTGACCAAATGTTTTCGAGGTTCTCGGTTGTGCTAGGGTTGAAGGATGCTTTCACTTGAAATGATAGGGTTCTTTGGAGCGGGCGTACACCCCATCACCGCAGATTCACATCTTGAAGGAGGTGCGGACTTCAAGACCTATCTATGGCCGAAGGGGATCGTCGCAGCGTATGACTTGCATAATCACGATTTTCAACACCAGTTCAAAATAACAAGGAGAAGCTGCTATCAGGAGAGGACGTGACTGTGCTAAGATGTAAGGAGTTTTCAAGTTCGATCACCGTCACCGGAGGGTGGTGTGCGGCTATTACGTTCAGGTGCCACCACGGGTGATTGTGGCGCTCCATTGTTGCCGTTGGTCCCATCACATGCCCAAGGTAAAGGAAAGGGACATGCAAAGCGGAAGGATGCCCCGATGGCGGTAGTGGTAGTGTAGTGGCGAGTCCATGAAGTAAAAGCGGGCCTAGAACGCAGCGACATATGAATGTGGAGCAACTAGCATGGTGGGATACGTTCGGGATGAGCAGTAGCAATAGCCGAGAGACTAGCGGTGGCATTCCATTCCGTTGGAGCAGAATGGTCTTGGTACACTCGCGATGAAGAAAACGAGGCACCACCAGACCCTCCAGACTCAACTTTGGTTGATCCGCAATGGCAGATTTTTGGACATGGTGGAGGTGTACACAGCACAGCGTGCGGAGGGAGGGCAAGGCGAGGCTCGGTCGAGGTTGTGTGAAGGAGATTGAGGAGGGAATGATGGTTCTGTCAAGCGGGATGATCCAGGGCGACCATTCGGCTCGCAAAAGTGGTGGAGGTGGACCATGATGTTGGGGTCCCTTTCATGATAGTTCATTGGTGGCGGACAGAGAACAATGATGCATTCGAGGGAAGGTACATGGAGGAGTTTGTGATACAGCGCCCACGGTCGAGGGAAAAAGTGCGGCGATCAAAGAATGGAGGCGAGGGCGTCGGGAGAAGCATTTGCAAAGCCTCAACTTCCCGAGACAAATGTGCTGGCCTATGATTTGTGACAAGGAACAAGGCGTTGCGAGGGCGACAATGAAGCGATAAAGACCAAAGTCTTTGAGTTGCGGAGCCGGTGATGAACCGGCGAGACTTCCGCCGGTGACACGAATGTCATGCCCAAGACATGATTGACTCGGAAGACCTCGACAATGTGGAATCAACGGATGAGTCCACGACGTGGTGGTGGACCCGGATGGTCCGGACTCAACTTTGGTTGATCCGCAATGGCGGATTTTTGGACATGGTCGGAGGTGTACAGGGCACATCAGTGCGGAGGGAGGGCAAGGCGAGGCTCGGTCGAGGTTGTGTGAAGGAGATTGAGGAGGGAATGATGGTTCTGTCAAGCGGGATGATCCAGGGCGACCATTCGGCTCGCAAAAGTGGTGGAGGTGGACCATGATGTTGGGGTCCCTTTCATGATAGTTCATTGGTGGCGGACAGAGAACAATGATGCATTCGAGGGAAGGTACATGGAGGAGTTTGTGATACAGCGCCCACCGGTCGAGGGAAAAAGTGCGGCGATCAAAGAATGGAGGCGAGGGCGTCGGGAGAAGCATTTGCAAAGCCTCAACTTCCCGAGACAAATGTGCTGGCCTATGATTTTGTGACAAGGAACAAGGCGTTGCGAGGGCGACAATGAAGCGATAAAGACCAAAGTCTTTGAGTTGCGGAGCCGGTGATGAACCGGCGAGACTTCCGCCGGTGACACGAATGTCATGCCCAAGACATGATTGACTCGGAAGACCTCGACAATGTGGAATCAACGGATGAGTCCACGACGTGGTGGTGGACCCGGATGGTCCGGACTCAACTTTGGTTGATCCGCAATGGCAGATTTTTGGACATGGTCGGAGGTGTACAGGGCACATCAGTGCGGAGGGAGGGCAAGGCGAGGCTCGGTCGAGGTTGTGTGAAGGAGATTGAGGAGGGAATGATGGTTCTGTCAAGCGGGATGATCCGGAGACCATTCGGCTCGCAAAAGTGGTGGAGGTGGACCATGATCGGGGTCCCTTTCATGATAGTTCATTGGTGGCGGACAGAGAACAATGATGCATTCGAGGGAAGGTACATGGAGGAGTTTGTGATGGGGCGCCCACCGGTCGAGGGAAAAAGTGCGGCGATCAAAGAATGGAGGCGGAGGCGTCGGGAGAAGCATTTGCAAAGCCTCAACTTCCCGAGACAAATGTGCTGGCCTATGATTTGACAAGGAACAAGGCGTTGCGAGGGCGACAATGAAGGCGATAAAGACCAAAGTCTTTGAGTTGCGTCGAGCCGGTGATGAACCGGCGAGACTTCCGCCGGTGACACGAATGTCATGCCATGATTGACTCGGAAGACCTCGACAATGTGGAATCAACGGATGAGTCCACGACGTGGTGGTGGACCGGTGGATGGTCGGACTGCGAGGAGCCGGATGGGCAACCTAATATTGTCAACTTTCCGTTCCTTGTACCAGGGCGTTATGTCCCCTCGGGCTTGAATGCGATGGATTGTTTTCGTCTTTTCGTGAAAGGTTTAACACTTGCCATCGGCATCATCTGTTGTAGGAAGTTGGCGGTGTGATAATGTCCGGAGCATGTAAGCGGCGACTATGTCGAAACCAGATCCAATGTGGTGCTCTAATTTTCTAACAATGTTACGGTGGTTTTGTCCGGTTGAGAGCGGCAGGTTTCAATGGTGATCATGCGGTCATCTATGTTCGACCTTGCGGTGTGGCGAAGTGTTCCCAGAGGATGGTCACAGCCACAAGATGTCCGTGGCAAAGGTATGTATGCCGCAGCAAGTGCGGCAATGTTTGTTTTCGGTTCTAGTTAGGGACCGCCTAATGACTATGGGGGGGGGGGTCGATCTCGGTGGCAGTTGGTGACGGGGCCACAGCGTAAAGCGTGACACGAAGACGGGCTCAAAAGCAGCGTCTTCCTCCACTTCCGCCACAGAGGTTGTCTTCCACCTCCTTTGTGGTTTGTGCACGCCGCGCTCATCCCTCCTCGAGCCGTCCTCACGCCATGCTCCTCCACCTCCTTCCGACCTCGTTGTGGGTTTTGCCTTTGTTTGCCTCTCCTTACGTCCCATCCATCCAACCTTCCCTTGAACTAACTCGCTGTTTGTTTCCGGATGAGGACTCGCAGAGGTGGCTACGAGTCACCACCTCGTATCACAAGGGAGGATGTGGAGGCAAAGCGGCCAAGAGAAGGATGGAAGTTGCCCATCCAGACTTGTGTGGAGGCCATTTGGGTCTCCAGTCTGCGTGGGCGGGGAAAGACGGTATGTGTGGCCATCTCCTTCCATGCAGAGGGTGGCGGTGGCATCGTAGATTTTCCAGATCTTTGCGGTAGGAAAAAGCCAAGGGTGGAAGAGGACTATAGGATAGCGAAGGAGGGGTTCACGGAGGCGAAGGGTGCAGCAACTCCAGACAGTGGCGGAGGAAGGAGGGTGAAGGAAGAGCACGAGGACTGTCCGGTCCCAATTGTTTAAAGCTTCCGTGACCTTGCGTGCCCGTGAGTCCATGCACACGACTTACGAATGAAGGTTCTGCAGAGGAGGCGCCGCGGGAGCGGGAGCTGGGTGGAAGTGAAGGAGGAGGCGGTAAGCACTTACCTCTGTTACCTTTTCGCTTGAGTTGAGCATGGTTGTCGTTGCATGCACTAACGGGCTGTTCATTGTGGCGAGGCAGTGATGGGGACACCCTTGGCAAACCGGAGGAGCACAATTGGAGATAGGAGCGTGAAGTGGGTTACCTAGGTTTTTGCAAGCGATCACAGACTAGAAGCGGGGCGGGGGAAGAAAGGGAGGAGAGGGGGTTGGATGCTTCGTAGCTCGGCTTCACCGGGGTCGAGTTGGGGCAGCAATCACATGATTTTGTGTATGTCAAGTTTTAGCGTCGATGTGCAAGCCATGGTGCCGAAGTGAAGCGGAACGGGGTTTGAGTTTGGGGAATGCACATTCGGGAATGTTTTCTCCAGGCCGGTTAACTATGAGCCAACGGTCAATGTCACATGGCATGGACTAGAGGCGGTTACATATGAACTACACCATAGCGGTTTTCCAATACTTTATTAGCGAAATGTATTCATCAGCATATACTTTGTACCTTGGGGATGTATATTTGAATAATATTATTCCATGTATTTTACATGAATAACCCTAAGGCCCTAAGTGAGCCGCTAGTGATGCATTCTGTCAATTGTGTAACATGACGGTCTACACTTTTCCATATGCCGGTTTGTAAAGGTAGCTTTGGTCGTAATGTATCCCAAAAGTGACAGATTGAAATAAAGCCTAAATAAATGTTCTAGTCTGCACGCCATAAATTTATAAGGATCTCTACTTTTCTCCCGAATGCCTCTTTTGTTTAACCATGAGACATCGAGGTGTGGAAATATTGCCAATAAATTTCAAGTTTTGATGAAGTGGAATGGGTTTGGAGTTATGATGAGTTGTATTTTTAATGTTCCTATGAACCCTCAAAATCAACGTTAGGGTTTCTTGATTGCAAATTTTGATGACATATTTGGCCCGTCCCCGGAAAGTGGAGTGTGTCACTAGCCCTAAGGAGACCCTGTTTGAGTGCTCAAGGACAAACTAGTAAACGTATCGTGGACGTGTACAAAGTATGTACGTTATTCCGTATGACGTATATGCTTATTTTATATAAAATAGAATATGACCATATATCACAGAAATTACCATATAGTATATGTTACCATGAACAATACGTGTATTTTACAAATAATATATTCATACATGTATTTATATATATGTATATTCATACAAGTATCGGTGGGAACTACTAAGTAAAACTAGGTATTCTATAGGGTAATAGTGATAAAGAAGAAGGTAGATGGGGAGGAGGTTCGGTGCAAGCGCACTGCAAAATTGTAACAAAATTTTGATGTAACACTTTGGTTGTTGCAATTAATTTGAAATTTTAAGAGGGGACACAAACCACCTCTCACTACATTGCAACATGGTGCAACAAAGCTGTAACATGACTATAACAAGGTGGAGGTTGGTTTCCAAAACCCTAAGCTATGTGAGGGGTCCCAAAAGTGTAACAAGACCCCAAGATTTTAACATAATTGCAACAAAGGGGTCCAAATCTTAACATAAAATTGTAACAACATGGCGCCTTTTCTAGTAGGGACTAAATGACTCGCGCAGCGCCAAAATCCTACGAACTACCAGTCGAGCCTTATATCTATCAAAAGTCCAATCGGACTTAAACTTTCAACTTAAAGACCCATTTACATGAGACTAGCTTCCTGCCTGGAGGTAAGGGTGCGAGTTCCCATGTGTCATTTTAACATGATCATACTCGGGGCCACGAGCGCCTTTTCCCATTCCTTGTGATCGGGTGCACATGCCTCGGCCAAGAGTTTGCGAATCTAAAGGATGTGACGAATCTTGTCTTGTCATCTGTGAATGTCACGAAATACTTGCCACCTGTTGAGAAAGAGGGCCATAGAGGTTTGTGTGTACAAGTTTAAGCACTTCAAAGGCTTGATGGGAAGCCTGATTCTTGAAGGCAGCTTGGTGTTTCTTAGAGAGAACACAAGCTTCACATAAAGGCAAGGATGTAAAAGTCCCTATAGGTCCGTCCTTTTATAGATCACTAGTGGCGAGCTCCTGTAATTTTGCATTATGTGGTTGACCTAACCGAGCATGCCACAACTGAGTCTTTGCAACCCGTTGTGCAGAGGTTTGGGGAGCGGTGACTATGAACAAGAGGGGCACCTTTCAAGCTATCACACGAGGTGCAAGCCCGAGAAAAGTTCATGATCCAAAGAGCCATAAGCAAGAATCTTCCTATGCTCAAAAGAATCTATGACTTGACATTCTATTGTGGTAAATAAGACATGTGTATTCCCTAAGGCTTAGCAAGCTTGCTTGCTTGTGAAGCCCTTTGGGCTTCTTGATATACATATATTTTTATTAAGGAAAGAATTGTCTGCATTCAACTTCCTCACAAAAATGAGATTCCATGTCATTTTAGGGACGTAGTAAACATCCGTGTTGCAAAGACAAGACTAGAAGGACCCATTGACTATCTCTGGGACTTGTGAAAATCGCCGCCTAGGTAAATATACTGATTAGCAACTGACCTGTATGTGTGAAATGCGTTTCTGTCAAAACATATGTGTGCTGTAGTGCCAGTGTCTAGATACCAATCTCTTAGTAGTCTAATGTCTGGCTTTGTTGACAGGCATGTGGGAAGCAAGAACGGACGTGCAAACTCCCTTGTGCCAACTGTGAGGGCAGAAGGAGTTGGCTTCTTCTTCACCACAACGTGAGTCTCAAGGTTGGTGGAGCCTTCCTTGCAAGGGATCCCACCCTGTTTCTTCCTTGCAAGCCTCCTCGATTATTACTGGCAGAACCTCGGAATTTCGGTCTTGTACCTTTTCCTCGGTTTGACGTGTACAGTGCTTGTTGTTTCCTTGCACGCCTATGTTGGCCCCTGCTTGCCTCTTCTTGCATTAGGGCTCCCACTACTTCAGCAAAGCTCATCTTGGGTAAGTCCAACTTGGCGATCTGTGCTAACTTAGCGACTTGGGTTTATGCGGCTGTGTGAGACGTCACGAAGTGTGACCAAGACTCTGGGAGTGAAAGCATGAGGGCCATGCAGAGGTCCTCATCATCCATCGTCTTTCTTGAAGAGCTCTCACATTTAGCAGCTAAGGATCTAAATACACCAACACGTTTTTCTATTGAGTCACTTTCTTTCATCTTGTAATTCTGAAAGTTTCTCATAGCTGCTATAATAAAACTTATGACATTTCGTGTTGAATACAGGTTCTCCAACCTTGTCCAAATCTCCGCTGCTGACTAAGCCCCACTAGTCTACCTCAACATTTCAGATGTTAGGCCATTGCGTATAAGGTACATGGCTGCGTTGTTCCTGACTAACCATGCTTCAGCAGCTTTCGATTTTTCATCATCAGGTTTTCTTTCCTCACCCTTTGTGAGTTTCCATAACCTGCGATTTGGGAGTGCTCCTTGCATCCGAATCACCCAAATATCATAATCGGTTCCGTTAGCCGATCTTTCTTATGAAAACCATCATCGGCTATACTTGACGTATCAGCCATCCTGGGTATTACAGGTATTACTGTGTTACCAAAACTAAGTGATGATCCTGCTGATTGAGTGCCTTGATTACTTACTGTATCAGGTTGATCCTCTTGTCCGAAGTTAAAAGAGGATCCTCTGCTGCCATGCAACAAGTTTACAGCACTTGATGGTGATTGTCACCAAATTTAAAGGTATGTTCGGCAACTGTCTGCCTTTGCCTGATTTTTGCCTACCGTATTTCCCATCTGTTATTTGCGTATGTAGAACATGAGGGATAGGCATGAGGTGTATCAAACTTCTTACTGCGGTTGAATTGGTGCGCGGTTTTGCCAGCAATCCCTCTGAAGATCGGATTCTTCAACAACTCAGGCTTAATAAGGGTTAGTAACTTGAAATCAATATGCTCAATTTGGTCCTTCAAGTCTTGTACATCAACACTTACTGCTGTGATATTCTGACTGATATTTTCTTAGCGAGAATTTACATGCTGATCATGTGCTTCGATTCTCTGAACTAGTGTGCTCACAAGAGTTTGTGGAGCGACGTGTGTAGTCAGGAAGCCTCGTGGGTTGCCACGGCCATCAAACGCACACGTTACACGAACTTCAAGTAAATTCTGTTGATTGCGAGGGGGGAGAGCAAATGCCAAATTGCGTTCACTAGGAAATAGCCTATCAATTATTGTGTTGAATGCCTCCTTCAATTCAGCAATTTGCATAAGTAGGTTTTGGTTCTTGTGACTCCATTCATACACTCTGCGATGTAATTGATGAGCAGGTGACAACCTATCAAGATTCCTACACCAATTTCTTCTATTTGGGATCAATTCAGCAAGCAGCAATTGCCTCTGCTGATCCTCCAAGTCGGCCATTGCATTTGGCCTGGATTTGTATTTTCTAAAATGCAGAAACAATGCTTTTTTTTTTGTAATTTCTATAAACAATTTCTGCCAATAAGGCAGTTGTCCATCAGAATTGTTTTGTGAAAGCAATGTGATGGAGGTGCACTAGGATAAATGCCGTAAATACAGATTCTTCATAGAATTTATACAAGAAATTAATACAAATGTATTTTCTTATTCTATTTTGTTTTCTTGAAATTATACTTAATTTCTAAACAAGAAATTAATAAATATACATTTTTCTACATATTTTTCAATGCACAAGATTGTGTACATCTTCTCAAATGTAATCTACATAGTGCTCTGATACCACGTCAATTTTATAGGACCTGGTCTATGCACACCAATTACTTCATATAATTTAAGCAATTACACATTAAATCATCAAGAAAAGAATATGTATATAAAGCTAAGTAAAAGCAACTTAAAACTAGAATGAATGGACAAATCTATCTTAACATGACTCTCCATTTACGGGTGTGACCCTAATGAAAAGATGTGACCCTTGATTAATATCTAGAAATAATAATCAATATATAAATACCTTATTTAAAACCCTAAACCCTAGATATGCGTCAACACATCTATGGTATTCTTAATTTAGCATAGGCCTTGATGAACCTAGAGAAATCCTTGCCCATGGCCCAGTGAGTCTCGACGGCAAGGGGGATGAAGGCATAGCCCTTCTTGCATGGGTGAGTACTTGTGAACCTTCGTTGTCGCGCATCCCTCCGCCACCCAACCTGGAGGGTCGATGATGACATGAGAGACGGTGTCCCGGATAGGGTCTGTTATGACCACATCTGCAACGAAAACCTAGTCCCCCCAAGTAAAAAATAAATCAAGCCTGAGACAAATGCCGTTGAGCAGGATATATAGGCATTCCCTTTAGGAAAAGAAACCGCTCTCCTTGGCCATCGAGAACATGACGTCGCGGACAGTGTGATGCGTAGCAATGCACTGCCCGCCAGGTGGTCAGCGAGCCAGATGGATCCCAGAGTCGTCAAGAGGGGCGCCATGGCGACAGGTCTAAAGAAAGCAGGATAGAGGTTGGACCAAACCCAAGTGGAACCTCATCGTAGTAGAAAAAGAAGCCAATACGATTTGGAATACCTTGAAGAAAGGTCGGGCTAAAAGCCATGAGCTTGCTCCCTTCCCTGAGCAAGAGCGGAGGCGAGCTCGAGGTGGGCAAAGAATGGAGGAATCCAGGAGCAGAGCTAGCTACGCCTGCCCATACTGCTTCTAATCCTAGCCTGGAGGGAGGCCAGAAGTCCATGCAGCCCGTCCGCAGAGAACTAGGACGAATGCGGTATGACTGCCCTAGCCTCAGAGAATAGAACACCCCTAGCCAATCTTAAGGACAAGCCTGCAAGGGGAAGGCACCCTCCCCAACGCTCGAGGCGAAGGCCTCCAAGGTGCGGGAATCCCTAGCGAATTAGGAAACAAGAGGCCTAGATGCGAGTTGAGAGGGCCTAGCTTCCTGTGGAATGGGGTTTTTGCATCTAAAGACGCAAGGAGGCCACATTTACCCCCTATGTCGTTATAGTCCTAGGATTCGATCCCAAGGGAATGGTTTTGTATCAAGATGTTCCAAAACTATGGATTCTAGTCCTCCTACAATCAGTTCCTACCCAGCCACAATCAACTACCGTGTCCGAACCCACGACCGTGGTAAGTTCGACCACCGCCGTGGTGGGTTCGGCCACCGTGGTGGGACCCACCCGACCGGCGCGCGCGTGCGTCGCGATCGACTATTTGGCGCCCGGTTCCCTGCTACGCTCGTTAAGGGCTATGGTCCTATGCACACAGGTTCACATGTACACCAAGTCGCACTCATGTGGATTCACACCCAGAGCTCACTGGTGGATGCACACCATGGCCACGCACACCGCGGCACCTCACTCCATCGCTGATTTCCTCTGATCCCACAATTTATTCCAAACCTTCCTCAGCGTTCCACGTTTTCCAGACTCTCGCACTCACCACTTCCTAGACTCCCCTTCACACAACGACTCCCTCACCCCCTTTCTTCTAGGACCTCATACACCACCGCGCACAAGATGTTCCCACGGATCCTCCTCTCTCAGGCCACACAGACCTCTCTTGGGCCACACAGACCCCTCCTTGGGACCTCATACACCACCGCGCACAAGATGTTCCCACAGATCCTCCTCTCTCAGGCCACACAGACCTCTCTTGGGCCACACAGACACCTCCTTGGGACCTCATACACCACCGCGCACAAGATGTCTCGGCAGCCTCCTCCTCTCTGTGCCACATTGCACTCCTCTCTCAGCCACAGACCTCTTTGGGACCTCATACACCACCGTGCACAAGATGTTCCCGCATCCTCCTCTCTCAGCCACAGACCTCTCTTGGGCCACACAGACCCCTCCTTGGGCCACAGACCCCCCTTGGGCCACAGACCCCTTGGGCCACAGACCCCTCCTTGGGCCACAGACCCCTCCTTAGAATCGGACACAGGTTAGGCAGTGGGTTGGGGAAAGGAAAAAAAGCAAGTCGGCTCCCAGGCGGTTCGCACCAGCGATCTCACCCGGTCCCTGGGAATTTCCCTCTCTGGCATGCATTGAGCACCCTTCACCACTAGTCACCCCGGATGAGCTTGGTCACTCGGCTCTCGACCATCCGAGGATCTCCCGGCCCTCTTGTGACGAGAGGACGGCCACAATCAGCCATCATCGATCGGATGCCTCCAACCAACCACGCGCACAAATTCGACACAGAGCTCACACAGAAATTGTCTAACGAGAGAGACGCCAAGGGTCTCTTGTACATCGGCGGGCCTCAGCTCACTTTCCCGGTGTCTAAAGATGGCTAACCTACCTCCGGTGTCTAAAGATGGCTAACCTACCACGAGCGCCTACCAATTGGATCTCTGGGTTCACAAGCTTCCTAGCACCTTATCCTCTAATCCAAGTGAAAGCCCGACCTATGATGCCACTCCTCTAAAATCAGCTGCCCGCCTGCTGTGCCAACCTCGCGCCCATGGGTGTTCCCCTGCCTCCTACCACGCCTATGATCCGGAAGATCCTCCTTAATATCTCCACCACTCCCGCTTATCCGAGGTCCCTTCACTCCTCCTAGGAGGCGCCCCGCTATCCACCGCGCACGCTTCTCGCTCCTCATCACTGGACAGCCGTGCTTCCTCCACCCACGCTCTAGCCTCCGCCTTTCTCATTTCCTCGAGCACAACTTTGTGAAGGTATGCCCGGCCCGTGGACAATCCTGGCTAACCGCTCGAACTGAGGGAGTTGCATCCTCCGCCGGGCTTTGACGGTGGCTTCCCCACCTTGGGATCCTTCTTCCGCGATGGTGGCCGGCTCCACCACCGTGGTGGCCGCCTCAACGGTGTTTCAGCCATCGGTGGTTGCTCCCTTCTGCCTCGCCTCTCTTGACCCCGGCCCTAGCCTCACCTCTCTCCGCTTATACCTCTCCGCTAGCTTCTTGAACTTCTCCAGAGGTGCCGTCTCCACTTGTTCAGGCCCCTGTTCTTTGAATGAAGGATCCCCACCTTATATAGACAATTTTATTCCTAAAATCCCAAGGTCTAAGGACTCTCCCGGCTACATGTGTTCGTCCAAGGACTAATTATTTGTAAAAGTAATATTGTCATGGGCCAAGGACCACTTTTAGTACAAAAGGCCTTGCCTCGGACATTTTCTAAGCACCCCATCACACAAAACATAAGAAAAACAAAAAAAAAACATTCAAACCAACAGTCCAGGGGAGGGTTAGTGTACATGTGGTCTTCCACACTTCCTATAAAGGCGGTGGCCTCTGTGGCCAACAGACCTGTGCCACCAAATGCAACATGTAGGAACGCTTGCCGCCGCGCCAAATCCCTTGCGGTGCACTCAAAGGTGCGTGGGCCGATGATGTCACCCAATGCCTGCATAACCTATTTGTCAAAGTCCCTTCAGCTAGACATAAAAGCCAGAGAGGGAGGTGCCGTTCGGATAAGGTATAATGCCGGCCAACGCGCGAAGTAGGAAGAAATGATTGCAAAAGGTAATCATGGTTGTGGGTCCCCCAACTAACCTAAAGAGAGGGATCGCCAATGTGACCCAAGTTTTCCTTCAAAGCCGCGTCCACGTTGTTAACATAGGAAGGCTAGGGGCCCCACCGCGACACTTAGAACACGAAGTCCCTTCGAAGAAACAGTATCCCCCTCTGGATATTGAAGAGAGGGCATAACACTTGAAGGGGACCAAACCCTGCACTTCAAGATCTTAACTTTCAGACCAAGGTGAAAGACCTCCGAGGAGAAGAAATAGTGTCTCCCCGGCAAGGGGTTATTCTCCACTAAAGGGGTTTGGGTCCCTAAAGGCCAAAAATGACCCCCCAAAATGAACCAAAACACATCATCTCCAGAAAACCAACTATTTGGACATGTCCACAAAGACATTAATCAAATCATTAATCATCAAATCAATTATTTTTTTCACAAACACTTATGCTGATAGGTCTTAGCCGAAGAAGGTTCGCGGATTTTAGCTTCACAAGGAAGGGATTTTAAGGATATTGGACAGGTGTTGGGAATCCTAGACACCTCTTTCGCAGGCGACAATACTTCCTAGCAGGGTGAATACTAGGCAAGCCAAGCCAAGCCAAACTACGTCGGACATCTGGCGCAACCGACAACGCAAAAAAAGAAACTCTCAAGTCGAAAAGAAGCAATTCCGTTGGACGTCCTGAGCAATTGTGAGAGGACATCAACCGACAGGTTGATAAGGGCCATCTTGAGAGGGATAAACTACGACTTTGCCAAACAAACCCACCCACCAATAGTAGCTCGGTTGCCTTCAACTAAAAGTATGACATTTAATTCCTTCTTGTCGGGAACATTCTTGCATCCAATCATATTTTTGTGATTCATAATAATAAAGAATTTAAAAATTAAAAAACATATTTTAAGAAAATATTTTACAACGTAATCTGTATACAACAAGAAAGCCATGTCATCAATTGCTATTGTAAATGGCCTTCAATCATATTTTTGTGATTAATAATAATGAAGAGTTTTGAAGAAATAAAGAATAAATTTTGAGAAAAAGGCTTTACAACGTAATCTATAACAAAGGAGCCACGTCATCGCATGCTGTTGTAAATGGCTTCCAATCATATTTTTGTGATTAGTGATATTACTAAATATTTTTGAAAAAAATAAAAATCAAATTTTGAAAAAAAAAGGCTTTTACAACATATTCTACAACGAGGGAGCCACATCATCAATCCGTTGGTGTAAATGAACACCCAAAAGAGTGCTACATCATCCAACTAGAAACCCCCGTTGTAAAACGAGTCTTAAAACTTGCCACATCAGCAAAACTTAAACCAATTTACAATAGAGGTTTTTAGACATTGTAAAGATTGGGACATTTACAAAAGGGGTTTTGTAAAACACCCCTCTCCCTAGTACTGGATGTGTGCCACGTGGCACCCTTTTCATCGTTGGTGATAGTTTCCTAATTCCTTCTTATGCTAAAATACTATTTTCCCTATTTTCCTAATTTCTATTTGCCCAAAATTGGCCTCTAATTGCCTAATTTCCTATTCTCGCCTATTTATCTAGTCCACTAAAAGACTACATATATAGCTGTCATATCCTTCCTTAATCCTATGCTTCCTACTTTGGTAGTTTATCACCTACGGTAGTAGGTCATTGACCTACCACGGTAAGTTATACACCTACGACGGTAGGTTACATACCTACGTCGGTAGGTATCCCATATCCTAGGTAAAGCTCTTATCTGTGATGGTAGGTGTCTCGCCTACGATGGTAGGTGTCCTCCACTCTTCACCTACCATAGGAGGTGTCTCACCTACGGTGGTAGATTACTTACCTACTACAATAGGTGACCCCCTACTGCTCACATATGTTACCTACTCGCATCACCACAAAGTCGTTTCGACCCGATTCTTTTTCCCTGGATACCCTCCTTGCCTTCCTAACAGTATCCTACAACTATAGCTTTAGAAGAACCAAAAAAGTTCTGGAATGTTTCTTCCCAATCCTTCCTATCCAGAAGAAGTTGGACCTGTTTCAAAACAAACTCATTTAATCCAGTGGCCCAAACTTTTGCATTCCACACAAGCAAAGGCCTCTCCACTCCAGGCCTTAGATGTACAATATTGAAAGGATGCAGAGAATCCTCCAATTCTTCGCTTGTTAGCAATCTTTTTGTCTCCCACAGGTGTATTAGATATGTGCTAAGATAGCAAGGACGTGTTGTGTTAGGCTTGAGCAATTTCTCCCCATGGTGGATGTAGGCTTCATACATAATTAACTCCCAATCTAGCCTTTGTCCTTGGGACACCTTCCACAGTTAATGTAAGAATGTATTGCTGAAGTAGGCGATGTTTTGGCAGTTCACTAAACCCAAGACAATCTTTGCAAATAACCTCCACTTAAGCTCTATCACCTGATCCGTCCTCCAACCGTTCTTGATCTTAGCCTTTATCCCTCCTTGCATGAGCGACAAGGCCTCCTTAGGTAGATTCGTGGCGGATGACCGTTCTCCACCATTAGTCCTTTCCATGAGGGTGATTCCATCATTCTCACTATCCGGCCTCCCGTATACCTGCCTTATGCTCCTTATCGTCCAACACCTTGGATCTGTCATAGCATTCCTTTTAGGCAAGGCAGCCAACTCCTCCTCTAACTGGTGCAAGTTCACGGAACATTCTTCAATTAATTCCAAGTTGCAGTATGCCCAAGTTGGAGTTTGCCCAATGCCTGCCATACAGCCATTCCAGCTAAATGTTCTCCTATGCTGCCCAAGGCTTAAAATCCGCGAGGTCCCTAGAGGATAATTGCCCCGCAAAACATGTGAACTACGGCATTTCCAACTTCCATCCCTCAGGATCTGGTTCCCCTTTCTGAGGCACTTTGCCTTTGCCTGCCCCACTCCCCTTTGTGGGCGTCTTGGCCTTGGCGGCTACCTCCTTGCCTTTGGTGGTGGTGGGCTTAATCATGGCCTCTTTGCTGAGAGTCTGCACAAAATTGAGGAAGAGAAGCACTTCTCCTGCAATTCTTATGTTAGTTGCCAGATCCCTACCATGGTAGGCGTCTTTCTTCCCTTACAATTTCCATGCACATACCACGTCCTGGACGTCGCTGTGGGTCACAAATCCCCTAGCCCTTACACTCTTGCCCTCCAAGCACAAATTCCTCCTCCGGCTGTGACTTAAAAGGAGAATTTCTCTAATGGCATTTTACTGACTCTTACACTTGTTCCAGCAAATTGAGGGCCCTTCCTCCACAATTTCTCTTCAATCCTATCACGCTCCACTCTTCCTAACACTCCTACCAGAATGCACCCCTTGTATGTGAATGCATTTTTAGTACTTTCTGATTAAATGGCCAAGAGAAGACAAACAAGCAAGAACTTGGCTCGATAGGAAGAGAACTAAAAAATAAAAAAAGAAACATTAATGATAAATTATGAAAAATACCTCGGGGCTTGGATGGTCAATCTCTCTCCTATCAAACAAAGGATTTCAAGAGACCTTATTGATTGAGTCAGTCCACCACTCTGGTGCGTGGTTATCGCATAGGGATTCTGCAGCGGCGCTGAAGTTTGTGTCTCCCACCTGTTTTTGATCAGAAGCACAAGACTTGTATTGAAAAATTATCTGGTATTTCCCCGTGGCTTGTGCAAGTCCTTCTTTCCTTGCTGCCGTTAGGTCGGTTGGCTGGGAGCAGCTGTTTCGCTGGATGCGGCAGCCGGGATGGAAAGAAGGAGCAGTAGGTGAGCCGATACCGCAGCCAACAGCAGTTCTCGTTCGCAGTGCGCGCTATCTCAAGCTCAGGCGCAGGCTGCGAGCAGTTCAACAAGTACAAGATCTCAAGAACTCGGGGAGAAGATGGAGGCGCTTCCGGTGGAAGTTATCGGCAACATTCTATCCCGTCTCGCAGCTGCCAGGGATGTCACTATCGCGTCTGCAACGTGCCGCAAATGGAGGGATGCTGCACGGTACCATCTTCACAGGTTATGCTTCCACCACACGGACTGGTCGGGTACGAAGATATGTCTTCGGAAGAGCTGGAGGTTGTGATCACACAGACTATCTTGCAAGTGACCTGTCTCCATGAGCTCTCCATCTGCTTTGACAGCGAGCACTGTTTCTCAGCAGCACCGGTGGTAGCCTGGTTGATGCACACCCGTGGCACCTTGCGCTTCCTCACCTACATGGTTTCCACGCACGAGGTGGCAATTCTGGAAAGATGTGGAAGGCAGAAACTGGAGAGTCTGGTTATCGGCAGCACTTCTGTGGTTGCTGCTTTGCACCTCGGCTTTCCAAGGTTTCCTTCCCTGGTGTCCCTCACTCTGGAGCAGGTTTACATAGAGGCTTCAGATATCCCATTGCTTCTCGTGGCTTGTCCAGTACTAGAGTCATTTTCTCTCCTCAGTCTCAAGACAGCCTCCGATTCCGAGCCGTGTGAGCTCCGAAGTGCCAGTCTCAAAGTTCTCATCATCGAAGACCTGAGAGAGTGTGTGGAGATTGTGCTGGATGCTGGGAATCTGGAAGTCCTCTCCCTGAAAGAATTAGAGCTGGAAAGCTTGCAACTCGTCAGCAAGTGCAACCTGCGGGTCCTCCGGCTTTGCAATGTGCATCTCTTGGAGTTGCAGATCGGCGGCAGGGACATGCTTGAAGTATTGGAAATCACCGACTCCACGGTCGGCTGGTCAAGGCTGTATGGCATCATATCGGAGGCTGTCAAGCTACGGAAGCTCAAAGTGTGGGGCCTCCCGGAAGTTGGTGAAGAAGAGAGTATCAACCTGGAAGCCATTGCCATGGCGTGCTCCCAGCTCTACCTTCTATCTCTGGGCTTCTGACCTGTCCCATGCCGTGCTTCCGCAGATCTCTTCTCAAAGCCCTATCGTGTTTCCCAAGGTTGGTATGCTGGAAGTCTCGTCTCCTTTTATCAACTCCAACTTTGCAAACTGGCTGGAGGGAATGGTGGACAGATGCCCAAGCTTGACCAGACTGACAGTGCATGGCTTGCTCTCCAGCCAGCTGTCTGACGCCAAAGGCCCGGAAGATTATCAGGTGGTTGGTGCTTTCACCACTCAAATTGTATCGCTAGCGAGGAAATGTCCTAACCTAGCTGTAGAAATTTGCTACACTTGACACTTCTTTCAGTACTAAAAGGCTGAGAACTTCTGTGGAAGGCAGAGACTGGAGAGTCTGGTTATCGGCAGCACTTCTGTGGTTGCTGCTGTGCACCTCTGCTTTCCAAGGTTTCCTTCCCTGGTGTCCCTCACTCCGGACAGGTACATAACGGCTTCAGATATCCCATTGCTTCTCATGGCTTGTTCAGTACTCGAGCCATTTTCTCTTCTCAGTCTCAGTACAACATCCGATTCCGAGCCGTGTGAGCTCCGAAGTGCCAGTCTCAAAGTTCTCATCGAAGACCTGAGAGAGCGTGTGGAGATTGTGCTGGATGCTGAGAATCTGGAAGTCCTATCCCTGAAAAAATTAGAGCTAGAAAAGGGGACATCAGCTCCCGCCTTCCTATTTCCAGATCTGTCCGCCAAGAAGAAGAAGAAGAAGAATTTTATTTAAGTCCACCTATTTCCAGATCTGTCCGCCAAGAAGAAGAAAAAGAAGAATTTTATTTAAGTCCACTAAGGACGGACTAGTTTTCCAGGCTGCCCTCTGTCTCTACCTCTGTTTGTCATATGCGCTTAGTTTCTGCTTTGGGCCTTGAAAACTATACACGGTCCACGGACCTGGATATGGCCACCACATACAACGTGATCCCCCTGATAACTCGGCGACCGACAAGAGGCATATTGCAACTGCATACTGCATCGGGGAGGTCTCGTAGTGACCATGGTAGTGCAGATCTACAGCTGAACCACTCTGGCTCTGGTTGAGTGAAATCTAAAAACATCTTTCATTTCGTGCCGAGCTTGTTTTGTCTAGCAGTATAATTCACCATGTATGATATGGCCACGGTAGGGTAAGGTTTGCTCAACAGTCCGGGCTCACTAACGACTTAAATTGAGTAAAGGTTCATTATTTCAAGCCTTCCATGACAATGACAATGAGAGGAACATGGTTTATTTTTTTATCAATCTTAGTTGTTTGTACAAAATATCATATTAGCAATACTTTATACGTTCTTGCAAGAGAAGAAAAATACATTTTGAGGCAAGGTGATTATATAGAGTATGATCCATTTAGTGAAGATATAACCGAGCGGCAAAATCACTCTTTAGTTAGAGGCAGGTCATTATAAGTTTCTCTTAGCTCCTACTTGTAAAGTGATAATAGAAAAAGAAGGTACCTTATATTGGGACAAAAATGAAGTTATTTGGCATTATGGTGTCGTAGTAGACGGTTATGCATGTACTAGACTATATCTTATGGACAAAGGTTCTATTGTAGTTTATCGGGGGACGGATCAACAGAATGGTTTATTGAACCTTCAAATCTCATTATAAAGGAATCAAATACTTTTTCTCAAATACTTTTTGTTCGTAATTTTCTTCTAGAGGAACTTAACATATTTGTCAAGAAAGTTACCGCGATGATGCAGGTACTATTCAAGCCGTTTGGAGTAGTGTTGATAATTAAACTAATTAATGGATTCATGTAAGGAGGAATTAATTTATAATCGGACTTACTTGTTGAAGTAAGAATCAACATGACTTATTGTAAAACCTTCATGGATTTTACTTCGTTATAAAGATATAAATATAAAATATAAATCCAATCCATTTCATAGTACATACTCACATTCGAAAAATCACAAACTAATCGCACAAATTCACTCAAAATTTCTAGCTACATTCTAGACATTTATGACTTAAGTTCCTTCAATAAACTTAAGCCTTTAGAAATGGTTCACTTTCATGGTTGTATTGTTATTGTCCATTACCTATTTGTAAAAAACGATGACCGAAGACGAGACCACGCTGGCAAATGAAGAAAAAGAAGGAGAACTCTCTTAAATATCCTTGGCTTCTCGGAGCACGGCCTTCCCATCACTTTCCCTAGAATGTCCTTGGCTTTTTTAAGTACACCCTTCGCACCACCTTCTATGGAATGACCCTGGCTTTTTGAGCACACCAAAGAAAGTTTTAATGGTGACAGTGTTTCCAAAATAAATAAAGATAATTATCACTATTTTTATATGTATTTACTACAAGAATCTAAAGTGTCTTGAATATATTGAACAAATATTTGTTCATGGAATTATGCAGTTCATTGCTTATTTTTTGTCATCCCAGGGCCGGGCATGCCATACTCCCTCGAGTGAGTTCTTCAGTGCGAGTCGTTAGTTGCATAAATAAACTTGAATTAACTTGACTTAATCCATAGAACCTACATACATGAATGTATTTTTAGTAATTTCTCATTAAATGACCAAGAAGACAAACACGCAAGAACTTGGCTCGATAGGAATGTGAACTAAATTTTTTAAATTAAAATCAATGATAAATTATGAAAAAAACCTGGGGGCTTGAGTATCTATCTCTATCAAACAAAGGATTTCAAGAAACCTTGTTGATTGAGTCAGCCACCACTCTGGTGCGTGGTTATCGAATAGGGATTCTGCAGCGGCGCTGAAGTTTGTGTATCCAACCTGCTTTTGATCAGGAGCACAAGACTTGCAGAGAAAAATTATCTGGTATTTCCCCGTGGCTTGTGCAAGTCCTTCTTTCCTTGCTGCCGTTAGGTCGGTTGGCGGGGAGCAGCTGTTTCGCTTCGCTGGATGCGGCAGCCGGGATGGAAAGGAGGAGCAGTAGGTGAGCCGATACCGCAGGCAATAGCAGTGCTCGTTCGCAGTGCGCGCTATCTCAAGCTCAGGCGCAGGCTGCGAGCAGTTCAACAAGTACAAGATCTCAAGAACTCGGGGAGAAGATGGAGGCGCTTCCGGTGGAAGTTATCGGCAACATTCTATCCCGTCTCGCAGCTGCCAGGGATGTCACTATCGCGTCTGCAACGTGCCGCAAATGGAGGGATGCTGCACGGTACCATCTTCACAGGTTATGCTTCCACCACACGGACTGGTCGGGGTACGAAGATATGTCTTCGGAAGAGCTGGAGGTTGTGATCACACAGACTATCTTGCAAGTGACCTGTCTCCATGAGCTCTCCATCTGCTTTGACAGCGAGCACTGTTTCTCAGCAGCACCGGTGGTAGCCTGGTTGATGCACACCCGTGGCACCTTGCGCTTCCTCACCCACATGGTTTCCACGCACGAGGTGGCAATTCTGGAAAGATGTGGAAGGCAGAAACTGGAGAGTCTGGTTATCGGCAGCACTTCTGTGGTTGCTGCTTTGCACCTCGGCTTTCCAAGGTTTCCTTCCCTGGTGTCCCTCACTCTGGAGCAGGTTTACATAGCGGCTTCAGATATCCCATTGCTTCTCGTGGCTTGTCCAGTATTAGAGTCATTTTCTCTCCTCAGTCTTAGGACAAACTCCGAGCCGTGTGAGCTCAGAAGTGCCAGTCTCAAAATTCTCAACATCGAAGACCTGAGAGAGCGTGTGGAGATTGTGTTGGATGCTGGGAATCTAGAAGTCCTCTCCCTGAAAGAATTAGAGCTGGAAAGCTTGCAACTCGTTAGCAAGTGCAACCTGCGGGTCCTCCGGCTTTGCAATGTGCATCTCTTGGAGTTGCAGATCGGCGGCAGGGACATGCTCGAAGTATTGGAAATCACCGACTCCACGGTCGGCTGGTCAAGGCTGTATGGCATCATATCGGAGGCTGTCAAGCTACGGAAGCTCAAAGTGTGGGGCCTCCCGGAAGTTGGTGAAGAAGAGAGTATCAACCTGGAAGCCATTGCCATGGCGTGCTCCCAGCTCTACCTTCTATCTCTGGGCTTCGACCTGTCCCATGCCGTGCTTCCGCAGATCTCTTCTCAAAGCCCTATCGTGTTTCCCAAGGTTGGTATGCTGGAAGTCTCGTCTCCTTTTATCAACTCCAACTTTGCAAAATGGCTGGAGGGAATGGTGGACAGATGCCCAAGCTTGACCAGACTGACAGTGCATGGCATGCTCTCCAGCCAGCTGTCTGATGCCAAAGGCCCGGAAGATTATCAGGTGGTTGGTGATTTCACCACTCAAATTGTATCCCTAGCGAGGAAATGTCCTAACCTAGCTGTAGAAATTTGCTACACTTGACACTTCTTCCAGTACTAAAAGGCTGAGAACTTCTGTGGAAGGCAGAAACTGGAGAGTCTGGTTATCGGCAGCACTTCTGTGGTTGCTGCTTTGCTCCTGTGCTTTCCGAGGTTTCCTTCCTTGGTGTCCCTCATTCTGGAGCAGGTTTACATAGCGGCTTCAGATATCCCATTGCTTCTCATGGCTTGTTCAGTACTCGAGCCATTTTCTCTCCTTAGTCTCAGGACAACCTCCGATTCCTAGTCGTGTGAGCTCTAAAGTGCCAGTCTCAAAGTTCTCATCCATCGAAGACCTGAGAGAGCGTGTGGAGATTGTGCTGGATGCTGAGAATCTGGAAGTCTTATCCATGAAAGAATTAAAGCTGGAAAGCTTGCAACTTGTCAGCAAGTGCAACCTGCGGGTCCTCTGGCTTTTTAACGTACATCTCTTGGAGTTGCATATTGGCGGCAGGGACATGCTAGAAGTATTTGAAATCACCGACTCCACGGTCGGCTGGTCAAGGCTGTACGGCATCACATCGGAGGCTGTCAAGCTACGGAAGCTCAAAGGGTGGGGCCTCCCGGAAGTTGGTGAAGAAGACAGCGTCAACCTGGAGGCCATTGCCATGGCGTGCTCCCAGCTCTACCTTCTCTCTCTGGGCTTGGACCTGTCCGATGTCGTGGTTCCGCGGATGTTTACTCAAACCCCTATCGTGATTCCCAAGGTTGGTACGCTGGAAGTGTCGTCTACTTTAATCAACTCCAACTCTGCAAAATGGGTGGAGGGAATGGTGGATAATCGCCCGAGCTTGACCAAACCGACCGTGCATGGCATGCTCTCTAGCCGCTGGCCAGGAAAATTACCAGGTGGTTGGTGATTGCACCTCTCAGATTGTATCCCTAGCGAGGAACTCTCCTAACCTACGTGTTCCTCGAAAATTGCCTAACCTCCCAACAGGCATACAACTCGAAATTTGCGTAACCGCGTAACAGGTAGGTTAGGCAAATTGTATCCCTAGCGAGGAATTCTGCTAAGCTTGAAATTCTGCTAAGCTTGACACTTAAAGGCTGAGGCCTCTTGCCACCACGAACGTGCACTTGGGAACCCAACGCTGCCTGGCTGCATAAATTTACCTACCTACTTTAAGAGAGTGATCTCCCCACCCCTATATACTACTACTAGGTACAAAGATTTGATTGCCTAGAGCACTACAACAAGGGTGCGAGTGTGCTTATTCCTACCTCCTGAAACACATATATCTGGCCTCGCCGGCCTCTATTTACGCGCATGCTGTCATCGACATACACCAGTTCCCACCGTGCACTCTGCTGCAGCTCCCTCGGCAAAGCTAACCTAACCGGCGGCCACCCGGCTAGAGCGTTCCCCAATATCTGCGTGGGAACAATTTCGCAGTGCTGGAAAGAAACCACGGCGGCTTGGCCATCCTCCGGAGTCTCCCACCTCCCCTGGACGGCCACGCTTATTACACCTAGCGGGCCGAGGCTCACTTCCGCGGAATTGCGCACCGAAGAGGAGGAGGAAGAGGGGGAGGAGGATACCATCTGCCGAATGTTACGCACCTCCACCCCGGCGATGCGCGGCACATCCTGCTGATCCCTACCCACCTCGGCCTCGGAAACGTATATGAGACGCCAGTCCCCGGCCACATCCACCTCGGCCTGGGCGCCATCCCCGAGCTCCGCCAGCTGCTGCACCAGGCCCCGGATCTGCTTCCTGGCCCCGCCCCGGCTGCTCCGCGGGCCTTAGGGCCAGCTCCCCGAGCGACTGCACCAGATCAACCACATCCGCCTTGATTGCGATCCGCTGCAGCTCCCGCCTCACCAGCTCCGCCTTTGCCGCCGCCTCCAGACTCAGCGCCTCCGCAGCGGCCTCCCTCCCGCGCTCCCCGACCTGCCGCCTTCTCCGCATCTCGATGGCCATGGGGATGGCCACCAGGGGCGTGAGCACGAACCATCTCTCCCCGAGCGCCACCAGCGTCGAGAGCTCGTAGGCCGCGAACTGCTCGGCCGCGGCGGATCCCGCTTCCAGCAGGCCCTCGGCCGTCTGGAAGAAATGGAACGGGTTGAAGTCCAGCACCGCCTTGGCCACGTTCCGGAGGCGTATCACCACCTCCCGCCTCCACTCCTCCTGCAGCTCCTGGTCCCCGCTGATGAACGCCTTCAGGTCCTTCTCCAGCAGCTCGGGGCTCACCACCGTCTGCCCGCTCACCACCGTGGTGAACACCTTGTCCACCACCTTGAGCACAGAGTTCCCGCTCCCCGCCAGCACCACCTCCGCCTGCCGGAACGGGACCGGGATCGGCCCTGCCTTCGCCGTTCCGCTTCCGCACGGGCAGGCTACCAGGTAGGCCGCCAGCGCCGCGCTCGCCATCGCCTTGCGCGAAATGGCAGGCAGAAACGAGACCCCGGCCGGTGCCGTCCGGGCAGGCGCCGGGGAAGCTGCCGCGTTACCTTCCTCGCCCCGGAGAGTGCACTGCGGCGGCGCCAAGCACCGGTACCGGGCCGCCATCGCCATTCACAATTCGCTGCTGCTCCTGCCCCTGCTCCTGCCCCTGCCCCTGCCCCTGCTCGTCCTACCGGTGGTGTTGTTGCTGTTGCTTCTCCTTGTTCCTTGTTGGGGAGACAGCGGCCCCAGGTCCGCAAAGGACGCTCGTCGCAGGACCAACCAACTCCGCCATCACGATACCGAGCAAGCCGGGCCACGAAAACGCGTCCCAGCAACGTGGTGATCAACGGACCGCCAGCTCTTTACCGGCAATCAGCCGGTCGGCACACACACTACCGGTCGTGGAATGTTGTACAGAGAGAATTGCCCATGAGAACTTGTCCCAGCAGCTGCGGAGTGTGAACACAATTTTCGAAACCCGGTCCGGGAGTTGAAGTACATTACTACATAATAAGACTACGTGGTTTAGAAGGATTTGGTTGCCGCAAGGTGAGTGTCATGACGTAAGAAAGGTTTTTATTGAGGTGAAAAACAATGGGAAAAGTCCATCTATGAGGGGACAACCAAAGAAGACGTAAAGAACATGAAAGGATAGATAGATTTTCTATACTAAATCACATAACCGTAAGCTGCCCGACATAGCCAAGTCATTTCAAGCTAAGTTGTTGTTCAGAAAAAATAATAAGTACAGAATCCCATGTGAGGGTTTTCATACGCTCAAAACATAGGTCTCCTATCCCCCTCAAAACATAGGTCTCCTATCCCCCCCCAAAACATAGGTCTCCTATCCCTTAGACTGTCCCCGTGCGAGAGATCCATCATATGCCCCATCCCTGCTATCATTGACATGGGTTCAACCAGCCAGCAGCAGTTCAATTAGGTATGGTAGGCGGAGTCGAAAACAAGCCGTAGTAATCAGTCAAAGCATCAGATGAGAACAAAAGCAAAGGGAGAAAAGCACATCTTATCCATGCACAAAGAGTAAAGCAGTAGTCTATCAACGGTGCATATCATGCAAGTCATTCCCACAATTCGTTGCATGATAGGCTCAGACAAAATATGACTCAATGCACTGGTAGGCCACAGCCAAACCCACTAACCAGATGGTCATTGTTTCTAGCGGTCAATTCGTGATGAGCGATAGCAGCATGCAGCGGCACAACCAGGAGTCGCCCAACCCGTCCAACCCATTCGTCCAAGAAGCGCATCCAAAACACCATTGCCCTCAGCGAACTCTCAACATTCTAGAACGATCCTGCACAAGACCACAGAGCTAGAGACAAGCCCCCAGGTCCATAGCATAAACTCATATCGCAAGAGCGGCAAACCATGTAAAACGAGGGCGCCATCAGGAGTCATCGCGGATTCCAAAGTAGGGGGGAGGGGGAGGGGGAGGGTGAACCAGTTCGTGGCCCATGGCCGATAGGTCACCCTGGCAAGTTCCCAAAGAGCTTAGATGCATCTTTGGGGGATGGAGTGGGGAGAGAGGAGGAACCACCATCCGCGGGCCCATGGTCATAGGTCATTCGGCAAGTTCCCAAAGAGCTTAACAAGATGCATCTTTGGGGATGGAGTGGGGAGAGGAGGAACCAGTTCACCATCCGTGGCCCATGGCTGATAGGTCATTCTGGCAAGTTCCCAAAGAGCTTAACAGCATGCATCCTTGCAGCAAGCAAACAGCGTGCATTGTTTTCTTTCCAAGTAGCTCACCAGTCTCAACCACCACAAACACCCACATGCGGAGTCAGCAACTCTAATGCTGCATGTCTAGCACGCTACACGCTGCATGTCTAGCACCAAGGGTTGTAGGAAAATAGAACAATTAAGCTTCATGTTTAGAGTTATCTATAGCCCATGCAATGTCATGACCAAGGAGATTGAATGGCCTATTTGCTATCGAGGATGCATCTTCAGTAATCATCACCGTTGGTAAGATAGCCCCTGCAAGTGCCCTTCGTCACGTCACCGTTGGTAAGATAGCCCTTGCAAGTGCTCTTTGAAGCGCAATACATATTCAGTCCCAAAAAAATGTTGTGAAATAGAAGAGAGGTATACGTAGCCCTAGTTTGTAAGTGTTAAATCTATCAAATCAAATAAACTCTCACTTAAATGAAGTAAGATATTTAGTCTGAAAATGGATAGGAGATTGCTATGAGATACAATAGAATGACGGAGTAGTGCCACTAGAGTGAATCATTTGATTTATGTTTAATTTAATGTCAATAACTTATGATCTAAGTGATGCTTCCTAGAATTCAACTATTTCCTGTCATTCAACTTTGAGCAATTTTCTTCGTATTCATGCATTCTCCTCCTAGTCATCTTACGTTTCTCTGCATAGTCATTTCCATTGTTATGACAACATTCTTCCTTTGGTCTGTGTCTCGTTGGTTTAGCTTCTTCACTTTCCTATATGTACTCTTGCTTTTTAAGATACTATCACGAAGTTACTATTTGCAAAGCCTCCATACCAACTATACCCTGCTAACATTTAGGAAAAAGAGATAACTTTCTAGCTCTTTGGATCGCAATTTAAATTCTAATTAATTTGAGTAATCTTGCGCAAAAGAACTCGCTCAAAAGAGTATAAAGCCTATTGCAGGGTCTACATCAAGTGGCCCATCTCCGAGATAGTGAGAATGAAAGATTTCAATTAGTTTGAGGGAGAGAATATATCACCATCTTGACAAAAAGCATGGGCCCATCTTAAGAATCTTCGCTCCAATGAAATTCAATGAGTTTGTGATATCCATGTTCACACTTGCTACGCAGTTTAACCGTAGTTTACAATCCCACAAACTTCCGCCTAGTATGATGATTCAAATATAAAGATTCACCCCAATTGAGCAAAGAGCTGAAATGGAGACTTTTGCGGTAGCTTTAGAGAAATTATTTTTAGGAAGCTTTAAAAAGTAACTTTTATATTTTTGTTTTGTACTGATAGTTCTCTGTATGATGGTGTTTATTGAATAGTCAAATTTCTAAAAAGATCAATAGAACCTTGTCAATCTATAGGAAGTTACAAGGAAACCTGGAGACTTTATTATAAAAAAACAGACGAACGCCTCCAACAAGTTACATGGAAGTTTCTATACGTTTTTCTAAACATTTCTAATTATAATTTTTCAGTTTTCAAAAGAAATTTTAGGCTAGTTTGATCAATACACCCTTAACTAAGAACCATTATCCATGAAAGTCTTCTCACAAAAATCATAAAATTTTCAAATTCATATTTTTTAATTTTTAATAAGTTCCTAACCTAATATAGGCCTTATTTCAACTTTTTGTGCCAAATTCAGCCACGAATGCAATTATTTACTTGGACATAAAAAATAGGGGTAAATTTTTCCAAAATTAATAAGAAAAGGTAAAAAATATGGAAAAATTAGTAAAACCGGATGGATTGCATTTGCTTAAGGAATTACAATATTTTAAATCGAGAAAAATAATCATTTATTGATCTGAAGATCATCACTCTTTTCCAGTAATTCAAAGTTTAACGAACAATGTCATACTAGGGTAATGCATAATAAGGTCCCAACAACACATGGAATCAAGCGTAGACAATCATCATAAAGCTCTACTCAAAGGACTGGAAGTAGGGAATCAACAACATGAGGACAATCAATACAGCTAGCTAGATGATCCCATCGCAAGAAGCAGGATGTGTATCCAATTAACAACTTCCATGATATCAAATACACAGCAACACTACTTGTCTACACAACTCCCTAATTAATTATCAATCCCTCTTCATCATCGCTGAAATCCACAATTGCAGTTGCAACCTCTGCCAGAACCACAAACACAAACACAAACCTGGAGGTAAGACACTGCAACAAGCGATGATATAAATATCAAAGCTATCCACAATGACATGCACATGTAGACATAACAAAAAATTAACAATCACAAGGAAATAAGGAAGGAGTAAAATACTACCTACAAGTGTCTGTGTGTTAGGCTAGCGGGGATTAGATCTAGAACCCAAAGAACAAGTGGAATGCGGAATCGACCAAAGTAAACATACACCAAAACCATACTCCGCCATGTGAACCTCAAACAGGTCGACCAAAGTAAACATACACCAAAACCATACTCCGCCATGTGAACCTCAAACAGGTCTGTGAAATGCCATATGGCATTCAGCTCCAGCTCACTCCAAGGATTGTCTTCCAACAAGTTTAGTCGAACTTGCAATATCTCATAGGCCCTCTCAGCGAGACGCTCTATGCATTTCACATACTTCATTGATAGCTTCAAGATACTACGCAATGTACAATGGTTAAACGGCAGCGAATCCCATGCGGTCATACGTCTCCATTTCTTACAATGTCTCTCCACAGTCTCGAGGGAAGGCTGATAGGGCCGACCCATCCCTCACAACACGGCCATGCAATAGGCACGAAATCCTCAAGAAAAGAATGAAACTAGGCACAAATGGGAAAACCTCCTATGCTCGGACGCCAACTCCAAGGACCAGAGTAAGATACAATGGCGTAGGATGTGGATAATAGGTTATAAAAATTGACTTTCATCTTGACATTTTGAACCAATTTGAAATGAACTCATAGATAATCTGCTTCTACAATGATATATGAGAAACTTAGATAATGTAGCTCGTGACATTTGATTTCTGTCTCGGGGTATTGAACCTATTTGAAATGAAGTCCTAGACCAAAGGGTAGGAGGAACGCACTGTTTTCGATAACCGGAGAAAGGTAGTGAGGCGTTTGGTTTGTTAGTTTGGAACTTCTCTAGCTTATAGATTTTATTTAATATCTCTCACAATTCTTTGACTCTAGGTTTGTCTTTTCAAACTTCTAATTATACTTTTTTTGCATCTTGCATCGCAAAATGAGATAAAGGAATGACAATGGAAATGAATTACACTCATGAGGTTAAGTTTGGGTTAATATCATTTATAATAAGTGTGGATATAAAGTCTGATTAGATTAGTAAGTTAAATCTTTTACTCAATCGTTATTTTAATAACTTATTCTGATTTTTATAAAAATATTTTATTTATAAAATTATATACTCATTCACTAAAAAAATGCAAGACAACAATAGATTGTATTAAAATAAAACAACGAAACACTAGATTTCAACACCAATTTGAATCATAACAAGATAACACTAGATTGCAACACTTGATGTTTATTGAGACTACCTGTAATCTAAAGCTGTAATTAATTATATCCATCACAATATGGAGCCCCATGTCAAACTTTATGTGATCTAGATGTTAGAAGCCTGCTCGGATACCTAAAAGATTTTGTTAACGAAAATAATAACCACTAGTGCTAGGTCGACTTGTACTGACTAACGATTGATCCAACGATTCAACTTGTCGAATCTTATCAGGTTTTATATCCATCCGAAATTAGCCCATGAGGCAGAACGAATATGGATGTGGATATTCGGGAACGCCAAACCGCAGGGATTTGCCTACAAGATCAATGGATCCACCGGGTCATTCGTCAACGCACCGCTGGAAATACCGCAGGCAAGTATTCGCAACAGAAGTGGCGAGTTCATCTTATGACAGAACTCGAAAGAGCAAAACCCACAATACTTCACATAAGCCATCACGCTTCAAATACTCAGGTGCCAGTGTTTCAACCTCGACGGAGCTGCTGCTAAGTTCGCAATAACTAAGTTCTCAACAGAGACACTATATAAGACCTACTGCAGCTAAGAAGCGCGAGCCTCAGCAAGCTGAAAAATTTGCTAACGTACAGCCGTTTACAGGAGATCGGCCACATTGGAAGGCAACTCCTCAATTACAGTGTTGTAGAACCTTTGGATGTCCTGCAACATCCGCTCGTCCTCCTTGGTGACAAAATTGATGGCCACTCCTTTCCTTCCAAACCGACCACTGCGGCCAATGCGGTGGAGGTAGTTCTCCGGCTGTGTCGGCAGATCATAATTGATCACCAGAGACACCTGCTGCACATCAATGCCCCGGGCCAGCAAATCTGTGGTGATGAGCACACGGGATGAGCCTGAGCGAAATTCCCTCATAATGATGTCCCGCGTGTTTTGGTCCATGTCTCCGTGGGTGGCAGACACAGTGTGGTCACGCGCCCTCATCTTGTCCGTCAACCAATCCACCTTTCTCCTCGTGTTGATAAATATGACACTCTGAGTGATGGCCAGAGTCTCGTACAGGTCACACAAGGTGTCCAACTTCCACTCCTCCCTATCGACATTCACATAAAACTGCTTGATACCCTCGAGAGTAAGCTCATCCCTTTTCACAAGGATCTTCACAGGCTTGTTCATAAACTTTCTAGTAATCTCCAGGGCCTCCGGTGGCATGGTTGCAGAGAAAACTCCAACCTGGAGTTTCTGAGGGAGAAGCTGGAAGATATCATAAATCTGTCACACAGAACATTCAGCAACATCAGAAGATATCCCCAGACCGCATTTCTCAGAACATTCAGGCAGAAACCATGAAGCACAGATGCACTTACCTGATCCTTAAATCCACGAGACAGCATCTCGTCGGCCTCGTCCAGCACAAAGCACTTGATAGAGTCAGGGCGCAGGGCATGACGCCTGAGCATGTCATAAACACGCCCTGGCGTTCCCACGACCACATGAACTCCGCTTTGGAGGATACGCTGATCCTCACGAACGCTAGTCCCTCCCACACAGGCGTGCACTTTCACCGAGAGGTAGTCCCCCAGGGCTCGCATCACCTTCTCAATCTGCTGCGCAAGCTCGCGGGTAGGCGCAAGCACCAAAGCCTGACACTCAAGCAAACCATACTCCAGCTGCTGCAAAATACCGGAGCAGAAAGTGGCAGTCTTTCCCGTTCCAGACTGCGCCTGCTGAATGACATCAAGACCCTTGCAGAAGGGCACAATTCCTCGTTGTTGGATAGCTGAAGGCTTCTCAAAACCTGAAACAGTTAACCTTGAGTTAATCATTACAGGTACAAGGGAGCCTACTGACAACTCCGAGCCCACGCACTGTGAAACCCTATCCGTACCGTAAGCATAGATTCCCCTCAGCAAATTCTCATGGAGACCCATGGCATCAAAGGTCTCGTGAACCTCATCCCAGGTAGATATGAAGTCATCTCCTTCCTGGTTCAAACTGCAGAAAAGCAAGGGGACGACGAAAGGCCAGACCCTCAGCTTTATCAACGGAAAGCACAACCAAAGTACGGCAAAACACTATCCAGGTCCAATTCGAAGGTTTACATCGAGTCCATGCGAGCGTCATACTGGCGCGCATCAAAAGCGGAACCCTCGGGTGCCAAACCAGCCATTCTCTGCACAACATCCCACAGATCAGCAGCCTAGATCAACAAGGGAAGCAAAATCATTAAGAGCCGACTCCTGAAAGCAAGAATACAATAAGGCAGAGGCAAGCAAAGCACGGCACCGGCGGATCTAGCAACCCTTCCACCCTCGAAGAGGAACAAATGAAGCAAGAAAGGACAAGCCCCAGGCATCGGGGCAGCGAAGAGAACAAGAGGCCTCAGCGGCCGGCAGGCAAGAACAAGGGCGGTGTGAGAGATCAGATCCGGCAGCACAGCAAGCGCGGCGTACGCACACCGCCAGCTGAGCCGCGGAAGCACACACAGTGACAAGCCGAAAGCAGCGGCAAAGGGACCAACACAAACAGCAACACACCTGTAGGCGGAAGGGTGCACGAGGACGGGGTTGCAGAGGCGAGCGAGGTCGACGTCGGCGGCGCTCAAAGGAAGCCCAGCAGCTGCTCCGGAGAGCAGTCTGTGTGAAAGTTGAGTGACAGGAAAGAAGTCATATTTGTATGTAGATATAAGCTAGGGCTCTCGGTGTTCGGCTCCTCATGACCTAAAATGCTTTCCCCCAGGCCTCCCGCCCAATTTTTTCTATCTTGGGGGCCCAGCCTCGGCACCAGCCAGCCCGAGCCTTCCCAAGCCTCGTCCTGAGGCTTCCGCACCAAAGGTTCGGGATTAGGGCTGTCCACCCATAGCAAGATATTTCTCTACGAGGGTTTCACCTCGAACACGGAATTATCAATACGTACTCTCCATATATGTCCCATGTCTCCCTGACGGTCTAAGACGTTCTAGGCGCTGTAGCACCTCCCACCGCTGGACCCAGGTAGGGTATGTTCGCAGACAAGATAGGCGAGTAGTACCTACCTAAACTGAACATGGACTAAGTACCCACCTCGAAAAGCAGCAGAATTTCGTTACTTTCGTATCAATTTCTGCTGCCGTTTTTCTGGCGAAACAATTTCTGCTGCCGTTTTTCTGGCGAAACAATTTCTGCTGCCTGTCTTAAGGCCTCCATTTCTGCTTCTGGCCCGTCAACAGCTTGTCCCTGCCGTAAGGTCCGCTCTCTGTATCCCACAGGCGAGTCTTCCACTTCATTGACTGCGCCATCACTTCCACTTGTTCTGCCACAAGCTTGGGTTCGCGGATGAGGACCCAGCCGCCGGGTCGCAGAAAGCGGTCCATTTCCACCAGAATATGTGCGATGTTACACCTGTTCCAGAGTCCCATCATCAGTGCTAGATGACTGGAGCAATGCTGAGCATGCTATGGCAAGACAGCCTACCTCTTCTGCTCGCTGGAAAAAAGCCCCACAGCGTGCATCAAGTCATAAGTTCGAGGGTAGGTGTCAAATGGTTCGCACCTGCAACTTCGGGTGTCAGACTAGGCTTCCAAGGTACATAACATGTAAAGACTATAAGGGGTAGCATCTGGGTAACCACTGACCAGTCGTGTGCGACACCGATGAGGCCACGGTCATAGATGATCGGCAAGGTGTTGGGCCCACTGATAGGTACCACGTTCATTACCCACCAATTCACCTTTTGATTGATGAGCGCTGCGGCAAATCTGGTGGCATCATGCGAAACCAGTCCAAACCACCAACATTATTAGAAAGGCACGGCTTCAAGCTGAAAAACATTTCATGGCTGAACAGTAAACTTTTACACATACCCTCCATATCCTGCATTCATGTCCATTACGTTTCGCACTCTGTCCTTCTTTATCCCGAGGCCACGCAAGTAGCCTTCAACAATAGCGTGCCAGTAACGCTGGTCAGCGGAGAACACCTCCTGCCTTGCTGCGCTAGCATCCATAGGCACCATTTGTAATCTGTCAGGAGGATGTGACAACCGCGCTGGCCAGTCAGTCAGATTTTGTCCCCAGGTATTACTGGGGATTGGAGTAACACATGCCTTCAATGGGGAATACCTGAAGTTAAAATTGGAGAGTCAGAAATTCGAAGGACAGGCAAATATTGACCATGGTCATGACGGGACGACTTATCAGCCAAAAAAATCGCAAGAAGCAAATTTACCATACGAGGTTTGGATCTTCTTCTGAACTGCAAATAGGAGGAGTTGCATTGACCCTCTGCTCAAGACAAACATTATCTTGAGGCTTGCGCCAGATTGCTAAGTAGTGTTGCTTTGCTACAAGCTTCCAGCAAATGGATTGAGCTAGACTGGACATATCTGCAGTTATCGATATCAGTAAAGATAATTAAGCGAGTACTTGTGTACAAATCCAGCAGAGACAGAGACAAGAACCACTAATGCACGAAGAAGGACCCTTGCCAGAGTCAAACTAGACAGAGAAAGATGCATGCATGACATGTCTGGTTCCGCTAAAGCCTCATACCCTCCCAAGCTTGTTGAAGTTCTTCTCCTTGTTTATATACAGGTCGAGAAGCCCATGCAAAGTAGCCTCCGGGCCTGAGCAGCCGATCTACTTCAAGCAGCAAAATCCCTCCTGAACACACGATCCACAGCACGACCAGATGAGTTAACCACAAAACGTAAAAGCCGGGACCAAATAAATCTGGGAAATTCTCACGAAGCACCTACAGTTCAAAGAACCTTTTGGTCAGTCACCAGAGGAAGCACGAGTGTTATAAGGGGACTGACCACAACATTCCAATACCAAAATCACTTCAATCGACTGTCATGATGCTTCAGACAATACCATCACGGGTCCAATCAATTCGGCACCGTGAACAGTGGATGAGCTCAAATGCATGGCTTGGGTATGGCAAGCGGTGAGTTGCCAAGACTGCAAGCATAGCTGGAATGCCACGCTCCAGCGCAAACTGTATCTGATTTTCATGGACGTCCTTGGGAGCAACAGACATGGTCAGTACATTGCGGGAGAGAAGGTATCCACCCCAACTTGCAACTCCACAACCTACGTCCAAGGCCACTCGAGTCCGGACACCAAAGGCAAGATCAGGAACCATCTACAGGAATCACAAAAAAACAAACTGATCAGTTGAAACAGTATCCCATGCAATGGCCAAACTCAAATACGGATCGCGGCTACAACGTACATTAGCCATTTCATCCAAATACTCATCAGCACCATGTGCAAACTGAGTTCCACCACCAGGAAACACAAATTTATCTTTGTCCATTGCGATCCAGTTCTGTCCTCCTTTGTCAGCTACCAAGCGCGCATGGGGCACGTTACTGAACAATACCTGCGCACCACTCGCCGTGAGCAGCATGCAAGGTGCAATACAAACCATGACACCAGACCCCCCCAAAAAAAGGCAGGAAAAATACTACAGCACACCTGATCTCTGCTCCGAGGCCAAGGGATCGGAGTCTTCCAGGCCTCAGGAGCTGCAATAAGACAGCACATGCGCGAAAGTTTGGACAAGGGACAGTGCCGTTCATACTGCTCCCCTCGTGCTGTAGAAGGAAGACTTGCGATGGCTTGGGCATTGTCAAGACAAGGAACATACTCCTTCCACTTGGGAGGACATGTATCAAACTTGTGGTGCCTCGTCTTCGGCCTAGAATTCTTTGGTGGAGCATCGGAAACCAGGCTGGACGATTCCTCCTCCACAAAATCCTCCAACGCCTCAGCGCTGTCAGCCAAAAACTGATCATCGATGCCACCGTCCTCCTTGAGGAGGCCGACGAAAACAAGCGAGCCAGGAGATGAAGTGTGCGGCCCCAGCCCCGTGAGTTCCACCGCGCGCAGCAAGATGTGGTGGTGTCTGGGAGCTGCATGTGTCCGAATTGAGCTGCTGGCTATGGCAGACCGCCTGCTAACATACACACACAGACAAGCAAGAAAGAAGAAGAAAACAAGGACATGGCGCAGAATCTCTCCGCTGGCCTTCATTTTGAATCGCATCTCATATCTGAGCGATGGAATTGCACATCTGCCTTCTCTGGCGCTCGCGCTCGCGCTCGAACATCCAGCCCGATGAGCCGATGAGCCGGGGCCGGCAAAAAGAAAATCCAGAAGCCCGGAATGGTAATAGGTGGACTATGTAAACGCGTTCGGGAGTTTTTCAGACCCGAAGCCAGGGGGAAAGAAGAAGGGAGAAACCCTTTAGTTTCGTCTCCTCTGTTAGGCTTTTTGGTCGCGTCGCGGCGTCTGCTTCCTGTGCTTCTTTGGCTTTTGCCTGGAGCGCTTGCAAGCTACAAGCACGCCGCAGCGATGGCTATGGAGGCAGTGAACCCGAAGGCTTACCCGCTGGCGGACGGGCAGCTCACCATCACCATCTACGACATCGTGCAACAGGCGGCTAATTACAAGCAGCTGAAGAAAGGAGCGAACGAGGCGACCAAGACTTTGAACCGAGGCATCGCAGAGTTCGTGGTGATGGCAGCCGACACGGAGCCACTGGAGATTCTGTTGCACCTGCCGCTGCTGGCCGAGGACAAGAACGTGCCTTACGTGTTCGTGCCGTCGAAACAGGCGCTCGGCCGGGCTTGCGGCGTCTCCAGGCCCGTCATTGCCTGCTCCGTCACCACCAACGAAGGGAGCCAGTTGAAGTCCCAAGTGCAGGGGCTCAAGGACGCCATCGAGAAGCTGCTCATCTGATTGTTGTTGTGAGTGAGCCAGCCAGCCTCAGGCTAGTCTGCCAGGCCAAGTTTTGTTGCTGTCTTGTTTGCTCGCTCTTGGCAGACGGACAGGCGGAGTTGAGTTCGCAGGCATCACTGATGAGATGGTCATGTGGTTGGACGAGGAGGATAGGATGGATGGTTTTGGTTTCCTCTTGTGACTCGTTCATTCAGCCCGATATCATGACTGTTGAGGTAGGCAGCGGCAGGGGCACTTGGATCCTCTATTACCTTGGTTTCAGCTTCCTTGGTTGCTGCTACTGCCAGCTTGCCCTCTGAGGGAGGGACGGAGGGATGGTCACGACACTCTGGTTTCGTATTCTAGCTCAAAGTTGTAGTTCTTCTAGTTCTAGTTCGGATTGCTTTTCTTGTCAACCAGGTTGCTGAGGCCTCTGCTTGCCCTGCCAATCCTGCCTCTTTGTCTTCATAAGTTAAATCGGCCATCCGCTCCTCTTGTTCGTCCTTTGTTTGTCCTTTGTTTTTGAATGTGTAGCACGTTCTGTGACGGTCGCGAAAGGCATTAGGATATGATTTTGTGTTGCAACGGCGGCGGTGTCTTTTAGCTAGGAAGGGAATCAAACGCGCGTCACAAGGATCTCACACGAGCGGAAGGAGGTACTCTGGGATGCACTCTTCCCGACAACGCCACGCGTGTACTTGATATTACATACAAATGATGCGAACGAACTGTCATCTTAGAAAAATTGGGCAGGCAGTTGCAAGACCTAACCAGCCTTGAATGCCATAGGTAATCAATGGCAAGGGTCATTCATTTCTAACCCCTGCGGTATACATACATATGTCAAAGGGTGTCCTAAAGGATCAAGAGCAGAATTACCACGAAGACTACCAGTACGCCTAAGATCTTTAAGATCAACCACCGATTCGAACTTATGGAATTGAAATACTTGAGCAAGGCTCCCTGAGCCCCTTCCACGTTTGCCAGTGTCTCATCCATGTTCTCATCAATTCTGCAGAAATACGGAAAAGAGACCGTATCAGTCACCGGGAAGTGGTACCACACATGTTTACACTTCAGGACAAGGATCCATAACACATCCAAGTGACCCACACGAATGTGGCAGCATGGAAGCAACAAAGGATGAAGCAATTGCACAAATGGCAGAGACCTGATTGCCATTTCCCCTTGTTCCGCAACCATGGTTGCTAGTTGTGTGAAGATGTTGCTGAGTTCATGGATGGTCGACTCCACATTCTGAAGAGCCTCAGCCCTGTTTTGCATGTAGCTATCCTGAGCCACTGCCAACTGCTGTTGCTGCAATTGCCCTTGCGATGCCCTTGGGGATGAAGAGGCCTCGACTGCTGGCCGCCGTCTGATTAAGCTACAGAAATCAGATCCACAAACTAAGCACCCCTACCTACTACCATTCAACAGCTCAGTAAACAGAACAGGTATCTCGAAAAGAGAAGGAACTGCCAAAACGTTACCTTGAAGCAGTAATCTCTTTGGCATTAAAAAGTCGAGGACCCGATGCTGTACCATTTTCCCAAGGAGCAGGAGAGGCACTACTTGAGCTGGCCATGCCATTTGCAAGACCAAGAGGCTTCTGGCGGGCGAAGGGGTTCCCACCAGCTTGTGAAGATGTTGCCGAAAACAACTGCCGCCTGTTTTCATGCACTTTTAGATTCTGCAGTTCCCAACAGATCATTCAGACGTTACTAATCGGTACAACGATATATATCCTTGCACCTCTGCTTCCAAGGTTTTAAAAATTAAAGGCTAACCTCTGTCCTCATGGTAAGAACATCCTTGAACTCCTTAGTTGTACTCATCAGTTTGCTTTTCAAAGAATCAACTACTGTAGTCGAATGCTCCGAACCTTGTCTAGATTGACTCCCAGAATCATTTCTGCTATCACACAGCTCTTGCAAATCGGAAATTGCAGCATTTAGGGCAGTGATGTCCTGCTTGATCACAGCTGTGAGCTCTTGAATTTCCATAGCAGGATCGTCGAACATAGAAGTCCTTTTTGCCACTGCAAGTTACTGCAAGGACAGTCAGCAACAAGCTATACATCCCGTAGACCACCTAACCAACAAGGCACACGAGTTGCTAGACCCAAGCTGCAGCAAGAGGCATCCGGAACTCCACTTACGCTTGGCTAGCTTGGACAGCTTCACCGAGGTCTGATGGATGCTCAAACCAATCCGTGACGCCTTAGCGCTAAATTCAGACTGCATTGATGCGGAAGCCTGCGGTCCCGCCAAAAGGGGGGCCGAAGCTTCTGTGGATCCATTTGATGAATAGTGGTAAGAATTCGTAGCAGATCCGGAGGGGCCTTGATTTTTCCGCAATATCTCAGCCACGGAATGCAGTTCAGCTGTTCGGTCCCTGTAAGAGGAGGGCGGCGCGGAGCTTAAGGAAACCGGCATCCTTCAGATCTAAACTGGCTCCAACTCTTGTGGTATGCACTCCGCCGCCTCCGCCTCCTGCTCGCCCGAGTTGCCTATTCAAGAGAAGTTAGGAGCGGGTGTGCAAAGAAGAGCACTTGATGAACCTTGAGGAGCACAGAAACAGGGGCTTGGCCACGCCTCTCCGCACATCCACCAAACCTAGCTAACAAGGCATCACGCCTGCCTCAAGCGCTCCTTCCTGCACCAACACCAGTGGGAAGCAGCAGATCGGAGGTAGCACAGCAGGCTGAAGGCGCATGCAGTGTCAGCCGAGAAGCGCTACATATGCAGATAGCTGCCGCGCCACGGCACACCGAGAATTGTCACATTCACCGAACACGGCAGCTGCTGGCTGCTCTGAGGGCTGCTCAGAATCCACTTCCTCTGCCCCAAATCGTTGCAGCTAATGAATCAAAGTCTTCTTTCACGATGCGAAGTCTACGTCGCGCCGTGCCTCATGCTCCAGGGAGAACAGCGGGAACACCTGACCAGTGTTGAGACATTCAATAACCAGAGACACCGGGTGCCCAGCGCATCACGCGTATAGGTAGATGCGACGCAAAATCCTTAACAAGACACCCTTTACAAGACACCCTAAACCAAGCAATATGGGTTTGAAGGTTTTGGTTTGAGGGAATTAAATACGTATTTAAAATAATCCTTCGTACCTAATAAAATATAAGTATAGTAAATAGTATATTCTTCTTATCATGCCAAAGAAGAGACATTAAAGACTTTGTAGAAGAGAAGAGATGGTAAAATCCATCTATCCCGAGCCGATTAGGAACAACGCATAGGCCAAGGGCCATGGGGGCTAGCACCCTCAATGTCTAACCCGAAACTACCAACTGCCCCAAGTATGTCGTGGTCAGAAATAAGGAAAGACCGGTGCCGCTGATGCCACGTCTCCCACGCCCGTTGCCATCCTGTAAACAATGTTGGCCAACGCCCTCTACAGGGCGATGGAAACCGCTGTCAAAAGAAAGCCACCACGGAGGAAAGGGGGAGACCCACCCCGTTCCGTTGACCCTGATACGCTTTAGCACAATCCTTTATGAGCCGTCCTAAATCCTTGCCCATGGCTCTGTTGGTCTTGATGGCGAGAGAGATGAAGGCATGGGCGTCCTACATAGGCGTGTACTTGTGTACTTTGAAAGCCGCGCAACTCTCCGTCGCCCAACCCAAAGGGTTGGTAATCACGTCCTCACAAACGATGTCCTGGATAAGGTCCATTACGACGACATCCGCAACATAGATTTGATCCCCCCTGGTTAGAAATAGATCCGCCCTGGGTGACACGCCATTGCACAGGGTGTATGGGCGCTTCCCGTGCAGAAGAAATCCGCTCTCCTTGGCCATGGAGAATATGACATCGCGAATGGCATCATGCATAGTGATACACTGCCCTCTAGTTGGATAGCGAGCCAAGTGGAATCCTAGAATCAAAGTACCCTAGTACATAGTTATGTAGTCGATTAGGTTAATTAGTGTGCAAACGTCTTAAACACATATTTTTGGCGGTAGCGCAAACAAAACGAAGCATTGGGTAGTACTAATGGACACCGAACACCATTTTTTTGAATGTGGAAAATAAAAGTTCATGCACCCTTCCTTTTTTGGTAAGAATCGATAGCAACTTGATTGAAACTGAACCAAAATGAACCAAAGATGCCTGCAAGTATTTCTTTTTTATTTTAGAAACTAACTTGGGATAAATAGGAATGCAAGATAGGATCATAGAATTTCATATGTAGAATGTAGGTTTTCCAAGTAAATGTAGGGACCATACTGTAGATAGCTGCTAGTAAGTGTCGGTAGGCGGATATACCACGTAGGTGTGAGACGTCGTGAACCTATGGGCGAGCGAGCGTCGGGAGCAGAGTAGATAGTTGGCTCATCGATCTCAGGATGATCAGCCATTCCTGTGAGTTTGCATATTACAATTGGTATGGCTTGATTGTCCCTTTCACTAACTTGCTCAAGAAGGATGTACAATTCTAGAAATGGATGCCTCATTGTGACAACATGTTGGACGTAAGCTTTGCGAAGAGCTAAAAGGTGATTTTCGGAGGAGGAGAGTACTGTGGCGCGACCGCCAGCCACTGGCGCCAGACGTCCCGGTCGCTGTAGTAAGGGGTCCGTTCCCAAGAGAATGATAGGTTCCGTTTGGCACGTCTCAACCGATTCTCACCTCACCGTCGTGGCTGCTTCGACTCAGATCGCGCTACAAGGCCTCCGTTTACTACTAATCGCCTTAACGCCCGCCAACAAGAAGTCAGCCGGTCCAACCGAGGAAGTCGGAGGAACGTCATGGCGGGCAAGCCGGGCAATGAACCAAGCGAGGGAGTTGGAGCAGTGGAGCAACAGCCGACCGGAGGTGACCGAGGCACTGGCAGCGAGAAGCACCGGCCCGCCTATCAAACCCGGGCGGGAGGTGGAGCAACAAGCCGGGCAAGGCCTCCCGAGCACCTATGGCGGCGGGGAGACGGGTGCCCGGCAAGACGTGGAAGAGGCAATCCAACAAGTGGATTCGGACTTTGCCTATTACCACACCGAGCTCCCGGCTGAGGCCTCCGCCTCCGCAAGACGGACCTCGGAAGGCCTTGAGGGGAAGAAGGGCACGGGAAAGACAGGACCCTAGGGGCCCTGCTTTGGAGACGACGGCAAGGAGAAGAGCCCCAAGAGGAGGACGCAACGGACCCTGGTAAGTTCACCACCACCCGAGAAGGGGGTGACGGGCCCGAAGGGGTGCAGAGGAGGAGCCAACCCAACCAAGACAAGGTGGGTAAGGAGGAGGACCTAGCAAGACGAGGTCCACGGTAAGGGGTCCGGAGCTTGGGGACCGGACTGAATAAGTTCGACCGAGGTCCGAACTGCAGACGAGGCCGACCCACCGGCCTGACTCAGAAATAAGCCGACCGGAGTTCAGCCCGAGTCGAGACCGACCTCGAGGTCCGGACCGGCAAGAAGGAGGAGCCCCTTCGACTTACGCTGGGGAGCAGCGGTGGCCCCACCGGAGGGGACCCATGGGAGGCTGTGAGGATGACGCAGGCGGCCGCCGACCGCCGCCAGAGCCCAACCCGGCTGTGATTCCGGGAGAGGAGGGTCTCCGCCGGATCATCCGATTGGGTGCGCCCGCAATCGCTGGACGGGAGATTGACCACCAATCCCAAGGCGGAACTCGGGACCTTCCCACACCGCGAAGGAGATAGGGGAGGAATAGGATGGTAGGCGTCGATTAGGCATACCGAAATGGCCATCACCGTAATTGTAATAAAGACGCCAACCGGGCGTAGTATAAGAGGGCCGCCCTCAATAAATCATCTTTCTCTTGGTGTTGATGCCGCTCTGCGACCTTGTGTGTCTTCTGCTAACGTGAGTCCCGAGTCACCGAAAGGTGCACGACTCCCGAGGGATTGATGTGGTCCCGTGACGACCTAACGTTGTGGTGTGCGGTGGAAGGGGTGATCGGGACCCGTGCTCGTAGCCGCGCCGCCCAAATCGGACCGAACGGTGAGCCGGAGGGACTTCGGAGGGCGGAGCCTGGACGAGAGGCCCGTGAGAACGCGAGGAGGTCCGGACGGTAACCCGCCTTTCCTTAAGACCGATAAGTGTAGTGGAGAGGAGGACGAGAGGTGTGAGAGACGAACGTGAACGGAACGGACGCGAACGGTCTTAAACGCTTGGCCATACCGGCCTGCGTGTTTGTCGCGGTAGTTAGACGTGAACTAAGGAGTGTGTGCGTTGGGACCGAACGGACGCAGTAAGACGAGAATCAACGCCAAACGGAGCTCGCTATTCCTTGGGAACGAACTCCTTCCTACAACGACACGGATTGTGCGCCGCCGTGGCAAAGAAAAGTCGCGCCACAATTACATATGGAGTCCTTGGGACTCAGAGACTTCAGATATCTACTCTGAAGGTATTAAGCTTCTCTGACCTATGGGGGGGGAAGGTGGGGACCTAAGTCTCGATCTTCAAGCCTAGTATAATTTAGGTTTCAGGATCTCACTTTGTCGTACATCTCTCCCACTTTTCCCATCTGTGAGCCCTGTGGCACACATCACAAACAAGATACCGGTGGGCCATGTGACTCCGTATGCTTTCGTGTCACCACTAGTAAGAGGGAGCATGGATGAAGCGACAGGTTTTCTCACCTAATCTTGCGCCTTCTTTCCTTTGTCCTTATGTGGGAGCTGCAGTTTCTTCGTTTCCCGTTTCTTCCTTTATCACGTCTTCACTGGTAGTGGAGTCCTGATAGCCTCATGCCACCTTACTCTCATGCCTCTGAGAGGGTCTGCAATAGGCTTGTCTAGCAGCTCAGCGACAATCTCCTCCTCCTTCACTTCTGCTGTGCCTGATTCGCTTCTTGCACACTCTGTACAGTCACACTGGCCGCTATCTCTACCTCCCAGCCGCAGCTTCTCATGAAGTGCTGCAGATTGAAGGGCTTCCATTCCCTTGCTTTTGTGCGGCTACGCGTCTCAGATGTGCCCTACGCTTCCTCCTAGAGACCGCAATCCTAGTGCCCATCATCGCCTCGTTATGGGCGGTAGCGTGCCCCACTTCGCGTCGTCATCGACCCTTGCCGCTGGATTATGGCGCAGTACACAGCGATCAGAATAAAGACTATGGCAAGTAGCTGAGACGCGTTTGCCGCCGCCGCGTGCCTGCCAGGAACTAAGACCGATGAACCTGCTCACGTGGACTATACTTCCCGTTTTCGCAAATGAATACTGCCTAGGTTATGTGGGAGTATGAAAAATATACATTAAGTATATGTGTAACCTAGGCGATGGGGTTCATTAGGTTTACACTATTTAAACTACAATTTACGTTTATGTGTATGCTCACTTATTTTATTTTATCTAAGCATTCTCGCTTGCTTGCACTTGTTCATGACACCACATCATGTCAAGCTTTCTTGACTTAAATCCAAATACCGGTTTTCATAATAGGGAAAAGGTGGCGCTTATAGTTGAGATGGACTCCCCAAACGTGAGACAAAAGTGCTTTTGTAGGACCGGTAGGATATTACAGGAGATTCATCAAGGATTTTTATAAAAGGCACTATTACAATGACCAAGAAGGATGTACCCTTTGAATGGACGAGTGCAAGACAGGAGGCTTTTCGTGAAGGACAAATTATGAGCGCACAACGCCATACCCGCCGACCGGAGAAACCGTTTCATGTATATGTGGATGTGTCCGCTTATGCCATTGGGACCGTCCTAAGCCAAAAGGACGAGAAGAAACGGATCATCCTATTTTCTATGCTAGATGCTCACGGATGTGAGAAGAACTACTCAACCACGGATGGTCTTGGAATCATTTACTTGTAAGAAGTTCGTGACACTATCCGCTTGCTTGCAAAGTGACGCTTCATGTTGACCATTTCGTTGAAGTACTGTAAAATGCCGATTTGTCGAAGGATTGCCATGGGTACTACTGCTGCAAGAGTTTGATTATGACGGAAACTAGTTGTGTGGAAGATCGACGCCGATTTTATTTCTCGTCCGAAACCGGAGAGCCTTGAGGCCAGATGACCGATTTCGACGAGGAGTTGGCTACGGTCAAGGGGAGGACGTGAGCATGTTGTAGACGCCCTAAGAATTGATCAGCAAGTCTTGTTGCCAGCAGAAAGGCCAAATGAGCAAGAAGGGAGCGTTGTGCAGGGAAAGTTGCAGCGGGACGGTCTGGAAATCCGAGAGAGGATAAGAGGGCGCCAACATGGGCCGAGGAGGAGGCTGAAATGCTCCTCAAGGGTGAGCAGTCAGGAGGGCTGCAAGTGGAGGCCACACGTCGGCAAAAGAAAGAAGCAAAAACGGACATGAGAGCACTGTTTTTGAGCGACAGGAAGGCCCCCACTTGGCAAGGTCAGAAGCCAGGCGCCATGAGGCCGTGAGGAGGAGAAGGCCCTAGGGAGGTGGACACGCCAGAGGGCGAAGAAGGAGATGCGCTTCATGAAAAGTTTGAGCAGAAACTGCAGAAGGGAGAATTGGCCGATCTGTGGGCAATCACTCAAAATTCAACCATGGAGGTGCAGCAAGGCAAGGAGGTCGCCATGGGAGCACGAGCTGGACCTAGACACGAGGCTAGACCAGCAGGAATGGAAGAAATCCAGACGTTGTCGAAAGAAGAGCATGCGAACGGGCTGCAAGCTGAGGTACTTGCAGCAGGGACAAAGCCTGGAGAAAATGGATTTGAGGATGGATCCACGCCACCGGGCTACTAACGGAAGAATTAGCAGGAAGCGACGTGGCATACCTGGACGGAGGAGATTAGAACGTGAGGGGCGTTCATGCCCAAGATATCTGTTGAACGGTGAAGTACGCAAATTCCTAGAGCAGGGTATCATGCCTGATGGTTTGTCTAGGGAAGGGCGGGCTGTTTTTCTCCATAAAGCCGCACCCTATTGCCTAAGGGAAGGCATCCTATACAAGCTTGGGCCGGACGAGAAGATCCGACGATGTCTCGAGGTGAGGAGGAGGCGACTGGCCACGAGGCATACATGCGTAAGAGGCGGACACTATTCTACAGTGACCGCAAAGAAGATTTTGAATGCAAGGTTCTGGTGGGCTACAATGCACAAGGATGTGTGGGAGTTCACTCGGAGGTGTGATGCGTGTCAGAGGGTTGGGCGACCTACATTGTCGACACAATGGCCGCTCACCTATATACTCCCGCTAGCACCATTCGAGAAGTGGGGAATCGATTTCAGAGAATCGCATCACGCAATGGACAACAAGCGTGACATTGCTACGGATTATTGTACAAAGATGGTGGAAGCGGAAGCGACGAGGAAGGACGACGCACCAGCAGTAGCAAAGTTTCTCTTCGAGAACATCATAACGAGGTACGGGTGTCCTTTAGAGTTGGTCAGCGACCGGGGGACACATTTCCTTAACTCTGTCGTTGAGTCCCTAACCACCTACTTGAACATCCACCATCGAAAGACGACCCCCTACAACCCCAAGGCGAACGGATTGACGGAGAAGACGAACGGGTTGCTATGCACAATCCTCACGAAGGTAACTGTAATGCACATGTATGATTGGGACGCTAAATTGCATTCAAGATCGGGCTTACAGGACCGGAGAAGGTAACCACCAAGAAGACCCTTATTATCTAACGATGGCATGTCACCGTGATGCCGTGGAATTTGAAGTACCTACCACAGTGATCATGGAGGATGAACGATGACCGAGAGACAGATAGCTAGACTAGAATCTTCATAGCAGAGGAATAGGGGAAGATGCTTTAGAGGAAACTCAGAATTCGAACTCGTAAAAGATGTACATGATGGGAGGTAAGGAAGGTGAGGCTATCCGGGATTTAGTTCTTCTCACGATAGTCAGACCGACTTCCAGGAAGTGAGATGGATGGGACCTATGAGGTGGCGTACGAGAATGGTCGCTGCAACTACGAGTATTGATGGAGAACATCACCGAATGAGGAAGGTTAAGAAGTACCTTCAACCCGAGATAGCTGTTTGCGGGACGCAAACAGTGAGGAGGAGTATGTGGAACGCAAAGTTTGGGCAACCAACAAAAGAGCCAAGAGACAAGTTTGATTTTTTTTGCTAAGATTAAAGAGGAGCGTGTTGCCAGAATTTTCCGAGAAGCTTGAAGTAGAGTTGTAGGATATTGTTAGGCAGAGAGGATATTGTTAGAGGCAAGAGATATCCTAGAAAGAACGGGTCAAACGACCCCAAAGCAGGCGTAAGGAAGCAGGTAAGGCAGGGTAGGTCACACTCGGAAAAGGAAATTAGAATAGGGGGATATCCACTATATATGCTCATCCAATAGGGAATAAATGAATAGGATTAATTAGAAGGGGATTTTATATATATAGATAAGGATAAATGGGAAATAGGTAGTTTAGTAATAGGAGGAATGATGAAAATAGACGTCAATGGGTCAAGCATAAGGTGAGAAGAGTGCGCCATCGCATCGCCGCCGCCACTCCATTCAAGAGAAGAGCGGCGAGAGAACGTGAACGCAAGAGGAGGAAGCCCGCCAAGGAGCTGCCGGGAAGAGCGCCAAGCGCCGGAGGCGAGGCGAGAGCCGGCAAGGCTGGAGAGAAGCGCGACCGAGGAGGAAGGAGCGGAAGGAAAACGCGAGGCGAAGGAGAAGTGGAAAATCGCGAGGGAGAGCCGAGTGTGGTGGGCGAGGCCAAGGAAGCAAGGTAGGGCACGAGGATTGAGGCACCAAATTGGAAGGAAGGACAAGGAAGGCGTCACTCGCGTTGAAGAAAAAAGAGAAGAAGGAGAAGCAAGCTGTGGCTAACTAAGTGTGGTGAGTTGTTCCACCAACAGGAGAGTTGAGAGAAGTTGAAGAGCTTTAGATTGGGAAGTAATTTACCCCTAGCAACATTTGGGAAGAAGAACGCACCATGCCTCGAGGTGAAAAGGCAAGGGAAGGCCGCCAAGGGTTCCTCCTAAAAGGAAGAAGGAAAGAAGGAAGGAGGTTGCGCCGTGAGGGGTGAAGCAGATGCCCCAATTCACTTGTTTTGGGCGCCTCAACCCCGCGATTTGGTTGATTTCTGCAAGGCAAGAGGACAACATCCAATTGGGATGGGTGTATGGCCGCCAATGGGCCTACACCAATTTGGAATTGATTGAGGAGTGTTACATCAACCTCCATCAATGCCGTTACAGAAAGGAATGCTCGAACGGATCCTCACTGGACCGTAAGCATTCGTGTATGGAGGGAGGAGGAGAGCTCGAATTTTCCCTCGAGGACGAATGGAGGAAGAGGATCCCCTCCAAATTCCGCAAGAGATCCTATGACATGATGGACGAGGAGTGAAGGCCCATGCCAAGAATGGCTGGAAGATGATAGCATCAAGGAGTCAAGTGGATTTTGCAAAGATTGTGCTGAATTACCAAAGGACTTTATTTCAAAGACCAACTTCCTCCGCTTTTGTGGAAGATTTCATGGGAGCCGATTGGGGACAATCATGTATGAGCATACATCCACCACGGAGAAGCCCTCAAGCCAAATTCGGATGAAGAAGGGCCAAGGCCATACCTCAGCACCTATTTGGTGCATTTATGGGAGATGAGACTCACAAGCAAGGAGCTTGAAGATGCGCATCCTTCGAGATCATCCACCTCCACCCAAGCTTGAAAGGCCTGCCTTTGCATTGAGGAAGACCATGGAGGACAGACTCCACAAGCACACCTGCTAGAGAGGAATTGGAGGCAACAAGGTTGCCGAGTGGGAGGCCTTTTCCACAAGAGCAAGGAGGAGGAGAAGAGCAAGATTTGCCAAGGAGGCCAATGGTAGTCTATGAGAAGAACTACACTCCAAGGGTGGGGAGTCCCCACCATTCATGGGTGCCTAGGGAAGAGGCACTCACCCCTAGAGGGAGGCGCCACCCAAGTGGCAGTGCATCACCGTGGCACCACCACTGGTAGGTAGGCGCATCACCGCTGGAGCACCACCACCAGAGGTGCACCACCATGAGGGTAGGAAGGGCAAAGAGAAGCGCTGAGGCGCCATGAGGCGCCGCCACATCACCCATTAGGTGGAGAGCGGATGGGCGACTGTGAGGGGACCCGCCGCCGATGGCCCGGGAGTGCAAGGGAGCCGGAGATTTCCAAAGAAGAGGGGTGGGCGAACCTTGGGAGAGGTGCTTGTGAAGCACTCACCGCGTGGATTTGAAGGGGCTAGAACTAGCAGCCTTGTGGCATGTCGAGGAAAGTCAAGGCCCAGATGACCGAGAGGAGAGCAGGACCAAATGGCACTGGAGGCCATGGAGTCCGACGAAGGCCAAGTTGGAGAAGGTCAGAGAAGCTCCACGACCTTGTGGATCAACGGCGAGAAGGTCCTGGAGGAAGGTTGTCACAACAGAGAGAGAGCCATTCGACAACCCAAAGGACTTGGAGGCGTATATGGAGGAGCATTTTGCCCAATTAGAGCAAGAATGGAAGGGCAAAACAGAGGCTCTAGGAAGGAGAAGGTGGCGGTCCAAAGAATGGACGCAGAGCAAGTGATGGCTACCCAAGCCATCAAGATCCGGATATGGAGGAAGAATTGAGGACCCGATAACTTGGAAGAGAAGCGAAGCTGGAGTCAAGGACCAAGAATCGCAGGAGCTGCGAAGAGCGCTGGCAAGGAGAAGGAGGGGCTTGCCAACAAGCGGACCGAGCAAGGAGGTTCCAAGAGGAGGAGCACCACAAGAAGGTGGTGCACAGGATGCCGTGGAGAAGGAAGATTTTGGGCATTATGCCCTTCAAGCAAAATTAGCCAATCACCGAGGAAGCAAGGGAGGAAAACAACCTCCATGTGAAGGTGGGAGAATTGACCACCGCAAGGGACGCCTACAAGGTAGGTGGAGGATGGAGAGGGCCCACGGAGATTGATGATCTCCAAATGCAGATCACATTAGGGCTCACCTCCATAATAGATTTGAAGGCCAACAACGAGGTGTGGTTGGCCAAGAGGAGGACAATAGGGTCCTCATGATGATGATGGAAAGAGTTGCAATAAACCGGAGGCCCTGACTTTGATGAGGGCCGAGGTAGTCCGCTGACACGTGAGGACAAAATACACTACGCCGGTAGTCCGCCAGACCACCGTGGTAGTGGCGCGTCTGATCAGAGTCGAGCCGCGAGGCCCCGGGCTGAGGATGAAGGAGCCGGGGTCCGTAGTATACCCCCGGAGGAGCAAACGAGGTGGTGGAGAGACAACCCCACCTGAGGAGACTAAGGACGGGTCACCCGAGGAAGGGGAGGGTGAAATTCTCACCCCTGGACAAGGAAGAGCTGGCTGGAAGAGTCCAATGCAAAAAGGGCAAGAAGTTAGACATCTACCCGATTGGGGAGAAGACTTTGAGAATGCTCCAAGCAAGTATGGACAAACCAAAGGAAAGGAGCAAGGAGGATCTCCACCAGAGACATCACCGATGGAAAAGAAGAAGAAGGAGGAGAGGATCGACTACCATGGTGAGTCACTACCCCAGAGTCCGCACTACCGCGTAGGGTGCCTTGGTGAGCGTGACCAAAGGAGTCTGAAGAAAAGGGCTCGAGTGCGGAGGGAGCGAATGCCGGATGATGAGAACAGTGCTCACGGCCTGGGAGAGGGGCAATTGTACTTGCCCCACACATTAGGAAGATGACAAGGACCGGGAAGGCAAGAGCAAAAGGAGGGCGAGGGAGCCAATCAACGAACGGGCCACTATCCCAAAGCAGATGAGGACTAGATATGGTCAAAGACCATAAATGTTAGATGAAGAATAGAAAGGACAGGATGTAGTCGACATCCTCCAAGGATGGTCTTAGGTGAACTAGAATAGAATTTACCAAGAATCGAGACTTAGATGTGTCTTAAATGTCAAGGTAGGAAATAATAGAATATTGGAAAAGGTGACTGCAGGGGTCACCCGAGGGAGGTTGTATGGAAGGCCTCATAAGAGGGGAGGATTTCACAAAAGTATCATGTCTTGCGCCCATACTCCCGAGTCCTTTGCCTTGGTAAAGGAATTTCGTGTCACCGTGAGCCAACGCACTGTAGAGAGGAAGTCATGGTTTTGAGTGGGTGAGGCTTGCTCACCGCAAGCGCCTAAACGAGTTGCTCCTTGTGAATGGTTGCTGGAAATTGCTTTGCTTTGGGTGTGTGGCAATGCCTGGAGCTCTGGCCAGAGGATGATCCATGTGAAAGACTCGGAGGTGCTCACGACTGTCAAACTCATAGCAACCGCCCAAGGAAGAACTTGTCGGTGAAGGCCGACCCTGTGCAGCCAGAAGGGCGAGTGAATCCAAGAAGCAAGTGAGGTTAGAATAGGAGGAAGAGGAGAGGATGAGTAGAGGATTAGAAGTGTAGGTGCTAGTGGAAGGCCACAAGCAGAGCCTAAGGGACGAATCCCAAATCTGCAAGTAAAAGGGCGCTCCCTGAGTGGAGAAGATTGGTCTTAGAAGTAGGGACGAAATTATGTGGATTAGGGGTCCCCGGCCCGTGATAGGCTCCTCGTCATAAGGTGACCTACAATTGTGTGTGTGTCGTTGTAGGTCGAGGATTGGTGATTTTTAGGAGCAGTGCAAGTGGTGCAGCTGCTGTAAGAGGGAGAGTAGAGGGCGCCTTGCTTGTTAAGAAGGCTGAGAAATTGTGTCATTGCAGGTGGCGACCGGTCATCACAAGTCCTCGAACTTTCACAGGAGTCTCATGGGACGAAACCCAACGTACGAAGCGACAGTGGGATAAGTGTGGCCGCTAGAGTGGGAGAATCTCGGAAGCTCCGGGGTTTTCCCTACCACATTTTTGGCGCCATGGATTCCTGCCAAGATGCTAGGAACGCCCTGGTCCAAGATTTTCGTGATAACCTTAGCAGATCAGGAAATGTGTGATAGGCACGTCCTTCCCTTATTGTAGTGACCAAAATATGTATAAATGTGACGGCTTCATCGCCATCAGCAGGTTGAAGGACGCCCACGTGTCCTGCTCATTTTACACCGCTATCACGGACCAGCCTTCATCTTGGGACTGAGAAGGATACGAAGAAATTCGTGTCCCGAGTGCAAAGACACTAACTAGAATGCTACACCGGTCTTTACCATTCCATGCTCCTCATGCCCGGCTAGCATAAGTAGGGTGCGCTGTGGTTCTACCATATAATCAATCCCCGTAATCCCTTCAATCAAGTGTCGCATCGACTCCGATGCATCAGGCATCAAACCGCTCGATAGGGTCTTCTCACTTCTCCTTGTTCTACGATTCGCTTTGACAAAGAGAGACGTCTGCACTGCTGGTTTCAAGAAGCAAGTCCATTGGCGGTCTTGTGGTTGAGTGATTTTACATCGCTTGTACATCGTCAGATGTATTTTCATCTTCCCGACTGTGCAAAGCGGAACAGATGTCCTCACTCAAATCGCCTCAGCCTTCATGTCACAAGAGACAAAACGGAATAGCGCTAGGCAGCAGCTTAGTGCCAAAGTCCCATCTCCGATATCGAATCGAGAAGATGAAGATTCCCTGCTATGCGGAATGTGGATTGATAACGTAGCACAAACATGTGCCCTGATAGGTGGTAAGTTTGCATTCCAATGAGGAAGGGACGCCAACTTAGGCGTATGCAACGAGAGGGAAATTCAAGAGTCCACTTGATTAAATCCTGCAAACCAACCACCGCCTACTTCTTCTTAGACTCGGGAGCAGAACTACACCAGCGTTTCACATTTGTCAGCCGTTTCGCATTGACGTTGTATCATTGAACAGTTCAACGAATGACATCGTGCCCTACACCTTGGCAATTTACGTAACACATACAATATGCACAGGCCTTCCGACGATCATAGCTTGCTGTAGAAGCCATTGAGTAATGACTAACACAAACTTGATCCGTATCTCAGAGATTTTAGGGTACCAACGCCTTGGGAAGAATAGCCAACCCGAGCTGGGACAAGCCGCCAAGAGATTTATCACCAGACGTGGGTTCCGTGAGATTCTTGTCTTGACCAAGGGATCCATGGCCCAAGGCGCACACTGGTTGTGCCACTGAGGCAAGGTCGCCAGAGTGAGGTGGGGACATCTTTAGCCCAAAACATCAAGTGCCCCTCAGCAAATGGAATAACATGGGAAGATAGGATCTGTGTGGAGGGATTAGCCCAATGATCTAAGCAAGCTTGATTTTGTGTGGAGGGATTGAAGGATCGTGGGGCAGCCATGCTGGTGGAAAGAGGAGAGGAGAGGAGGAGGCAAGAGTAGCTCTCTCATTGAGATGAGGCTTGGAGGGTATTTATACCTCCAATAGGCTCCCTAGGAAGCTCCACAAGAAGCCCCTAGGAAGGAGCACAAGAAGCTTCCTAGTGATTAGCTTAAGCTAAACTAATGATACTTAATCGACACCTAACTTAGACTAAGTGTATTAGTCTAAGTACATTGGGCTTTAATACCCTTACAACCTCCCACTTAAAGGCCAATTTACCTTCAGAGGAGAATGGACTATCTCATGCCCATCGTGTCCGAGCTTGTGCAAATTGTCTCAGAGAGTCCCTTGGTAAGAATATCTCAGGTTCGCCGGTGAACCTTGACAAGTTGTACCTCTCGTCATCCAACACCTCTCGAATGAAGTGATACTTCACATCCACATGTTTAGTCTTCGCATGAAACATCGGATTCTTTGCCAATTGATAGCACTGCTATCACAATGCAACACCGGCACCAACCTTGATCCCCAAGTCTCCCACTAAACGAGCAAGCCATATGGCTTCCTTGCAAGCCCCGCCACGCAACATACTCGGCCTCCGTGGTAGATAGCGAATGCACGATCGCAAACGAGATCGCCATGAGACGCCCTCCAAAGGCACGTGAAGACATAACTCGTGGACCTCCTTTGTCCATATCCTCGTGATAATCAGATCTGTACCCAACCACACATGCATCTTCACTACCAAAACATATGCACAAAGCTTTTGTACCATTCAGATACCTCATAACTCCTTTTATCGCCTCCCAATGCTTCTTGCCGTGGTTTGACATAAACTGCTAACCACTCCCACCGCAAAGGCAATGTCGTGACGTAGCAATCATTGCATACATCAAACTCCCTACCGATGAGTATGGGACCTTCTCCATTTCATTTTGTCCTCCTCGTAGCTTGGGCAATCCGCTTGAAAGTTTCACATATGGAGGCAATGGAGTACCCAATGGCTTCCCTTCTCCATGTTGAAACGCTAGCACCGTTAATGTATTCCTCGAGACAAATAAAGCGCGCTTATGTCTGCTCCGACGAATACGCATGCCAAGTATATGGCTCGCCTCCCAAGTCTCTATTTCAAAGTGAGCATTCAACTTTGACTTCAACAAATCTCATCAAGACTGCTCAAAGAATTAGCATATCATCCACATAGAGGATCAAAATGAGCAAGCTTTGATCCTTAGCTTGCTTCAGATAGAGGCAATGATCCTCATCGCCACGCTTGTAGCCTTGAGAAAGCATAAATGAGTGGAACTTGTGATACCACCTCTGGTGCCTGCTTCAAACCATAAAGGCTCTTCCTCAACTGACACCGATGCTCTTTGCCTTCTCAACAAAACCTTCATTAATGAGACGCTCTCTTGAAGGTCAACCATGCAAGAATGCCGCCTTGACATCCATCCGTATAAGTTCCATATCATCCCCGGCAACCAAAGCAAGAACACATCGCAAAGTCATTTTGACCATCGGTGAGAAAATCTCATCAAAGTCATAACCCCTCTTGCTTGAAACCTCATAACCCGGTTTTGTACTTTGCTCATCGCTATTTGCACTGTGCACTCTATAGGTGCTTGTTCGACTCTGGTTCATCTATCGTGGAGGAATGTGCCCCATACATTACCACTATCAACCCCGCCATGATGATCATGTCCATCTTCTTGAAGATCACCCTTCGCACCTCCACGTTGGAGTAGGCTTCCTGCATCTTGTTCTCATTGAAGAACACGTTAGTACGAACAACCTTTCTAGCCTCGATCCCACAAACGATCCCATCTCACCGTAATCACCATAGCCAAGAAAAATACATTTCTTGGACTTAGGTGCCAACTTGTCCCAAACTCTTTGAACATGGCATGCCTCACCCAAACACTCGCAGATGCTTGTAGGATGGTTTCTTTCCGCACTATAGCTCCTCGAACTCGCTCATCAAATTTTTATTAGAGATCTAATAAGATGAACCGCAGAGACATCGCTCGCCCAAAACCCATTAGGCAATCCGTAGTTTGACAACAAAACCACGATCCTCTCCTCGAATGGTTCTGCTCATCCGCCACCACACCATTTTGTGGAGGAGATACGCAATAATTCTTTGATTCCTTGGAATCACTGTAATGACCGAAAGCTGAAACATACTGCCACCATTATCCGTCTTAGACACTTCAATCGGTGGCGATCGATTCTCTAAGGGTGACAAATTTCAAACACCGTAACTTCATCCTTTTTCCTCAAAGGATAAACCCACACCTTGCGTGAGAAATCATCTATGAAAGTGACAAAATAGAGGCACCGCCTAATGATGCAGAGGCATAGGTCCACATACATCAGTGAACCAACTCAAGAGGTTTACTTACTTTTACCGTGTTCGATGTGATGATTTTGTCTGCTTCCCATATAAACAAAGGCTCACACATCGAGAGATCGAGAAGTTAAGAATGTGATATAACCGTAACGAGATAAAACCTTCATTCCCTTCTCGAGACATATGTCCTAACCGCAATGCCACAAGGAAACATTTGGTCGCTCCGCCACGTATCACATGATCTTTGATGTTACTCAAGTGAGTACAAAGTGCCACACTCGATCCACGAGCTAACACAAGAGAACCTTGAGATCTTCCAAGAGTGATCCCCAAAACCTGGGGTAACCAAAGATCATCCAACCGCCCCGCGCTAATCATGCTCTTGTCAACTTCGAACATGCCTAACGCCCTTCAAAGATGAATGAAGATCCGTTGTCAAACTTGAGTTGCACATCACCACGCCCGCGATCCGCATGCATAGTTATTTCCAAGCCTAACGATCCTTTCCTTGTAGCATCATACGTGTTAAACCACTCTATGAGGAGTAACATGGAAAGATGCACCGAGTCAATTATCCAATTGCGTAATAAATGACTATCCACTACTGTTAATTGTGCAAGATTCAAGTAAGAAGAGATAAGGACATCTCCGCCTCAACAGTAGTTTAACTCTTCCAACTCGATGCATTTAAGTCGCCTTGTCCCGCTTCTCTTTCCTTGGTCCTTTTGAACTTCGCACTCTTTGAAGTGACCCTTTGTGACAATAGTGACACTCCACATTCTTGTTACGACTACGAGATTTGCTACGAGAGAAGCTTCGTCCGCTGCTTCCCTTCGCAGCGGGACCTCCCTCTCACTATGAGGGCACCGGAACCTTTGAAGGTTCCATGTTTTCCTGCTCACCTCCTCGCCATGTGCTACCTTCTACATTTACAATGGTAAGACCACTAGCAGGCGTAATTACTCGAGCATCGCATTTAAAGGTGTCCCAACCGTAATGTGACCAATGTAAACATAGCCTCACTAACTGGGAACGTGATACCTTGAGATGAGAGTCGGAAAATGGTATTGAAATCATTCGATGATCGGACATCCTCGTCCCTTCCTTCATCTTCAAGTCCACCAGCTTCAATACACCGAGAAGCCGCACTTTGCTTCTCACAGTGTCACACAACCGCCACAGTAACTCGTGGTCTTATCTTTCACATTGAAGTACACTGCTTTTGACAATGTTAGCATGATAGTAGATCTAGCAAGCTCATCCAGTCCCGCCACTCATCCCGGTCATACTATCCGTTTGACGCCTAACAACTTTATGGGCTTGATCCGCTCGCACTAGAACATTATACACTTGTTCTTTCCAACGGAAGTTAGTACCATCTAACTTCTCGATATTGAACATGACGCTCGGCGATGAAGACATCATGACTCAAAAATCGATACGATAAAACACTCAACTCGCCTTTGTTAGAAAAGTCAAAGAAGAAAGGCCACCGACGTCCGGTATTTTGCCGCTGACTATTCCACCGAGTAATCCGCAATATTTCGCGACTTTTCGCCACCGCCTGCGCACACTCCGCCGCCGCGCCGGCGCCCGCCTCACACCACGCACTGGGCCTGCGCCACCGCGCCAGACGCCACACGCCATGCCACGCTACGGCCACCACGCCAAGACGGGCGGCTGGGCCACGCGGCCGCGGCCGCGGCGGCTCGCTGGCCGCGCCGGCTGCCGGCGCGGCCGGCGGCTGCTGCGGCCAAGGCCGCGGCCGCGGCGCGCTGGCGCCGCTCAAGGGGCCTGGCTCGCATGGGCGCTGCGCTCAAGGCGGCTGGCTCAAGGGGCCTCGCTGGGCTCGCGGGGCTGCCGGGCGGCTGGGCTCAAGGCCTGGGCTCGCGGGCTCGCCCGCTGCGGCGCCTGGCGGCCGGCCGGCCTGCTGGGCTCGCGGCTCGGCGCAAGGCCGCGGGCTCGGCTCGCTGCTGGCCGCGGCTCGCACGCCTGGGCGCGCGCCACGCCCCGCTGCGGCTCCGGCGGCTGCTGCGGCCGCGCGCGCTCCGCGCGCCTGCCGCTGCTGCGCCGCCGCTGGCCGGCCGTGCCGCGGCTCGCCGACGGCCACGCTGCCCGCACGCCCACGCCGGCCTGCCGCGCTGGTCGCGCCGTCGCCTCGCCACGGCGCCCGCGCTCGCCGCGCTCGCAGCCCGCCGCGATCTCGATCACCGTACCCACGAGCCGCGCCCCGCATAGAAAATTCTAGCATCACAACACAACCAAACCATGGCTCGATACCGCTTGAAGGATCGTCAGGCGCGGTGGAAAGAGAGGAGGAGGACAAGAGTAGCTCTCTCATTGAGATGAGGCTTGAGGGTATTTATACCTCCAATAGGCTCTAGGAAGCTCCACAAGAAGCTCTAGGAAGGAGCACAAGAAGCTTCCTAGTGATTAGCTTAAGCTAAACTAATGATACTTAATCGACACCTAACTTAGACTAAGTCGTAAGTACATTGGGCTTTAATACCTTACGTGATTAGCCCAATGATCCAAGCAAGCGGATCCTTCCGCCCAAGTTGTGACTTAAGCCAGGAGCTATATATGTTTGCCTGCCGAGAGTATCAACCAACTCCTCTTCCTCGACATTGAGTGGAAGCTCTCTACCATTTGATTGTGGACGCCACACGCTCCATCGCTACATCCTACAGGCCGCTGTGTAGTTGTTCTATCATCGCCCCCTGCCCACTTGCCCATGAGTTCGTTGAAAGGAGTGGTAGGTTGATTGGTGGTCTTGTCAGATAGGTACATGTGTGAGCTTTAGTTGCAAGCTAGGTAGTTGTATTCGCATGCACCCCTTCCTCCTTGTTCCATGTGGTTGGAGAATTTAGAGTGACAACAATTGTGTCGGCTAGCGATAACAATTGTCGTACCACTAGCCATGGGCTGCTATAGATCGTCTAGAAGACGGGGGAGGGAAGTAAAAGGTCAAACCATTCACAAATATCTCAAATATAAGTGCTTTGGCCATTCTAAGGTTTACTTATAAATCCATGTGGAGTCTTCATGAGTTGATGGGTATATCCCCTACTAGAAAGGGCAACCTATGTTACAATCATTGTTGCAATTTTATGTTACACTTCTAGTTTTATGTTACACTTCTAGATTGCAACATGCTTTGGAGGCTTGGTATTAAGTACACTTTCTTTCCCATGTGATGCCACCATCTTAATACCAACATGGTTCTCTCTCCTACCACTTCATCCTCATAATTACATCCCCTCTCTCACAAGCATTGTTTATGATTTCCCACAGGCAATTGCAACATCAAAGGAGCCCCCTCTCTCTCCCCTATCATCCTCCTCTTTATTACACCCCCTTTGGAGAACTGTTTGATTACCGTACCCCGAGGGGTGGTTCAACAGGGTAATGCCGAAATAATTATTTTTTGAAAAAATAAGGTTCAACATAAATATTTATATTTTAAAATTTTCAAAATTTATGAAAATATTTTATATCAAATTCTAACATTTCTTAGAATACATAGGTATCTATATTGAATTAATAGATAAGTATAGAGCTCCCCTGAATGCCCTAATTTTTCACACAAACTCTAGTTTAGGGTACGGTATGTTTCACCCTGCCCTCTTCATTACACCCTCTCTTGACAACTATTTTTTCATGTCGCCTATACCAAAACATCACTGTAACATGTCTAACAACTCTCACATTTCCCTCCTACCTCATAACTTCACAATTGCTTTATCAATATTTTTACTTGACCATAGCTATTCATGGGGTGAAGATTAATTTTTTTTATTTCAACCAGTCCTACAATGATAATAAATGTGCACCCTTCCATTGTGCACTTATATCCATGATAAAGTACAGGATATGTACATACTTATATGTAGATAAATATAGGGGATATGTATATGTAGATAAATGTATATTATATTAATACTATTAATATAATTATATTATATTAAAATTTTATTTTATATAAAGATGTAAATTACTTATTCATTCTAGCCACCAGCATACCTTCTAGCCCTTATCTTACCCAGGTACTCTAATGTAACTTCTATCCCTTGCCCCTAACCAAGTACTCCTATACGTATTTTATAATATTATGTTATAATATATAATATTTTAGTATTAATTACATATTATATTAAGGTATAAATTACTTATCAATAGGGCCATCGATGCCGAACGTTAAAATTTAGCTTAGCATCCATCAATACTCACTAGTATAGACCGAGATCAAACCCTAAACTTCCTAGTTCTAAGAAATATGCCTTTAATCCACTATTTTAGTTGGAGCATTAGGATCTCGGATTTATTTGAAGAACCTAGAATATATTTGCCTATGTCTAAGTTCATGGGCGCTGGCCCCATGACTGGAGACGATTCAAAAGCTTAAGGGAGAGGACTTCCCTTCCCTTCTCTTTTACAAGGGAGAGGAGGAGGGGGAGAGGCAAGGAGGAAAAGGGGGAGAGGCATCTGAGGTAGAGAAAGAGGAGGACCAAGAGGACCAAGAGGAAGCGGAGCTAGAGGGTGAGAGGGAAAGAAAGAGGAGGAGGAGGAGGAGGAGGAGGAGGAGGGGGAGAGGGAGAGAGAAAGGGAAAGGAAGAGGGTGGGCGATCTCGAGTCCCAAAGATGAGGAGGACAAGAGGGAAGGAGGAGAAGAGGAAAAGCGGAAGGGCAAGAGGGCGAGATTATAAGGAGGAGAAGGGGGAAAGGGAAAGGAAGAGGAGGAGGCCCGTTCCATGCTGTGATTTCAGGCAAAGACCCGTTCCATGTTATGATTTCCTATCTCAAGTTTTCAGCGGATGTGTAAGCAGACTGTGATGTGACGTTAGAGAAGGCGATGGTAGCATGGCGGGGTCTCATGTAAATGTAAAGGTGCAAGCAGCTACAAGGTGAGGCCAAGACCCGTTCCATGCTGTGATTTCCTCTCTCAAATTTTTAGCTGATGCGTAACCAGAGTGTGATGTGACGTTAGAGAAGGCGATGGTAACACGGGGGGTCTCATGTAAATGTACAGCTACAAGCCGATGCAAGGTGAGGCCAAGACCCGTTCCATGCTGTGATTTCCTATCATAAAATTTTAGTTGATGCGTTACCAAGTTTAGTTGATACAAAGTTTTAGTTGATACAAAGTTAAAATTTTAGTTGATACAAAGTTTTCTCACACTTATGCAACAAATAATAATAAATTCATATAAATATAACCAAATATAGTATAATAACACTGAGACACCATCTTATGATCATCGCACATTAAATCTTAAGTAAACTATTTTAGGTCATTAATCTTCAACGGACTTCAGCAAATTTCTTCCTTTTTCACTTATGCACCTACTTCTTATGATCATCACACATTTAATCTTAAGTGAACTATTTTAGGTCATTAATCTTCAATAGACTTCAGCAAATTTTCTTCAATTTCACTTATGCACCTATTTCTCCGCTGATGCATAGCTTATACCATATTATTATAAGTGTTTTTGAATATATTACTAAAAGTTAAAAATAATTTTTAATAAAACTATTTCATGTACCTTAATAAATACAATTATTGATATTAATAAAATATAATAATTTTTGGTCCATAAATGCTATCCAGGAAAACCTTGCATTTATCCCATTCAAGACATACACCTATTTTCATGAGTATATCCATATATTTGTATCAATATATTTTATCAACAAAAAATATCCACAACAAAAATTGTCCACACTGTACCTTCTACCTTGTATCTTGTACCTTGTACCTTATTCCAGACATATACCTCTATATTCAAAACAACTTTATGTAAGTAATTCACATTATAATTACTTTACTAAAAAATTATATAGAATCAAACTCATATAAAAATAATACGATCATACAAAATATTTTTTAGGACATACTGTAATGGCAAGGAAAGCTGCCCCTCTGAGCTCGGGGCGTGTATTTAACATCCAGCATTTAAACTCTAGCATATGACCACTACGGTGAACTCAGATTTCGATCCTATCCACACCGTATCTTTCATACGTGTCTGATATGTATCCTATACATATAATATTATATCATTACAACTAACTGGTGAAAAAGACTTCCAAGTCGGAAGTCGAGGTGATGCCGAGTTGTATATCTAAGAATGGTGGGCAAAGGTCAAAGAAGAAAGTGGCTCCCAAGTGGCTTCCGAAAGAGGATAGCTGCGCCATAAGACTAAAAAGCGGAGGGAGCGACGAACGTACTTGTGTTGGAGGATGGCCTCGACTTCATACTCAAGCGCTTGATCAATGAGCTCGGGAAGTGGTCCAGTCGGTGGCAGACCATGATAGAGTTTGAGGAGAGCGGAATGAAAAACGTCATGAATACGCCAAGATTGGGGTAGTTGAAGGCGGTAGGCCGTGGCGCCGATTTTCTGGAGAATGGTAAAGGGTCCAACCCATCGAGGTTGTAGCTTCCACCGCCCGGAGGTGGAGATGGCGTGTTGATGTAAGTACTAATACCGTTGAAAATGTTGGTCCCTCCTGTGTGTTGGCGGCTCGGCGTTGCCGATTCGAGCTTCTTGTAATGGGAGCGGCTTCTGATGTCGATGACGTTTGAGCCACGCCCGCTTGGGTTTGGAGGGAAGGAGGAGGTGGAGTCAACGTGGTACGTGGGTGACAAGCGTGAAGCATGTAAAATGGACTGTACCCAGTAGATAGGTTGGTGGTGTTATTGCACGCAAATTCCACGATAGAGAGGTAATCTTCCCATTGGTTCTGTTGACGGGCGGCATAAGCACGTAGAGCTGTTTCCACGGATTGGTTCATGCGCTCCGCTTGTCCATCTGACTGGGTGATACGATGAAAATGAAAAGTGCCCAAGGCATGATGCAAGTCTGTCCAAAAGTGGCTTAAGAACCGAGGGTCCCGATCAGAAATAATGGTTTATGGAAGGCCGTGTAGTCTGTATACATGACTGAGATAAAGGTGCGCCGTGTCTGTGGCTGTGCAGGCATCCGTAGTGGGGGCCAAGTGCACCATCTTTGTGAGTCGGTCCACGAAGAGAAGAATAGCATTGTGGCCTTGGGGGGATACAGGAAGGCCCGTAATAAAGTCCATATGTATGACCTGCCAAGGCTTGTCCGGTATAGGTATGGGTTGGAGGAGTCCGGGTGGAAGTTGTGTGGTAGGTTTGGTCCTCTGACATGTGTCACAAAGGCGTACAATGTTATGGACATCCGCAACCATACCAGGCCAATAATAATGACGTTGAAGAAGCTTCAGAGTGCGGAGTCTACCAGGATGTGCTGCTGATGGTGGTGAGTGGGCTTCCTTGAGCAATTGCTGTCGGAGGTGGGGGAGCTGAGGGATGAAGAGTTGTGTTTTGTAAAACAAAATCCATCTTGCCAAGACCAATGATCACTGTTCTGATCGCAGGGATGCCGGAGTGCGACGGGGTCAGAAGGCAGTGCATTAAGAACATCCTGCAACCATGTTGGTCGATTGGTTGTCAATATTGCCAGACGACCGCCGAGGCCAAGAACCTTGTTTTCCGCCTCGCTTATAGCCAATGTGAAAATGGAATTGTTGGAAGAACTCAAGCCGGGCTTGTTTTCGTGAAAGATGTGGTTGAGTCTCAGGTAGCGAGTGGGTGTGATCGCTTTAATATAAAGAGGTGCCTCCACAAAGCACCGCCACTGTCGTAAGGCAAGAACCTGAGCAAGTGTCTCTTTTTCGTGTACTGAGTAGTTGAGCTCTGGTCCTTTGAATTTGCGACTAAAAAAGGCGATTGGTTGCATGCCCTTCCCAAAATCTTGTTGTAGGACAGCCCCCGCAGCTTGATCTGAGGCATCTATAGTTATGACAAATTGTAAGTGCATATCTGGATGGGCAAGTACCGGGGTCTTGGTAAGGCATTGTTTCAAAGTTCGGAAGGCTGTCTCTTGCTGTTGTTCCCAAATCCATGGTGTAGTGGTTTTCAACAGGTCCGTCAAGGGAGTGGCAATATGGGCAAACCGGGCGATAAACTTCCTATAATATGACGCCAATCCAAGAAACGATTGGAGTTGGGTGACTGATATAGGTGTGGGCCAATCCTGGATTGCCTGAACCTTGAGAGGATCAGCCTGAATTCCCTGTGCTGACACAACATGGCCCAAATACTCAACCTGTGTTGCCATGAATGCACATTTAGGTAATTTTGCGTACAGTTTGGCTGCCCTGAGACGTCTTAATACCTCTCGCAATAGTCTGACTTGTTCTTCTTTGGATGCAGAGTAGATGAGAATATCATCCATGTAAACGAGGACGCCATGTTCAATAAGGTCAGAGAAAATATGATTCATGAGGGTGCGGAAGGTTGTTGGGCATTAGTCATGCCAAAGGGCATGACTAACCACTCAAAGTGCCCATACCTTGTATTGAATCTTTTTTCCACATCCGCTTGCATACGAATTTGATGGTAGCGATGCCGGATCGAGTTTGGAAAAATATGCGATCCCGCAAGCTTTTCCAGATCTCATCAATACGGGGTAAGGGAAAACAGCTTTGGTTATATTGTTGAGTGCTCAGTAGTCGATACACATCCGTAATGATCCGTCCTTCTTTTAGCAAAAGGATGGGTGCTCGAACGGTGATTGGGAAGGTCCGATGTATCCCTTTTTCATAAGGACCTCCACTTGTTTCTGGATTCCTCTATTTCCGGAGGGACATTTTGAACCTTGGTCGGGACGGAGGCTTATGCGCCAGTAACAATTCCACACAATGTTGTATTTGTCGCATTGGGGCAATCCCGGATCATGGACTAACACATCCTCATACTCATGCAATAATTTGGTGAGCTGTGGTCTCTAATTTTGAATGGGGCCCTGTTTTTGACAATGGACGGATCATACATAAACAAGCTTGGGTATCTTGTCCGAGGAGATCTAGACATAGCTATGACAAACCGTAATCGCATATCCGGATGGGCGAAATGTACTTGGTAAGACATTGTTTCAAAGTTCGAAGGTCATTTGTTGTTGTTCCCAAGTCCAAGGTGTAGTGGTTTTCAACAGTCCAAGGAGTGGCAATATGGGCAAACCGGCGATAAACTTCCTATAATATGACGCCAATCCAAGAAACGATTGAGTTGGGTGATATAGGTGTGGGCCAATCTGGATTGCCCGAACCTTGAGAGGATCACTGAATTCCCTGTCGACACAACATGGCCCAAATACTCAACTGTTGCCATGAATGCACATTTAGGTAATTTTATGCATTTGGCTGCCCCGAGACGCCTTCTTAATACCTCTCGCAATAAATCGACTTGTTCTTCTTTGGATGCAGTAGATGAGAATATCATCCATGTAAACGAGGACGCCATGTTCAATAAGGTCGAGAAAATATGGTTCATGAGGGTGCGGAAGGTTGTTGGGCATTAGTCATGCCAAAGGGCATGACTAACCACTCAAAGTGCCCATACCTTGTATTGAATCTTTTTTCCACATCCGCTTGCATACGAATTTGATGGTAGCGATGCCGGATCGAGTTTGGAAAAATATGCGATCCGCAAGCTTTTCCAGATCTCATCAATACGGGGTAAGGGAAAACAGCTTTGGTTATATTGTTGAGTGCTCAGTAGTCGATACACATCCGTAATGATCCGTCCTTCTTTTAGCAAAAGGATGGGTGCTCGAACGGTGATTGGGAAGGTCTGATGTATCCTTTTTTCATAAGGATCTCCACTTGTTTCTGGATTCCTCTATTTCCGGAGGGACATTTTGAACCTTGGTCGGGACGGAGGCTTATGCGCCAGTAACAATTCCACACAATGTTGTATTTGTCGCATTGGGGCAATCCCGGATCATGGACTAACACATCCTCATACTCATGCAATAATTTGGTGAGCTGTGGTCTCTAATTTTGAATGGGGCCCTGTTTTTGACAATGGACGGATCATACATAAACAAGCTTGGGTATCTTGTCTGAGGAGATCTAGACATAGCTATGACATTAGCTTTAGCGGCCGTTGTTTCCCATCCTTGGCAAACAACACCACTTGTTTATTGGCACAACTGTATGACAATGTTTTCTTAAACCAGTCTATGGCTGGATTGCAATGTTCCAACCAAGGCATTCCTAGTATGCCATCACAACCGACATGCAGTTTTGTAACAACAAAAGTGCGGTTTTCTACAGGCCCAACGAATGTAATCGCAATGACACCTTGGTCGCTCCTCACCGTGTGTCCATCCGCATAATACACAGGTCCTCCTTCACCTACAAGACAGACACAATTTTGAGTGGCAAACCGGGCTGAAAGGAAATCAGCTGTGGCCCCGGAGTCGATTAAAAAACTAGCAACCTTGTTATTGATCAAAGCATGGACACGCAACAAACTGCCTGACTTCAATACTCCTAGCGAAGATACACGGTTGCCATACGTGTTGTGCATCATCTTTATCTCTAGTACCAGAGATGGAGTTTCCTCCGTAACATCTTCAAGAGTTAGCGCGTTTGCTTGCTGTCTAGCTCTGTCGGTTCCGATGCCCTCGCCCTCCTTTGCCCATTGCGGCATTCATTTGCCCTATGGCCAAATCGGCCACATGCCCTTGAAAACGGGTTGCGCCCAACTCCATTGGCATCGCGACATTGTTCCTCGATGAGTCACCGTATTTGCGGGTTGTCCGGAAATCTCGCCAGACGTTGTGGTACCCATGGTCCCATAAAATATGTGCCCGCCTGTGCATCCATTCGCTCGCTACTCGATGACATCCGTAATGAAGTCATATCGCTCTTGTTTCAACTTCTCCGGTAACCCTCGGCGTAGTCCACGTATCTATCAATCATCTCCTCCGTGATCCCGGTATTCCCATTGTGATGTTAAGGAACTCACAAGATATGCAATCGTCCCATGCTGCGTCAGCTTAGCCAAGCGGTCTCGCGCCAACCTGGAAGACTCCCGTGGTGTAAATTGGTTTCTGAGGGCTGACACCAACTGATCAAGAGTGACAATTGGAGGGGTGATGCCTTCTCGATTGAGTTGTCTCCGGCGTTGCCACCACAGAAGTGCTGTTCCTTCGAGGAATGTTACAGCTACGGCTACCTGCATAGAGGGCTGTACAAAGGACAACTCGAGATACTGCTCAACCTGGAAAACCCAGTTTTCAAATGTAGCAGGGTCTCGTGACCCTCCAAAAGGTTTGGGTTTAGGAGGTTTTGCGGTACAGGTCGCGGACCTCTCGGTGTCCAGTATACCTTGGATTCTTTGCTTGTGATGCTCATGCCACGCCGCCACAGAGGAACTTCATTTCTTAATTCCTCCATCTGTTGATGTTGGAGTTGTTGATCTTGAAGCATCCTTACGTATTCGAAAATGTGGTCGATGGGCTCGATCTCCAAGTGCTCCATATTTGGTTCGATTGCTCCATTCGCACTTCTCGGTTTCCACCTCCTCGGAGATACCCACACCCCTGCTGCTAATCGTTCGGCCAACTCTTGTTTGTGTTGTTCCCTCTGCTGGCTGCTTGGTGTCGCTGTGCCTCTCTGCGGGCTTGTTGTACCGCTTGTACTCGGACCAAGTTCCCTGCCCTTGTAACCAAGTCATGTTCCTCCACCGATGCTGTAGGAATCCTCGCCTGTGGGTCAAAAAGATAGCATTCAGCGTTGTGCTCCTCAAAGAAGCGCACAATTGTGGGCACGTCGGTGCCCGCAGATCGGCTCAAGCCTCGGCTCCGTGAGGTGGTAGCAAAGCTTCCCCAATTCCAACTGTGCCAGATTCCAAGCTAGCTTTTGGCCGATTGTCCACTCCTCCGACAACCGCAATCCTTTTTGGAATAATACCTCTATCACCAACCCTGCCCACAGAGGGCGGTCCCTAATGCTGGCCAGCAGGAGAGCGATGGTCCGGTCTATTTTCTCCTGCATCGACTGTGATTGACAGAGTTTTGCCCAGCTATCCCGTGCTTCATCTGCTTGGGGAATTTCTATATCATATTGCCGGACTAGCACATATGGGTCTCTCACCATCTACTATGACGTAATCAACCTTGCAAAGCTATCACGAAGCTTCGCTGGAGGTCTATGCGTAGTCTTCTAACAACACTTCTCCGATGGCTCTTGGCTTCCGCAGTATCTGGTTGCGCCTTCCAAGGCGAGACCCAATGCCAGTTCAAGTTCAGCACACAACAGGCGATAAGCTCCCCGCTGTCTAAGAGTCCATGGGCGCGCTCGATCGGTCGTTACTCGCAGGCATAGCTGAGACATCAACAATGCCCACATGAAAATACGCCCACGATAGATTTTGCCCAACCTGAGCAACTTCTCGACATAACGGGCGGAGCATCTGAACTGGCTGCTTGTGAGGACAAGAAACCAAATCTGGTGTCTTCTTATCTCGGAAAAAGCACTCCCGTCCTGGTTGGCTAACGTCGGGGCTATCGATAACACCCGCTCCCTGAGATTCCGATCTATCCCCAACTGCCGACTAGGTTGCATTTGCCACCACGCTTCGCCTCGTGTCAGGCTTCCAAGTCCTATTGAGCTCTCCCAGCTGAGGGGGGGTTTTCCATGGCTAGGAGAGGGTGTACACAACACCTATTCGATCCTCCACACCCTTTCCTGCCATAGGAAACTTCACGATCAGCTACGTGAGTCAACCGACGCCACTCTCGAAGTGCTGGTCGAAGGCTCTGATACCAAAATGTAATGGCAAGGAAAGCTGCCCCTCTGAGCTCGGGGCGTGTATTTAACATCCCAGGACTGTTACTCTAAACTTAGCATATGACTCACTACGGTGAATCAGATTTCGATCCTATCCACACCGTACCTTTCATACGTGTCCTATATATGTATCCTATACATATAATATTATATCATTACACATGCACACCCAAAGAAACCAATACAGACTCGACAAGAGGAGGAAAATTGCCAAGAATACCCCTTTTCGAGGTGGGCAACACGCAGCTTAGGGACAAAAACGTCCAATGACACCGACTAGGCCTCCAAGTAGCCCGCCGTCCTTCCACGGACGACTTGCCGCAAGACGCCCCGCCATTTATTCCAAAGAATAGTCAACAAGACTACATGAGAGATCAGAGAGAGCTCCCCATCTTTGCCTAAGCTAAGAGCTTAGCTCTCTCCCCTTGATCTCCTCCTCAAGAGCTCTCCTCTAGCACGCTCACACTCTAGGCTCCCAAGGCCTCTAGGCACCACAGTCCTATCCTCACAAGAGTGTAGCTCCCAAGTGCTAGGATCCTTCTAGACATGCTCACACTCCAGGTTCCCAAGGCCTTTAGGCTCCAAAGTCTTATCCTCAAGAGTGTAGCTCCCCATGCTAGGATCACAAGATGCTTCTCTAAGGCTAGCCTCATCTCCTTTTATAGGGAGGCTTATAATATTTCTAAAGTAACTGCTTAAAGCAGAATTTCTTCCTTATGCCCTAAACTAAGTCTTACCACCACTACTTACAACTTATTAACTAGATTCAGGGCTGCATGCTTCTCATGCAAGGCTTGTTACTTTGCCAATTGATAAAACAGAACATAAATTTAAGAACTTATATAGAGAAGTAGTTACAAATAAGGAGTTAATAAAAAGAATTCAACCTCACCTAATCGCTTAACCTAATCCGATCCCACGTCTCGACTCAAACGGACGGCTTTGTGACGAAAGTCGGTCCTACATGTATATACATGCGCCCCAGTACGGACTCGTTAAAAGTTAACCTGGATAGAATTGTCAAAGAAACGCCCTGTGCAGACCTATCGATCCCAACCTCTCAAGAGTTAATTTGTCCTTTCCGTCTGCCAATCTCAACGCGCTGTGCAAAGCTACCAATGCTAACCTTTTCAGAGTTGATGTCCTTTCACGCTCCCAATCTTCACAGGCTTTACATCACGAATAAATTTCACGCACCACAGTCCATCCATCCAGCAAAGCTGAGCGAAAGAACAGTCTAACCCTGGTAAAACAGGACAAGCCTTGCAAAGCGTGGCATACAGGATTTTCAAAACATGGGCACAGTTCGCCTAGATTCTTGAAGAGCTCATTTGTCATTGGGAATTTCAAGGATTGGACACATGGTTTGCGCTACAGGTAAAGGATGTTCGTTGCTTCCTTGGTGTGGTGTGGTGTGGTGTGGTCTGCCAAGGCTTGGCTGTAGATTGTGTACACCCTTCCCTAATCTCTCACATGTTCCTACTTCTTGGATAGTGAGACTTTCTACAAGCCACTCTTCACCTGCTGCATGTCATGGGACCTATTTGTGCATACCAGGAGCATATATTAAAGTTAGCACAGGTTAACACTTTCTTATCCAGGCGCTCTTCTGGCCACAATTCCCATTTTAATCTACCAGTTTCATGAACTAGGTGACGACATAACTATGGAAGAATTTGACCCTCTATATTTCTGCATCTTTCCCAGTGGCTTAATCTCGTCTTTAGATAGTTTTAACCTAACCAGGCAACAAGAGATGCATGCATGGCCTTTTCATCCAGAAAGGGGTGTACAATGCGTCTACCTGGGCACCTCTTCAAACAGTAGGCAACTACACACACTGAGCATTTGCAATGAAGAAAACATCTGCAAGGTGAGGCTTGGTTATACTATCTTGAGAAAGAAGGTGCAGAATCGAACCTGTTTCTCAACAACGTTCACAGCAGAAGTTTCTGTTGAAATGCCTCTTAGCAACCTCGATACACCAGCAGGCAATGACTCTACCACCCCAAAAATTGAACCACTGTCACCTTGGTCAGCTGCAAGGCCCTCCATCGCATCTCCTAATGGAGGACTTTGATCCTCCAAGTTCAATAGCCCAGGCAGCAAATTCTTGGTACTTACAGCACCTGTAGTGGCATGCCCTGCATTCCGTGTACTATGCTCCAGGCTCTCCACCTCTGGGCGGATTGACTCCCAGCCTGCCTCTCTGCAGCTTACCCCTTCATTGCAAGAGTCAGTTAAAATCGCCTGCTTTGGTTGCAGCCCCGGGGCTACAGCATCTCCTCTATTATCTTGAAGTGTCCCTTTGACTCCAGAATGATCACCAATACAGCGACCTTGGCAAGCTCCACCGTCACCAGAAAGCAAGGGCCATTGCGGACGAAGCAGTTCCCCGATTTCAACCGGTGATGGGACATTCCGTAGGTTTCGCAAACCAGCTCTTAACAAGTCTTCACAATCCTCTAAGCTGGTGCAGTTTGGGTTCCCGGTTGGTCTGGGCCCTGTTGTTTCAGAGTCTGGTATTCCTACAGTCCCTTGAGTAAACGAGGGCAAACTGACATCACCCTCACCTGGAGTTGATTGGCACTGGCCCTCGCTACCTGTTTCAAAGCCTTTGGTCAGTGGTCGGGCATGATTCTTCTTGTATCGATGATGGAGCAAGAGATTTTGACTTAAAGCTCTGCTGACAAATTTCACATGCAAATGCCTGCATGTGATCAAACTCTATGATATGTAACCGCAGCTTCCGCTCAGTTAGACACTCAGCCCCACAGACGGGGCAGCTGCAACATATCTTTGTCACGTCAACATCTCTGCTAACACCAGCAGCATAATGCTCCTGGACAAGCAACTTGTGTCGCCCGTCACTTTCACCAGATCTATTTGAGGCAGCCTTACCAGCCAAAAATCCATGCTGTGATGCACATTCTGTGTGCACCGACCTCAGACCCAACACCAGACGCAGAAGAGACATGCTTAAGGCACCCATCAGTCTCAATGGAAGGGTCTTCTTTCACTTTCCCCAAAGTGTCACGCTCCTTCTGGATCGCCAGTAAGCGTGCTTCATCCAGGGTCGGGAACCAAACCCCAATGCCGGCAGTCGCATGTAGTCCAGCCTTGGCCAGGAAGAGCAATAGCTTTGCTCCATTGATTGCTAAGGGCCTGATCCACCTCCACTTCGCATCCTCCATTGATTTTTTTGTGGTGTGGAGTGAAGCCCAGCCTGTACATATAGAGTTTGGACTCGTCATTCCAGCTGTCTTTCTCCAGGCAGTTCACCGATGCCTGCAGAATCGTGCATGGGTGAAGGAAGGGTTGAAGCAGTCTAATCGTATGGGTGAAGAAAGGGTAGAAGCAGTCTATTCGCGTGGGTGAAGCAAGTGAGCCTTCCAGGAAAGGACGAATTCGGGCTACATGTTGCCTGAATTCCGTACCCATTTCCTCACCACCACGACTGATGTCCAGTTTAGATCCTATGCCATGCGAAGACGAAGAGCATTCCGCAAAGTTCCTATACGATCCCAGACACAGGCTGAAACGTCCCAGTTCCCACTGCCTCCCTTGTCCACAAGCTCCCAAAGCTGATCCCCACATGGACAACTGCCATCAATTGTGTAGCCTAAATATTTCTTGTAGGTTCATGAATTTTCGTTACAGCCGAGGGGAGCATTGAGCATCCACTCACTCTGAAGTGAGGTGGAGAACTTGTCAATGAAGGTAGTAAAGTGACAAACCTGCAAAACCTCGCAGTCCAATCAACCTTCCAGCGCTTGGCAGGAAGTACAGTGCAGTCCTTTGCAGTTATTCAATTCGCATTCAAACAATGTTGCAGCGACGAGAATCCATTCATGAGAAAGAATGCAGTTCTGCCCTTACCTTGCAACCACCAGCATGCGTGCAAGCCTGCTATACTTCAGTCACGAATTCTTGCCAAACGTCTCATATCCAGGCAAGGATAGTCCCATGTGCTAGAAATCCTGAAAAAGAACGGTAGTAGAATGTCGGTTGCTGGATCAGCAACGTCCCAATTTGCTGGATTATGCACCCGTCGGAGAGATTGGCCATGGACATGGCTAGAGTCATCAGTCAAGTCTTCTACCGCTCAACTACAGTCCTCAACCTGGTCTCAGCTTCGAGCTTTGTAGGATGCCGCACTTAGCACAATGGATGTAAAGCTTCGAGAGTCTGAGTTAGGGACCCCAGGAGCAAGCACCACTTTCGGATTTTGACTTGCCTGACAAGCAGAGTGGAGTTGGGTGTGAGGCGGCGGACTCAGATGACACCGAGCCTTCGTTGCACAAAACTCTGCACCCGAAGGGCGTGTGAACTCCGAGACTCTGCACTCACAGCTCACAAGTCACTGAATGACGAAGAGATATTATTCCCAGCTAGGGCAGAGCTGGAAGGGATCTTCCAGTCTCATCAGCATGCATGAACGGCCAGTAACGACATCGTGCCCTGCTCCCTGCATTGTTACCAAGCTGCAGGGAATGGTGCATTCTGCATGAGATGGTGAGGCATATGCCAGTGTGGATTAGGGTGTTGCAGGTGGTTGCAGCCAGGTTGTCAAGGTTCCAATTCGGATTAGCATATGCTACCTTGGTGTGCACGTCTTGTGAGCAACTGCACCGCATCGGCTTGCTCCTCACCTGGCTGCAATAGGCAGGTTGAGGATGATGACGTCTACCACTGCGTAGATGCGAAGCGAACGATGATCCTTAAGTCCGCAGCTTCTCCGAAGTGGAAACCAAGCCTTCTTAGGGTAAAGTATGTACTTCATTAGGTTCAGGACACGGCATCACCTAGCACCTGATTTGCTGCCTTGAGTCGAGGTGACGACTGTCCTTTTCCTCACTTGGTCCATCCCTTTGCCTGCAGGGATTCCAGGAACTGAACAGAGACTGGATGGAGGAAGTCCGGTGCGAAGCCAGTCTTTTCCCGTTCTGGGCGCGGACATTTTCCACGCGTTCGCCAAAGAGACCACAGTGTAGCAGACGAGGCGAAGGACTGGCGCGCGCTGCCGGCTCGGCGGCGGCTGCTGGACTGCCTGGCCCGTAATGATTTGGCCAGTCTACCCCGTCTTGAAGACGATGAACGGTTTTGCGCGTGTTGCTGTCTTCCTACACACAAGGCTGCCACATTTTCACATGCCTGCAAGAGGCACACAAATGTCACGGAATTGGGTACAACCATGCCTTCCTGACATCCTTCTGTTCGAGAACCTCGAGACAATCGCTGACAGAACGCAGGGGTCGAACCTCCCCCGCCCTCTTGCTGACGACTTGGCCTCCCTCAACGTCTGAGCCATTGGCTTCCCACTTGAGACAAGGTCACCTCGACAAGCATTCATGATAAACCACCTTTGGCTTGTTTGCAGATTACTGTGTTCAGTGATGCCTCCGTCAGTGAATGCAGTTACGTATCTGCGAACAAGCCAAAGGTGTTTGTCAGTAATGTTTTCGGGATCACTTTCTTCGTACAGTACCGTGCAGCAGCTCGAACCCTGCCATCTCATGACACGTACAGCTGCTGATCCTAATTCTGCAGTCCAGAGGAAGCTCACGACATCACTAGAACATTCACAAACCAAAAATCTAGGGATCTAGGACACGGCATCACCTAGCACCTAAGGAAACAGACTTAGGCAGAGAAATCGTCCTTCCTTGAACACAAATCCGGCCGTGCACCTGCCGCCATCCTAACTCCTGCCGCCATCCTAGCATCCGCCTCAGTCAGTACACTAAGGAATGCGATACCGTCTGGTTGCAAGCCATCCTGTTTCATTCTCTGGACCAACTCAAAGTCCACTTTACTGTCTCCTTCATGGCGGGTGTAGCCTGCAATCAGTGCAGCCAGATGACGGATGTCTCTTCAGGCAATGTCTCTTGCTAGCCGAGTGAGCCAGTGGACATTGAAGAGGTGATTTGCAATCGGTTTCTCACCTTGGACGCACTGCTTTCACAAGTCCGTGCCTCCATGTGTATTGGTTACCCTTTGGACATGTCTAAAGCAAACTTGAGTGAACTGCCAGAGATTGTGGAGAACCATGATCTCTCCTGACAGCAGGATTTTCTAAAGCCTGGGAAAGAAGGCCTCAGAGTCCAGCTGCAAAATCCAATTGCAGGAGCAGGAGGTCCACCATGAGTATAACCTCCAGCTTGCTAGCACCCCAATTTCAAAACCTGTGAACTTGCAGGTATGTCGTTTCTCTGCACATTTGACAATTATCAATTCAAACGATCTACGAGGCCTGAAGCACGAAACATGTCACCGGTACCGGAACTATCTATAACTGCAATAGCTCCATATCCCACAACTGGCTGAGAAACGCAATCGAGAACACGCCGTGTGACGAGCTCATAGGTTTGCTGCAAACAGTGCTACATAATATGTCTCTAGCATACCATCTCCTTTACCAGTGCTGGCCACAAACACGTTGCTTGCTCTCTAGTCTGCACATGAAGTTGCATCCCTTCTCCAGATTTATGGTGTCCTCCTTTGCAGGAGGCGCGAACATCCATGCCTAACCTTTATCGCACCATAGAGACAAAGGGTTCGTGAGCCCATGCCCCTGCTGGGCATATCCTGCTATCCTGGCAGTACATGTGACACCTGTATTTTCACCAAGTGCGTTCCGGACACACGATGGCATCAGTAACTTGCAAACCTTGGCAAGGCAAGTCTTACCATGAGTAGTGAACAATTGCTGCCTGTAAGACCGACTACCTGAAGGAGTAAGGACCTGCACCAGAAAGTTTCGCCATTTCCAAGTCTTGGCAGCTTGTCCCAGCTCGGTTGGCTGTTCTTCCCAAGACGTTGGTACCCTAAAATCTACAGATGCACAGATCAAATTTGTGTTAGTCATTACTCCAAGGTGCAGGGCACGATGTCATTCCTGGCCACTGATGCATGCTCACTCTGGAGGATCCTCCTTCACCAACCAGGGCCCTCCACAGTTCTGGAAGAGTCAGAGGCTTGAACAACCAAAAGGGACGAATTCGACAAAGGTGGGATTTCGCAAAGAGTGATGTAAGATACAGCAGGATTAGGCTCTACAGTCTAATGCCTGTCTACCTACCATTATCCAATCACATGATGCAGATGGCTCCTAGAGTCATCCTGCAAATGCCAAAGTTAGGCTGCAACACACGACGTTCTAGTTGCTCCCGTCAGAGCGGCTGATAGACTTGTCTTAATTCCCTCCGCATACACCGTTCGCAAACCCATGCCACTCCTCGTCCTCCATCCTGCCGTTTCCGATATTGCACCTTGTGCAGTTGGAATTTGTCAGCCATTTGATCCCTCAGCAACGGCTTGCAACAGATTCTTCAGAGCAATCCATGCCTCTTGCACGGGAGTGTTCTGGCTCGCAGCTGGTCCTGTCAGGTCCAGATTTAAATGGGACAGGGCTGATTCCCAAAGGCCGCAGCCACAGAAACCGCTCCATCCAAGCTGGTGAAGGGTCGGGAACCGCACCCCAATGCCGGCAGCCACGTGTAGGCCAGCCTTGGCCAGGAAGAGCAATAGCTTTGCACCGTTGATTGCTAAGGGCCTGATCCACCTCCACTTCGCATCCTCCAATGTCAAGTCAAATCCAGTTTGGCCCAGCACGATGTGATTCCCAAAGATGTTTTCGCACATGAAGTGCAGCTTAGCCGCTTTGCCCACACGCACCCCTGCAATCAATCTCTGTGCCAGACCCACGTCTGCAGTGGTGATGTAGGGACGTCTGGGTATCTGACTGCTTTCTAATTCTGCAGAGAAATTCATAATCTCATCCATCTTCGAAAGCAAGAGTTGTAGAGTATCTTCCTGCCAGGTCTTCATATCGCTTATCTCACGTTGCAAAGTCTCGCCAACTCTATCCACTTTGACTCCACTGCTTTCACCTCTGTCTCCACCATTTTCAACCGTGTATCCACCATTTTCACGTCGTGCTTCAAATCTCTCATCCCATGATTGAAGGTTTGCAACAGTTGCTCCCCATCTCCGAGTGACTAGTTCCAGGGAGGGATATAGTACGTCGGACGTGGCAAACCGAGACGTTTGAAGTGGTGCGTCTTGTTGTGCGAGCACCCCTTCCTCTGTAGGCAGGACTTCCTCTACAGCTGCATCTATGCTGGATATGGTTTGACGGAGACCTGTTCGTCGCCTTTGCAAGACATCCAAGACTTCACCAGTACTTAAGAGCTCATCAGCTCCCTCAAAGGCACTTCCAAAGAGGCTTCAGGACATGGCCACCACCATTTGAAGTCGGCCAGATCCATTGAGGAGAAAATCTCCCTGTACAGTCTTGTTGGTCTGCAAAACACACTTGAGCAAATCCTGCGTTAGCACTGACTGGTTATGCCGGTAGATACAGAGTGTGAGGTTTTCGACACACTCGGTCCTGATAATTCCTTCCACAAGCTCGACTCCCGGACTGCCTTCAGGGAAGCACAAAAGATTTCAACTTTGCAACCACATGTTCCTTGAGAAACTCGATAGTTTCATCTTTGCTCTTGGATGACCTCACCAGAATATCAATATGGTCACCGATGTCTCCGGTGTCCTCTCCGATATCCCCACTGCTTTCCAAAACACAACCATACCATCGCACAAAAGTTGATGAGGTTGCGTTCAATACGATATTGATGAGGTTGCATGCCATGGAATCCGGTTAACAAATCCTTTCGAAGGCAGACCTGCAATACGCAAACCTCCACAATGTCAGTAAACAGGTTGAAGACACACACCATCAAAACAAAGACATGTTGGTAGTTATCGTACTTGGAATCTAGGAAAAAGCCTGGACCAAGAAACGTCTTCGTCTTGTCAAGGCACTGTAACCTCCTTCCGAGGTAGATGTAATTGCTTGCTGTATCAGCAGTTTCCCAGTTCAACTTTCGTCTCCCAGGAAGAGCGTCACCATTACCGGCGGCCATGGTGAAGGGAACAAAGAATCCGACACGTCGAGTCCCATCCTCTTCATAGCATAAGTTGAGAGTGGTCATCAACGATACCAGATGTTGCCTTTCAATCCCCTCCGCTTGTGTGCCTCTGAGAATCTCATCCAAGGTGGAATGAAGCAGACTTTGAGCAACAAATCCATCTGAGGAATGCGACAAACCTCTAGTAGACGGAGACATGCTGGTTAGAAGGTGAATGAGTCGCCCTAAAAATTGTGACTCATCCAGTGTGGATTTATCACCACAACATCTGTATCTTGAAAACAGATGATACTACCCACATCATGCAAATAGGCAAGAATGGCTCCCAATCGTTCCCCTCATCTTGAACCCCACCTTTGTGGAGACTCTGTAGCTCGTTTTGGAACAAAGTTTGAAGTTGCTGTTTCCTCACCATCGGTTGAGCTGGATGTTGGGATACCCAGGCAGTCAAATCAGCACTCAATCGGTTGCATACCTCGGTACCCAAAACAGCAGTTGCAAATAGAGCTCGAAACGATTCCATGAGTGCGTCCAGCAAGGGCTTCACACTCTTGGCAGATCGAGCGTCCATGGAGAAGAGTGTTTTGTTTCACGTGAACAACCTGTTCAAACTCGGTGGCCAACTGTGTCAGAACGGGTTGAAGGAGATCCGGTAATGCTTCAGCATCAGAACGCTTCATCTTATCCACATGAGTTGCCACCACAAATATTTGAGGCAAAGTAGAGCCCACGTTGCGACAATTGGAGTTGATGAACCTAAGCCAGTACGCCAAGCTCCTTCTGAACCTGTCCTGCAGGACATTAGACGGATGGTTTGGGGAGGTTTCCGATCATCAAATGGGCTGAACGCAAACAGGAAGATACATGCTTGGTTGAAGGTCGGAAAAGGTAGTCTTGCAGAGCTCGGTAGTGAGCTTGTCCAGCCAGATCCCACATGGTAACTTGCATATCATGGTCGTTGCGCAACACCTCGATTTCTATGCCTTCCGTTCTGGTACCGGTGACGGAAGCCATCCGTCGCCAAGCACGAAATATTTTTCCCTTCAGTCGAGCTAGAACTTGGCTGAGCTGGAACTCGGTGATGCGGCTGTGTCGTCTCCATGCGCGAATCATGGTGGTGCGGAGAGTGGTCTTCCTGCCAAAGGGCACCGCACAGGAAGAGGCGCCCAGCCTTGGGCATCACAGGCCCTTGCCTGCCCACGAGCAAAGGCCAGTAAGCCTCTTGAGTGGCATTGCCTGCCAAGGCTGCATTGATGATTGCGTCCTTTCCTTCCGCTTCCCATGTTGTCCCCGGATGTTGATCTCCGTAACGTCTTGTTGACTTGAATACAGTTCATCAAGTCTCTAAACATGTCATGATCCAGGGCGTCCCAGCCAGAAATGTCGAGCTTTTTCAGAGATGCGTTGCCCTCCAAGGATCTCAGCAACTCTTTCTTGAACGAGGCGTGGCCCGAGCGCCAAGTCCAGGACACGCAGTGCTTTGCATTCCGGGAGCAACTGGACAAGGCGCATCCACACATCCGTCGCAGCTGATGGCGTACTGAGTCCCGAGACGAAGTTCAGATATGGTGGAGTTGTGCGTAACCCGTCCAGGCCGTGGATGAGAGCATATGGAGTGGTGTCAAGCTCTCGATACGATCGTTGGTGCGCAGCATTCCGGCCAGGGCGTCTGCCAGGCCTGCCTCCCCATCCTTCGAGATATCCAAATAAAGCTGTGTGACGCCAGAGATGGAGGCATTCTCATCCTCATCCGCGCGGGTGAAAGCAAGTTTGAGCACAGTGCCCATGGGCCCGAGGCCGGGAATGGGACCCCGCAATGCAACGCCATCATCCAACGCCAGATACCGGAGCGTGGCACAGAGCGGAAGAGCATTTGCAATACACTGGGCTCCCGCCACATCCATGCCGATGTCTTCAGTGACAGATCCTTGAGACGGGAGCCGTGGCCAGAATGCGGGCCAGGTGCTGTGCCCTTCAGCACCTCCCACCTCGTTCCCTCTAAGACCAACTTCCAGGACAGAATCCTTGTTGAAGCCTTTGGCCAGGGCACCCAGTCCGCGGCATCAAGCCCAACTTGCTGAAAGTTCGTAAGCTGCGACTGGATGCAACAAGCTGGCCCAGAGCCTCGCAAGCCGCCTGCCTTCCAAAACCTTCACAGCCATATCCAGTTTCCAGGGAAGGGTTGGACGCCAGGCCCCCAACAGAACCGACACTTCATCCTCCTGATCCAAGCCGATGGCCCACGCGGTGAATGGTTATGTCAGAGACTGCGGCAGTTGGCAATGGCTGTCAACACCCGCTTGCGCACTCGCCAGTGCCTTCCCTCATCACCACGGATTCGATCAGTGAAGTAGCCGCCATACTCTTCATCTTGCAGCCTGTAGCTGTGGGATACATGGGACAGGGCATTCCGGCCCAGATTTACCAGCAGCTGCTGCAGCTGAACCGGCAGCGCGCGCCAATCCTCCGCCTCATGCTCTTCCGCCATGCTCTGCTATGCTGCTTCCCGGACTGCTAGAATGGAATGAGGGCCAGGCAGGTGCTGTGCTCCTCCAGGCCACACCACATCCCCGCGGCCTTCAGCCCTGGCAGCCAGGCCCCACGCAGCGAAACTTCCCACATGAACGGCGAAACAGCCCAAACTTAAACATGCTAAAATAAGTAAATGGGAATGGGAATGGGAATTTGTCCGGGTCAGTCGAGATCGGGACATCGGAACGGAACGGGAAACGGCTCCCGTGCACGGTCCCTGTGATGAATGATGGGCTGGGTTGGGTGTCCACGGAAACTGGATCCAGCCTAGAAACCCTTTACTTGTAATTTTCGATAACATAATCTTTCATGACTCTAAGCTCATCAGGGTTTGGCAGCCTGTGAAAGGGAACAACACGCGCACCAAAGTCAGCGTATGGGGAAGGGAAGTGCAATGAAATTGCGGATATAACCCATAGTGTTTCTTCAGAAGTGAATATCGTACTTCGAGGGTGGTTCAACAGGATAATGTCGAAATAATTATTTTTTTTAAAAATAAGGTTCAACATAAATATTTATATTTTTCAAAATTTCAACATTTACAAAAAATAATTTTATCAAATTTCAGCATTTATTAAAATACGTAGATATATATATATAACTAATGGATATGTATAGACCTCCCCTAAATAGGTCCTAATTTTCCACACAAACCCTAGTTTTCTTATTTTCGGCATCATAAACTCATAAATTTTTACCTATTCAATATTTTAAGTATAATAATTTCTAGATTTTTAACTTTTATTAATTTTAATTAATTAACGCTGAATCACCCCTTGGGGTAAGATAGTGCAAGGTATGAGTACTGTTTTCTCTAGAGTTAGTTGGAGGAATCCTTTCCAGTATATCCAGTGGGACGACGGACGCCCATCTCCTATAGCGCAGGGTATGAGTACTGTTTTCTCTAGAGTTAGTTGGAGGAATCCTTTCCAGTATATCCAGTGGGACGACGGACGCCCATCTCCGGAGAGGGAGACGCCGAAAAGAAAGATACATCATCATGCCTCCCGGCTTTGCATCGCGGGGTGCGTGGCCACACGGATGGTAGGGCTCATTAAGTTTGCGTTCGCCTTAGGCGACGGGGTACCCTAGCAACCATTCCCTTTCTAGTAGCGTGTATTTCCATGGCCTCCCAGCAACCATTCCCTTTCTAGTAGCGTGTGTTCCGTTTCCATGGCCTCCCAGCAACCATTGTTTTTTATAGGGATCCGCACTTTCTGTCCCACTTTTGGCAGCACCTACATACCACCCTTGAACCAAGCTCTTGTTTTCTGCAGGCTACCAGCGGCAAACTGACGGAACACCATGGTACAAGTTGTTAAGTACCAGGTCCCATGACGGAAATCCGTCCTTAGTGGACTAAAATAAAATTCTTCTTCTTCTACTAGCACCAAGGGCATCCACTCCCTTTAGGGACCCCATCTAAGTACCGGGACCCCATCTAAGTACCGATCCAAGCTCAGGATGCTTAATCACGGTGTTTTTATAAATGTGTGTCCATTTGGCCTAGGCCATTTGGATAGTAGCTTAGGTAGAAATGGTACAACTGGCCAAGTCCCGTAATGGCAAAATTCCATCGAAGTGGATTAAAACAGACTCTAGTCATCCACGATCCAAGGTATGTACCTGGGCATTCTGCCATACATACACTGGTAGCACGATTCAAGGTGTGTACCTGGCCCTCCTGCCATGCATAGATAGTTTGTTCTTAGCCTCATCTTCCGACAGCGCTCCCTGAACGATGGCCACAGTGTGGCAGCCGGATCCGGTCTGGACCCAACAAAGTGGTGTGTCTCCAGGGGTTCTACGAGGAGCTCCCGCTCACCTCACCTTTGGGGGTATACCCGTGGCAAACAACCACGCCTCCAGGTGCAGCAGTGTATCCAGCCCAGCACTTCCACTTGCCAGGAACTGTGTGGGTGGGGTCGAATTTTCCACCGAGGGTGCTCGCAAGGTGCAGGAGTACTTGTGGAAACAATTTTTTCTGGACCCAACCATGTGGTGGGACGACAGACGAGATAAGAAGTGCTCCCGTGCGCCTGATTTCCGGCGTAAGGAATCCAGTGAGGTCCTGTGGTTAAACAGCATGCTCAAGCCACCTTGGGTTGATGAGCAACTCGTTTCTTTGGATATGCAGATGGGTCAACGTGCCTCCTTCAAGTCGAGCTCTCTGGATAATCCTGAACCTGGCAGGCGTGCAGGATCGGAAATGGGCGCCGTAACTGGCACGTTATGTCAGCAGGGAAGCTTTCTGAGGCCGTTGGAGCCTGGAATCTCTGGCGCAGACAGACTCTGCTACCTCTCAGTCTCTGGTTTACACTGTGCTAAAACTGTGTACAGCTAAGAAGGATCTGGTTATGGGGCGACGAGTTCATGACCTCGTTGTCGAACTTGGGTACGAGTCGGATCCGTACTTGGGGAACCATATCTTGCGCATGTATGCATCCGGAGGTAGGCTGCAGGCGGCCATGGATGTGTTCACCAGGGTGGGAAAACCAAACGTCTTCATGTGGTTTTCCATAATCTCTTCACATGCTAAACACGGGAAACCTAACGAGGCCATACAACTGTACCATGAGATGCGTAGGTCAGGAGTGAAGGCGGATGGCCACATCTTTGTAGCTGCCTTCAAGCTTGTGCATTGCTGCCGACTTGGAATCTGGCAGAAAGTGCACTGTGATGTGTTGCACAGTGGCATTCCTCCTGACTTGTTTGTTGGAAACTGCCTGGTGGACATGTATGCAAAGTGTAAAGCACTGGGAGATGCACGCCAGGTTTTTGGCAGCTTGGCCACAAGGATGTGGTGACATGGAATACCCTGATAGCTGGGTATGCAGCAAGGACTCGCCAAGAGGCGCTTGTTCTGTATGGACAAATGGAGCAGGAGGGCCTCATTATGGCTGACCATGTTACTTTTGCTTGCCTTCTGAAGGCCTGTGCAAGCACTGGTGCCTTACAGAAGGGCAGGCAGCTGCACTCACTGATTGTGGAAAGAGGCAGCTGGACACTGTGCAACTGCCTGGTGGACATGTATGCAAAATGTGGTGAACTGAAAGATGCACGCCAGGTTTTTGACAGCTTGACCACAAAGGATGTGGTGACATGGACGTCACTGATTGCTGGGTATGTCCAGCAGGGGCTCGCGCATGAGGCACTTGTTGTATACGGACAAATGGAGCAGGAGGGCCTGATTTTGGCTAACCATATTACTTTTGCTTGCCTTCTGATGGCCTGTGCAAGCACTGGTGCCTCACAGAAGGGCAGGCACCTGCACTCACAGATTGTGGAAGAGGACTGCTGGATAGTGGTTGGGCAACTGCCTGGTGGACATGTATGCAAAATGTGGTGAACTGGAAGATGCACGCCAGGTTTTTGACAGCTTGGCCACAAAGGATGTGGTGACATGGAATGCCCTGATTGCTGGGTATGCACAGCAAGGACTCGCCAAGAGGCGCTTGTGTATGGACAAATGGAGCAGGAGGGCCTCATTTTGGCTGACCATGTTACTTTTGCTTGCCTTCTGAAGGCCTGTGCAAGCACTGGTGCCTTACAGAAGGGCAGGCAGCTGCACTCACAGATTGTGGAAAGAGGACTGCTGGACATACGGTTGGGCAACTGCCTGGTGGACATGTATGCAAAATGTGGTGAACTGGAAGATGCACGCCAGGTTTTTGACAGCTTGGCCACAAAGGATGTGGTGACATGGAATGCCCTGATTGCTGGGTATGCAGCAAGGTTGGCCAAGAGGCGCTTGTTCTGTATGGACAAATGGAGCAGGAGGCCTGATTTTGGCTAACCATGTTACTTTTGCTTGCCTTCTGAAGGCCTGTGCAAGCACTGGTGCCTTACAGAAGGGCAGGCAGCTGCACAGATTGTGGAAAGAGGACTGCTGGATAACATCGTGTTGGGCAACTGCCTGGTGGACATGTATGCAAAATGTGGTGAACTGGAAGATGCACGCCAGGTTTTTGAAAGCTTGGCCACAAAGAATGTGGTGACATGGACGGCGCTGATAGATGGGTATGGTACTTGTGATGAAGGTCACAACGCAGTAGCTTGTTTTGAAGAGATGTTGGTCGCTGGTATTCAGCCTGATGATACTACTTTTACTTGCCTTTTAGCAGCATGCAGTCATGAGGGGCTGGTGCATGAGGGCGCAAGCACTTTGAGTTCCATGGCTGAGCATGGCATCAAACCTACTATTGAGCACACATTGCATGATAGATCTTCTTGGGCGTGCAGGCCATTTAGATGAGGCCGAGAACATGCTATCATCATGTGGGAGCCAAAGCAATGTTGTGGGGTTGACGTCTTTGCTGAACGCCTGCAAAAATCACGGGGATGTAAAGAGGGCAACGCGGTGTTTTGAAAGTCTGGTTAGACTGGACCCTCAGACTGCATCGGCCTATGTTCTGATGGCCAATGCCTATGCGGACGCAGGGATGTGGACCGAAGTAGAGAGGATTGAATCACAGAGAATCGCAGCAGGAGCGAACAAGAAACCTGCCGCGGCCACCATTGAGGTGAAGAAGCAGGTACATACATTTGTGGTGGGAGAAAACAGAGATGACATTGCGCTCAAGGTGGAAAGCACGAGTGCACGTCTGAAGCAGGAAGGGGGCCACGTACCTCAGACAAAGCTGGTGCTGAAGCCACTGGGTGAGAAAGAAAAGGAAGATGTGCTTTGCGGGCATGCTGAGAAGCTAGCTTTGGCGTTTGGTCTCTTGAACACTCCCAGTGGCACTCCTCTGGTGGTAACCAAGAATCTACGCATGTGTAGTGACTGCCACACTTCTACCGAGATCATGTCAAGGGTTGAAGCGAGAGACATTGTTGTAAGGGACGGGTACCGGGTGCATCGATTCGCAGCTGGTTGTTGCACTTGTAAGAGTCGACCGTGAGAATGGCGAAGAACTAGCCAGCGCGCAGACAGCTGAATTGCCTCATGTTGGAATCCGAAGTCATTCCAAGCTTTTGTTTCTCCAGAAAACGATTTTATCTATCCAGGGAAACAATTCTGTTCCACTAATATTTTGTCAAGATGCTGTTTTTCTTCTAAGATATTATTGATTATTGTCGGTGGCCGTCGCAAACAGACAAGGTTCAAAGCAGACAAGGTTTAAATCAACAGGTATTGGTGTGCATACAGGCCTGCAGATCTCAGACACCAAACTCCACCAATGGCACCTTCTCAAGAAGAGCCTTCTGTGGAAGCCACATCTCGGAGAAAAAGGACGCTCCAGGGTTGCTGCTGGCCAGAGCATTAAACATGGTTATACAGCTGCAGAGCATCTTTTTCAGTGAAGCAACTTGGCCTGTTGGCCCGGCGGCCGGGCCAGGCCTGGTAGGCCTGATCGAGGTCACTGGCGTTTGGACATTAAATGACAGTACGGCGGGATACAACTTGTTGCTAGCAGCCGCAGGACACCTCCAGGTCCATGAGGTAGGTTTTCCGCCCCGGCAAGGGACTTCAACCAGACAATTGGCCAGCAGCTGTGGAAGATGTCCTTCAATCTTCAGACATATTGCCCGATGAACTCTCAACACCGATCCCTGCATGAACAAGACCCATCTAGGAACCGATGCACTCGATGCGAATCTCTCACCACAATCTCTCGATTCTCAAGCCGTGACATGATTTTGGTGCTACTGTGGCAGTCATCGCACATGCGCAGATTCTTTGTCACTACCAAAGTTGTGCCATTTGGTGTGCTCAGCAGACCATACGCCAAGGCCAGTTTCTCTGCATGCCCACACAGCGCATCCTCCTTCTCCTGCTCAGACACAGCCCTCAAGACTAATTCTGTTTGTGGCACATGGCCTCCTTCATCCTTCAACCTGGAGTTCATACTTGTTAGCGTCCTCAAAATGTCGGCCCTCTTCTCCCCACTGTGAACTCGTGCACCTCGTTCTTCACTTCAATGCATGCCTTTGCTGGCTTCTTCACAGCACCTGCTGCCTTTCTCAAGCTTTCTATTGTATCAACAGCATCCCACCAGCCTGCTTTGGCATACATGTTACCCAACAACACATAGGCACTTGCGTTTTCTGGTTCCAGCTCTACAAGATGGTCAAAGCATCGATGCCCACGCTTTACATCCCCGTGGCTTTTGCAAGCACTCAGCAAAGCCTTCCAGCCCACGGCCACATTCATACATGAGAGAGTTTGCAGAATATTTTCAGCCTCATCCAGATAACCTGACCGACCAAGGAGACTGACGATGCAACTATAGTGATATTCAGTGGGTGTGATTCCATGTTCCTCAACCATCATCCTAAAATATCGCAGGCCCTCATGTACCAGGCCTGCATGACTGCATGCCACGAAAAGACAAGTGAAACTTGTTTCATCTGGTTGGATTCCTTGCTGAAGCATCTCTTCAAACACTGAATTGCCATGTGACCATCTCCGTGTTCAGCATACCCATTGATCATAGCTGTCCATGTCACCAGATTTTGAGTGGCCATCATGTCAAACACTTTTCGGGCTTCTTCTAAACTCCCGCATTTGGAGTACATATCCACCAAGCAGCTGCCGAGGAGCACATCATCTTCCAAACCAGCTTGCTGGATCTGCCTAGCAAGCTGCTTCCCCTGCTGAAGGGCACCCACACTGGTACATGCCCGGAGGAGGCACCCAAGGGTGAAGGAGTCCAGTGGGAGATGCCCTCCTCTTGCATGCTTGCATACAGAGACAGAGCTTCTCGACTCAGCTCCTGCTGCGCATACAATGCAACCATGGTAGTCCACATTTCCACATCCCTGTTGGGGAAAGTGTCAAACACTTTGCGAGCATCCTCCAAGCTCCCACATTTTGCGTACATACTCACCAGGCAGTTACCGATGACCACATCAGCTTCAAGGCCTCTTTGTCGAATCTGCGAGTGAAGCTGCTTCCCCTGCTGCAGTGCTCCGACAGCAGCACATGCCTGAAGAAGGCAAACAAACGTCACGCGATTGGCTAGACCGATGCCCTCTTGTTGCATACTTGCATATAGAGCTAGGGCTTCTGTCCCGAGCCCCTGCTGAGTATATCCATCAATCAGGGCAGTCCATGTCACCACATCTCTTGTGGGCATGCTTTCAAACACCTTGCGGGCCTCATTCAAGCCTCCACACTTGGCGTACATGTTCACCAGGCTGTTCATGACAAAAGATCCGTCTTCTCCGCACTAGCCTGAATATGTACATGAACCTCCTTGCCCGATACCAGGTCCTGTGCTGAGGCACACGCCTTGAGGACTGCCACGAAGACATGGTTATTCGGCTTCGCACCGACTGCTCGCAATTGTAGATAGAGGTTGATAGCCTGCGCATGCTGCCGTGCCGGACATGCGCCAGAATCATGGACGCCCACATGTGAATGCTGGGAACAGGCACTCGGGCAAAGGCCTCAACTGCATCATCCAACCTGCCATGAGAGGAGTACATCCCAATGATGTGGTTGGCCAAGAATGCGTTCGAGCCGTACCCACATCGGAGTGCCAGAGCATGCACGCGCTCACCACAGCCGAGATTCTTCTCTGCCATGCACCTCTTCAGGACGCGATAAAGAGCGTGTCGGAGACATGGCATCCTCGTTGCACCAGGGTGTCCAATGCCTCGACAGCAGCATTCAGCTCCGCCTCTTCGCAACATTTGCTCAGGCTGTGGAACATGGGATCAAGTGCAGGTGAGGCGCGAGGCCCTCATGAGGACATCTAACCTGGCCAGCTGCGCGTCCACCAAGCCGGCTTACGAGCGCTGTTGAGCCACAGCGGCTCCCTGGAGGTCTTGTGCCTGAAGTCGGGATGCGTGGGACCCCTTTGTCCGGTCTGTTATCCACCAGTCTGAGGATCCTGGAAGAATCGATGCCACAGCTGCTCCTGCCGCTGTTCTTCCTCTTCATTCCGTTGGGAGGCTTGGCCGCCTCCCACTTGGGCAAGTGCAGAAGCCAAGGGTCGGGATGCGGCTGGGTAGCAGCCGGATTTGCCAGCGGCGGCAGCACCACGCACAAGTCCGTCTGCATCATTGCCATGGGATCTCTGAATTGCTTGCCTCCCTGGACATGAAGGGAAGGAAGCGCAGGCATCTGATTTCGTTAACAGTTCATAGCTCTGCGACACCTGCTGTTCATACCCTTCCCTACATGACCAAAAGCCTTCCCACTTGCACAGCATGCATTGAAAGAAGCCTCTTGAGAGCTGGATTGCGGTGGGGATGGATGAAGCGGAAGCAGAGAATCCCCGCAGATACGGCGGGAAGAACGCCCCGGACTAGGGTTTAAGGTCTAAAACGACGGTGCTTGCGTAAGCCTGGGGTCCGATTCGCTGAGATGTTTTTCGCCTCAAGCCATCGGCGGCGTGTGTGTCGGTCCATGGAACTGTGGATGTCGAGTGACTGACTGTGTCTGCCTGAATCCAGACTGCTTCTCCTTCGAATGCTGTTGCCTTGACAGGGTAAGTGTTTCACTGTTTGTGCTCAACACACCTCCCACTTCGGCTCTTTTTTTTTTTCCCAGTGGATCCAATTCAGCTCTTTTGCTCAAGGCTGCAGATAGATTTTGGAAGGGGACACAGTCTTCACTAGTTCGGTAAGTGATATCAGGAGCCGAAAGGGGATGCAATAATCCTCCAAAGCTCCAAAGCTCAAGGTTAGGAAATGTTGTCATGGAGCAGGAAGCAACAGTTACTCCACTCTCCGGCTAAGCAAATGGGCTTGCAAGCTAAATTGATTCAGGTGTAGGAAGCTGCCTGGTGTGTTCGACACTCCGGACTCTTAACACATGCTGACATGGGATGTGGTTGCCTTCTGGTGTGAATAGGAATCTGTTCCAGAGGCTGCTGCTCCAACTTGCTGCGTATCCTTCTTTTCCTTCACAGTATGCTGGATTCAGATATGAGTCGCTTGTTGTTTATGGTCAGATGGAGCAAGAGGGTCTCAATTTCGCTGACTATGTTATCGGGGCTTTGTAGCAGATGTCATGGTTTCTGACCTTAGCGGCCAAATCACTGGTGAATGGTGTATGCGTAAACGACGGACACTTTATGTGAAGGATAGGTTTTTGATAGCATTGTTGGATATGTATAGGTCCCTTGCAGAAGGAAGGCAATTGCACCCTTTGATTCTTAGAAGAAGACTCTGTGGATACCATACAGGTGTGCAGCTATATGTGGATATCATACAGGTGGGCAGTTGCCTTGTGGACAAAACACGAGAGTTTTGACTGGCAAAGTGGATCGAATCGAATAGATTTCTTGAAGATAATATATTGTTGATATTGGGAATGCTAACACAATGTTGATACCGGGAATGCCATATGAAATGATGAATGACACGATATAGGTGAAAGAGTAAGTTATATCTTATTATGAAGGGGATCAAGTTTTATATTATTGTGATAATGAAATTTGGGATCTCGTACTCGACTTCTGAAAGATAAGAAATGCCAACTGTTTAAAAGAATGTTTTGAGCTCTTCAAGCGAAAGCTACAGGTTAGTTATCATGAAGGGAAGTAGACCTAATTTTTGGAAGCATTTTTTGAACATAGACGTTAAGTTAGCTGAATGTTTGAAGGCATCAGATTGGCAGTTTGCAAACGACCAGGTCAGAGGCATAGCGAAGACGATAGGATATACTCTTTGCCCACATCCACAATGACAACGACTGACTTCAAGCCGTATCACATCTTGAAAAGTAGAATGGTAATGAAAAATACCTTAGTTTTTTTTATAATAGTTTGGTAATAGGCTTGGTAATAGTTTGCATGGGCCATTTATTAAGACATTGGATAGAGATAGATTTGAATAGAAACTGTAGATGTGAATTGGGATATGAGTTATTGGCAATTGGAGTGTGAATTAAATTGGAATGTGTGGGGTATTTGTTTGCGACTTGATAATTGTCGACAGCCTACACCCCAAATGTCAATAGTTTATATCTAAATCTATATCAATAGTTTACATCCAAATCTACCTCTATATCCTAACAAGTCACCTTTGCAAACCATTGCCAAGTTTTTGGCAAAAGTCAAAGGGAAGTTGGGTATTTTTTATTCCATTATTCTTTTCAAGATATAACAAAGCTTAAAATTGGTCATCGTCATCATGCATATGGGCAGAGAATATCTTATATATTTCTACTATACCTCTAACCTGGTTGTCAATGGACTGTTAATCTATCGATGTCTTCAAACATTGAGTGAACTTAGCATCAGTCTTAAAAAATACCCCCAACAATTAGGTCTTCTTCCCTTATCGATACCTAATTTTTAGCTTCTGTTTGAAGAGCTCAAAAACTTCTCTCATGGTGTTCGCAATTCTTATTGTCACAAGATCCAATTCGAGATCCGGAATTTCCCCTTCACAATAGAATATAACTTGTCCCTTGATTATGTCACTTCATTCTTGTCCTATTCCGCCATGTCAGACAAGCTTATTTAGAGCTTTGGCAGTTTTGTTTAACCTATGTCCGATATCGAAAGGCACAGTGTATGTCCATTGCAGGAAAAGGAAAGGCAGAAGGGATTCAAGTGCTGGAAGCGGCCATAAAAGAGATCCAAATGGAGCAATTACTACCACAAGTGTCAAGGCAAAGTTGACAATGCCTGATGAGTGTTATTCTTAGTTTGGTAGTTGGTAGCATGATGATTTTGGTCGCAACTTTATAGTCTCAAATGCAACATATTGTGTCAAGCTAAGCATGAAAGACTAAACAGAGAATTTTGGAAGATCCTCGAAACCATGCAACCTGAGTCATGCTTCCCTTCCGTCTGTGAGCTTCCCTTTGTTTCTCAACACAGGTGAAAGGTCGAGCTATTTGATCCTGTCCCTGTACTCGTCTTTGTTTCACAGTACGAATAAAATTTGAGAAGGATGTCACGATATAGTTGTGAATTATTACTATGAGGGTGTTAACGTGATACCTTGTTTCAGCTTGAACTGCACAATTGTGTCAGCAAAGGGTGCTCTTTTTTCGGTTCATGTTTCTCCCAGTTTCGGTCTCGCCTTATTCCCTCTCGGTGTTGGTCTCGCCTCGTTTGCGCTTAGTTCTGACTATTGTTTTCCTCCCAATCTGGTACCTATTCCATGTTCCACGTTCCCTTATCCCAGATATTATTCCCACCATAAGCTGACTAGCTAATTCTTTACTACCAAGCTAATAGCTTCCTCCATGAAACGTGGCCCCTTGGACACGCATATTTTCAAATACAACCATGCGTCCCATTGTTCGAAATCAAAGATTGTGCTATGTGAACGGGAGCAAAAACGAGCCAATAGGATGCTCTCTCACCTAAATTCAAACATATGCTGATTATAGCCAAGGTCTGTGGGAATAGGAGATGATAGATGCGATTTGGAATTGTGTGGAGGATCTTGCTCCTATCAACTGTAGTGGATGACCTTGAGGGGCATAGCAAATGTATATATCATTCAGGTTGTTAAGTCAAAGCTATGCAGAAGGTTGTTTAGTGGTCCATCTCTACTAGCATCTCTTATGTATTGAGGCTAGCCCTTCAAAGTCTCGTGCTACTCATCACTTTGTATGTGTATCAGCTAGGAAAGTCTTGATTTCCAATTTGCTTGTGCAAGCCATTGTGCACATTGAGTTGTCCCGTCAGTGTGCACGTCTCAGTACTCAAGGTCAAGCAGCAGAGCATCAGCGCTGTGTCTTTCCTTGTCCTACACAACAACATTGTAGACAACATTGGCAACATTGTGCACCATCAGTATGCCGATATGAGTGCAGGTGTAGAAGGTACAACAACATATCAGTAGTCTCCTGGAAGAACGTGTGGCCTAACCCTTGGATTATATTGTGGTTCAAACTTCGTGTATTTTAGATCACAATTCCTCATTCCTCTAACCTTCCTGTTTTATTTTCATATCATACTATCGTACTAGATGTAGCGAGACGTAGCTTAACGAGTTAATGTTTTTCAAGCAAACCATTATAAACAAATAAATCTATTTTTAGTCTATTTTTTTGAAGTAATATATTATAGTTAGGTATCATTTGTTAATCTAGACATGCCTAGTTGCGTACACATAGGGTTTGGCCTATTATTTAAGTATGTAGGTTTTTGTAGACAAATTTCATATTTTCTAAGTTCTCTAATCACAAGATTGTGTTTACAACCAATGTGGAATTTATATCTATAGAAATGTTGAAGATGTTGAATCTACCAAAAATTAAAGTCCTAAAGTTTAACTACAAACTCATTCAAAGTTTCTATCGTAAACTCTATATAGTTATCCTATTTCTTTCCGTCTCGTGATCATCATTCATCTTTGATCGCGTTTAATTAATTAATTAATTTTTTTATACATCCATGCCCATGCACAAGAATAGCTACCTATATAGCAAAGTTGTTCCATGAAACGAAGTTCCTCATACTACCTATGATATTTGATTGAGTTACGTAATCCTTTTCAATCTATTTGATGTATTTAGAGCCCTTTACAAACAACTCGTCCCCTGTGTCCTCTCCAAATCCTGCAAATGCCGAAGTTAGGTTGCAACACACCACGTTTTAGTTGCTCCCGTCAGAGCGGCTGATACACTTCTTTCTCAATTCCCCTCCGCATACACAGTTCGCAAACCCATGCCACTCCTCGTCCTCCCTCAGTTGCCCTAATCTTCCTCAGCTTCCCGCAACAAAATATGGCGGGGCAAGTCAGATCCTGCGTTCCAGCAGCGGCGGCGACTCTTCTCCGCCTCCTCGCCGCACCATAGCCTCTGATTCGGCGGACCGGACCAATGGTACGCCCATGATTGGGAGGGATATGCATGGGCCAAACCATCCAAGCTGCTCCATGTGGATGTCCCGACGCCCCGATACGCGCGCATCGATTTAACGGCAACCCGGTGCCGCCGAGGGAATGCATTATCGTCCACGACACCGCGATGGCAATCGGCAATGTGGACGGATTGCTACCGCCATGCGCCGCGAGATGGCAACTGGTGAGTTACAATGATCGGGCCAACCCGATCCGCCAAATCAGACATACCGCCATGCCGCGAGATGGCAACCTGGTGAGTTACAATGACTGGGCCAACCCGATCTGGGCCAACCGTATCTGATTCCGTGTAGTTGGAGATAGAGATTATTTGTACAGTTTATAACACTTGTACATTCGAAAAGTAGGCATCCAGTCAGGATGACCGAATGGTCTAAGGCGCCAGACTCAAGTTCTGGTCTTCGAAAGGGGGCGTGGGTTCAAATCCCACTTTTGACACTGTCAATTAATCATAGTGAGATCACTGTTTCTCATTTCTCTTCAGAAGGTTTGTGGGCTCATTTTGTTTCTACCTAATCTCACCGGTTCTAAGGGTGGTGAGATCACTGTTTCTCATTGTGGGCTCATTTTGTTTCTACCTAATCTCACCGGTTCTAAGGGTGGTGAGATCACTGTTTCTCATTTCTCTTCAGAAGGTTTGTGGGCTCAGTTTGTTTCTACCTAATGTCACCGGTTCTAAGGGTGATGCTTTGTGGTCCCAATGACTCCTAATGCCACCGGTACTAGGGGTGGTGCTTTGTGGTCTAAATGGCTGTTAATTGCCGCTAAGGGGTGGTGCTTATTGGTCTAAATGGTGGCTGTTCATTGCGCTAAGGGTGGTCCTTTCTAGTCGAAATGGTTGTTAAATGGACTTACATTTATAAGAACACCACTGGCCCTTTGTGGTCGAAATGGTTGTTAAATGAACTCACATTTATAAGAACACCACTATCAAGCATCGTGCGTTTAGATCAAGGGACACACATTTATATTTAGATCAATGGACACACATTTATAAGAACACCACTCTCAAGCATCTGCGTTTAGGCATTCACAAGAATATCGCTTGTGAAGCACCGCATTACTTTAGACATTTACAAAGAACACCATTGTGGAGCATCCTACATTTAAATCAATACTTAGATGGAGTGCCTAGAGTCAGTGGATGCCTATGGTGCAAGTAGCTTAAAATTCCATCCAAGTGAACCTTAGTACATTTCTTCTTCTTTTAGGGGTTTATACCATGTACTTTTTGTGCCATTGGTATGCACTAGGTACTTTTGTTAGGTGACTCAATGGCAGAGCACGTTCAAGAGCATAGTGGCGGAGCGTAATGGTGGAGCCTTGGTGGAGGCGGAGGTGGCGGGGTGGTTGGTGAGGCTAACCGCGAGGTGTGCAGGAGCCTGTTTTGGCAGCCACAACTGAGGGGCGTGAGATGCTCACCCTCGGCGGCGTCTGGTGGAGCTGCAGCCTGTGCACTACTGTAAGGGCCCGCTTGCCTTGCCCTACCTCGGAGGCCTCAGACTTGGTGGGCGCGGCCCCTACGGCCTTGGCCCTAGGCGGGTGGGGGCAGTGTCCGTCCTGTGCTCGAGGTCATTGGGCGCCTTGCCGAGTTCCGTGCGCGGCGGTTGGCGAGCCTTGACGTCCGGCGACCATGGTGGGACCATTAATTAATCATAGTGAGATCACCTGCTTCTCATTTCTCTTGAAGGTTTGTGGGCTCATTTTGTTTCTACCTAATCTCACCGGTTCTAAGGGTGGTGAGATCACGCTTCTCATTTCTCTTAAGGTTTGTGGGCTCATTTTGTTTCTACCTAATCTCACGGTTCTAAGGGTGGTGAGATCACTGTTTCTCATTTCTCTTCAGAAGGTTTGTGGGCTCAGTTTGTTTCTACCTAATGTCACCGGTTCTAAGGGTGATGCTTTGTGGTCCCAATGACTCCTAATGCCACCGGTACTAGGGGTGGTGCTTTGTGGTCTAAATGGCTGTTAATTGCCGCTAAGGGGTGGTGCTTATTGGTCTAAATGGTGGCTGTTCATTGCCGCTAAGGGGTGGTCCTTTCTAGTCGAAATGGTTGTTAAATGGACTTACATTTATAAGAACACCACTGGCCCTTTGTGGTCGAAATGGTTGTTAAATGAACTCACATTTATAAGAACACCACTATCAAGCATCGTGCGTTTAGATCAAGGGACACACATTTATATTTAGATCAATGGACACACATTTATAAGAACACCACTCTCAAGCATCCTGCGTTTACTTTAGGCATTCACAAAGAATATCGTTTGTGAAGCACCCTGCATTTACTTTAGACATTTACAAAGAACACCATTGTGGAGCATCCTACATTTAAATCAATACTTAGATGGAGTGCCTAGAGTCAGTGGATGCCTATGGTGCAAGTAGCTTAAAATTCCATCCAAGTGAACCTTAGTACATTTCTTCTTCTTTTAGGGGTTTATACCATGTACTTTTTGTGCCATTGGTATGCACTAGGTACTTTTTGTTAGGTGACTCAATGGCAGAGCACGTTCAAGAGCATAGTGGCGGAGCGTAATGGTGGAGCGCCCGTATGGAGGGGCGGAGGTGGCGGGGTGGTTGGTGAGGCTAACCGCGAGGTGTGCAGGAGCCTGTTTTGGCAGCCACAACTGAGGGGCGTGAGATGCTCACCCTCGGCCTGGTGGAGCCGCTGCAGGCGTAAGGGCCTTGCCTTGCCTTGCCTTGCCTACTGGAGGCCTCAGACTTGGTGGGCGCGGCCCCACGGCCTTGGCCCTAGGCGGGTGGGGGCAGTGTCCGTCCTGTGCTCGAGGTCATTGGGCGCCTTGCCTTGCCGAGTTCCGTGCGCGGCGGTTGGCGAGCCTTGACGTCCGGCGACCATGGTGGGACCATTAATCGCCAAGCTCTCAAAGTTAAGAAATATAGCGAGACGCAAGCAAGCCACCACCCGGCAGCAGCTCTCAAAGTTAAGAAATATAGCGAGATGCAAGCAAGCCACCAATTCATTTGAAACGTATGGAGCATTCGCTAAGAACTTCAATACATTTCTCAAGTCTTGCGCTAAGGCTTATCATGCGTGCAAGCATGGTGCGGGGCTGTCCCTTTCCTACTTCACGGCATTCTTTAGACAACAGGTCTCAATTGTTCTTCAATGTGCCCTCTCCACGGCGATCATCCATAAAGCGGCGACAGCATTTGATGCATCCCCTTCATCCTCCGAAGATTGTAGGCCGTTTACTCTTCCCGCAAGCGATATTATAGGCGAAGTCGGTGACTTTTGGTACAAAGCTTAGTTGCTCTTTTTTACCTCGACCCTCAGGGTCTCCTTTGGTTGTCCTCTGTAGGCGGGACTTTCCCATCAATTTTTCCCCCTCAATAAAATCTTCTTTATGTTAGGTCTAATTTCTAGTGTTACTTGTCCATACCAGATATTTTTTTCTTCTTGTGCCACTCGTGTACACACGTAGTTTATTTGTAGTGTTACTTGTCTTTGACTTGGTTAGTGCTGCAATGGTGCGGCAGGTTCAAGTGCCACCCACGCGAATCAAACCCCTCTAATGCACACGCCACCGGAGTAACCAAGCCCCTTCATGGAATCCACCTCCTCGACGCCCGGCGACCATGGTGGGACCATTAACCGCCCAGTTGGGCTCTCAAAGTTAAGAAATATAGCGAGACGCAAGCAAGCCACCACCCCAGTGCCTCTCAAAGTTAAGAAATATAGCGAGATGCAAGCAAGCCACCAATTCATTTGAAACGTATGGAGCATTCGCTAAGAACTTCAATACATTTCTCAAGTCTTGCGCTAAGGCTTATCATGCGCAAGCATGGTGCGGGTCGCCCTTTCCTACTTCACGATTCTTTTAGACAACAGGTCTCAATTGTTCTTCAATGTGCCCTCTCCACGGCGATCATCCATAAAGCGGCGATGATTTGATGCATCCTTCATCCTCAAGATTGTAGGCCGTTTACTCTTCCCGCAAGCGATATTATAGGCTAAGTCGGTGACTTTTGGTACAAAGCTTAGTTGTTTTTACCTCGACCCTCGTGGTCTCCTTTGGTTGTCCTCTCAGAGGCGGACTTTCCCATCAATTTTTCCCCTCAATAAAATCTTCTTTATGTTAGGTCTAATTTCTAGTGTTACTTGTCCATACCAGATATTTTTTCTTCTTGTGCCACTCGTGTACACACGTAGTTTATTTGTAGTGTTACTTGTCTTTGACTTGGTTAGTGCCGCAATGGTGCGGCAGTTCAAGTGCCACCCACGCGAATCAAACCCCTCTAATGCACACGCCACCGGAGTAACCAAGCCCCTTCATGGAATCCACCCTCCTCGACGCCCGGCGACCATGGTGGGACCATTAATCGTTGGGCTCTCAAAGTTAAGAAATATAGCGAGACGCAAGCAAGCCACCACCCGGCAGCCTCAAAGTTAAGAAATATAGCGAGATGCAAGCAAGCCACCAATTCATTTGAAACGTATGGAGCATTCGCTAAGAACTTCAATACATTTCTCAAGTCTTGCGCTAAGGCTTATCATGCGCAAGCATGGTGCGGGTCGCCCTTTCCTACTTCACGGCATTCTTTAGACAACAGGTCTCAATTGTTCTTCAATGTGCCCTCTCCACGGCGATCATCCATAAAGCGGCGACAGCATTTGATGCATCCCCTTCATCCTCCGAAGATTGTAGGCCGTTTACTCTTCCCGCAAGCGATATTATAGGCGAAGTCGGTGACTTTTGGTACAAAGCTTAGTTGCTCTTTTTTACCTCGACCCTCAGGGTCTCCTTTGGTTGTCCTCTCAGAGGCGGGACTTTCCCATCAATTTTTCCCCTCAATAAAATCTTCTTTATGTTAGGTCTAATTTCTAGTGTTACTTGTCCATACCGATATTTTTTTCTTGTGCCACTCGTGTACACACGTAGTTTATTTGTAGTGTTACTTGTCTTTGACTTGGTTAGTGCTGCAATGGTGCGGCAGGTTCAAGTGCGTCACCTACGCCGAATCAAACCCCCTCTAATGCACACGCCACCCGCTGGAGTAACCAAGCCCCTTCATGGAATCTACCCTCCCTCGACCGCGCCCATGCTGTAAAGACTTAGTATCCACGGTGCCACCCCCAGCTCCTCCTACGAGGCTGGCACTCCCTCGGCATCAACATCGGTAGTTCCATTTAACTTACTTACATTATATAGTATTTCTCATAACATTGCTCTTCTAAATATATACAAGCGTCACCAAGCTCTGTACCCTTATCTTCTTGAAAGCTAAAATATCAAGAAGTCAAATTTTTAATCGAATATTGAATATTTTATACTTGCTTATTTTAGAGAGCCTAAAGGGTGTGACAGCACCGGAGATATACAAGACCCCAATAGGCCTTCACAACACGGCCCATTACGGGTCATACAACAAAGAATACAGTAGATCGCCAAGCACCTTTCGTGTAACATGGATTTTCACATTAGTAATATCCTGCCATCGATGATCCGTTGATAGACTCGTCTTTCCGACAGCGGTCCCTGAACGATGGCCACAGTGGCAGCCGGACCCGCTGTCCAGCCAACAAATTGGTGTGTGTCCAGGGATTCTACTACGAGCTCCTGCTCATCTCAATTTGGGGACTGAACACCTGGCAAGCAAAGCCTGCAGGTGCAGCAATGTAGCCCAGCACTTCCACTTTCGAGGAAATGTGTGCGTGGGGACGGGTTTTCCAGCGATGGTCGTTGCCAGGAGCAGGAGGATTTGTGGCAACAATTTTTCTGGATCCCACCATGTGGTGGGATAACAGACGAAATAAGAAGAGCTCCCGTTCGCCTGACTTCCGGCGGAAGGTGTCCCGTGAGGTCCTGTGGTTAAACAAGTTCAAGCCAGCTTGGGTTGACGAGCAGCTCGTTTCCTTGGATATGCAGATAGGTCACGATGCCTCTCCTTGCAATTCGAGCTCTGTGGATAATCCACATGACGGATGCATACTTGGGGAACCATATCTTGCGCATGTATGCAGGTGGAGGTAGTCTTCAGGAGGCCAGACGAGAAGAAGGGCTCCCGTTCGCCTGACTTCCGGCGGAAGGTGTCCCGTGAGGTCCTGTGGTTAAACGACATGTTTAAGCCAGCTTGGGTTGATGAGCAGCTCGTTTCCTTGGATATGCAGATGGGTCATGGTGCCTCGCCTCCCAAGTCGAGCTCTTGGGATAAGCCTAAACCTGGCAGGCGTGCAGGATCGGGGACGGGCGTCATAACGGCTGGAACCGTGAGCATGTTATGTCAGCAGGGGAAGCTTTCTGAGGCCGTTGGAGCTCTGGAGTCTCTGGCGCAGACAGACTCTGCCATTTCTCAGTCCCTGTTTTACACTGTGCTGAAACTGTGTACAGCTAAGAAGGATTTGGTTGTGGGGCGACGAGTTCATGATCTCACTGTCAAACTTGGGTATAATACGAATGCATACTTGGGGAACCATATTTTGCGCCTGTATGCATGTGGAGGTAGGCTAGAGGAGGCGATGGATGTGTTCACCAGGGTGAGGAAACCAGATGTCTTCATGTGGTCTTCCATAATCTCCGCGTACGCTAAGCATGGGAAGCCTAATGAGGCCGTACAGCTATACCATGAGATGCGTAGGTCAGGAGTGAAGGCGGATGCTCACGTCTTTGTAGCTGCCCTTCAGGCTTGTGCATTGGCCTCCGACTTGGAATCTGGCAGAAAAGTGCACAGTGATGTGGTGCAGAGTGGCATTCCTACCAACTTGTTTGTTGGCAACTGCCTGGTGGACATGTATGGAAAATGTGGCGAACTGAAACCCGCACGCCAGGTTTTTGACACCATGGCCGAAAAGGATGTGGTGACATGGAATGCCCTGTTAACTGGGTATGCAAAATGTGGTGAACTGAAACAGGCACGTCAGGTTTTTGACAGCATTCCGGCCAGGGCGTCTGCCAGGCCTGCCTCCCCATCCTTCGAGATAAGGAACGTAAGGTCTGTGACGCCAGAGATGGAGGCATTCTCATCCTCATCCGCGCGGGTGAAAGCAAGTTTGAGCACAGTGCCCATGGGCCCGAGGCCGCCGGGAATGGGATCCCACTGTGCAACGCCATGATGGCGATCCCACTTTACAACGCCATCATCCAACTCCAGTACCTGGAGCGTGGCACAGAGAGGAAGAGCATTTGCAATACACTGGGCTCCCGCCACATCCATGCCGATGTCTTCCAGTGACAGTTGCTTGAGACGGGGAGCCGTGGCCAGAATGCGTGTGTGTGCATGGTGTTGTGCCCCTTCAGCACCTCCCACCTTGTTCCATCGTAAGTTCAACTTCTCCAGGACAGAATCCTTGTTGACGCCTTTGGCCAAGGCACCCAGTCCCGCGGCATCAAGCCCAACCGACACTGCTGAAAGCACTTCTAGGCTGCGACTGGATGCAACAAGCTGGCCCAGAGCCTCGCAAGCCGCCTGCCTTTCAAAACATCGACAGGAATCCACATCCAGATATTTCAGGAAGGGTTGGACGCCAGGCCCCCAACAGAGCCGACGCTTCATCCTCCTGAGCCAAGCCGATTTGCCACTTTCCCAAAATAGTTATGAAGGAGCCGAGACTGCGGCAGTTGGCAATGGCTGTCAACACCGCTTGCGCACTCGCCAGTGCCTTCCTCTCACCACGGATTTGCCCACTGAAGTAGCCGCCATACTCTTCTTCAATATGCAGGCTGGGTATATTGGACACGGCATTCCGGCCCAGATCTACCAGCAGCTGCTGCAGCTTAACCGGCAGCGCGCGCCAATCCTCCATGTCCGTGATGTTGCCAATAACGCTTGCTAGAATGCTCGGCACATCTTCCGTTGAGAGCCCTCAATCATGGCTTCCATCAAAGCTATGATAAAGTTTGTGCCTTTCTCGACATCCCTGAAAGGTTCGTCTCCACAACTGCTTCTTCTTCTGCTGTGAGATCCTTAGGATCGTTCACCACAACATCAGTTTCAAACTTTGAAGGTCTGGAGAAGAGCTTCACGTCGCCCTCTGTCGACCGCTCCTCCAGATGTGTCTTCTTCAATATGCAGGCTGGGTATATTGGACACGGCATCACCTAGCACCTGATTTGCTGCCTTGAGTCGAGGTGACGACTGTCCTTTTCCTGACTTGGTCCATCCCTTTGCCTGCAGGGATTCCAGGAACTGAACAGAGACTGGATGGAGGAAGTCCGGTGCGAAGCCAGTCGAACCAGGCAACAAGAGATGCATGCATGAACGGCCAGTAACGACATCGTGCCCTGCTCCCTGCATTGTTACCAAGCTGCAGGAATGGGATCCCCACTTTACAACGCCATGATGGCGATCCCCACTGTGCAACGCCATCATCCAACTCCAGTACCTGGAGCGTGGCACAGAGAGGAAGAGCATTTGCAATACACTGGGCTCCCGCCACATCCATGCCGATGTCTTCCAGTGACAGTTGCTTGAGACGGGGAGCCGTGGCCAGAATGCGTGTGTGTGCATGGTGTTGTGCCCCTTCAGCACCTCCCACCTTGTTCCATCGTAAGTTCAACTTCTCCAGGACAGAATCCTTGTTGACGCCTTTGGCCAAGGCACCCAGTCCCGCGGCATCAAGCCCAACCGACACTGCTGAAAGCACTTCTAGGCTGCGACTGGATGCAACAAGCTGGCCCAGAGCCTCGCAAGCCGCCTGCCTTTCAAAACATCGACAGGAATCCACATCCAGATATTTCAGGGAAGGGTTGGACGCCAGGCCCCCCAACAGAGCCGACGCTTCATCCTCCCGAGCCAAGCCGATTTGCCACTTTCCCAAAATAGTTATGAAGGAGCCGAGACTGCGGCAGTTGGCAATGGCTGTCAACACCCGCTTGCGCACTCGCCAGTGCCTTCCCTCTCACCACGGATTTGCCCACTGAAGTAGCCGCCATACTCTTCTTCAATATGCAGGCTGGGTATATTGGACACGGCATTCCGGCCCAGATCTACCAGCAGCTGCTGCAGCTTAACCGGCAGCGCGCGCCAATCCTCCATGTCCGTGATGTTGCCAATAACGCTTGCTAGAATGCTCGGCACATCTTCCGTTGAGAGCCCTCAATCATGGCTTCCATCAAAGCTATGATAAAGTTTGTGCCTTTCTCGACATCCCTGAAAGGTTCGTCTCCACAACTGCTTCTTCTTCTGCTGTGAGATCCTTAGGATCGTTCACCACAACATCAGTTTCAAACTTTGAAGGTCTGGAGAAGAGCTTCACGTCGCCCTCTGTCGACCGCTCCTCCAGATGTGTCTTCTTCATGCTTACAATCATTGCGGAACCGCTCCGATTGCCTGCTTCCACGCTTTCGTTACCATATAGTAGCTTCTGCACTGAAGCCCGACCCCTTGTCCACAAGCTCCCAAAGCTGATCCCCACATGGACAACTGCCATCAATTGTGTAGCCTAAATATTTCTTGTCGGTTCATGAATTTTCGTTACAGCCGAGGGGAGATTGAGCATCCACTCACTCTGAAGTGAGGTGGAGAACTTGTCAATGAAGGTAGTAAAGTGACAAACCTGCAAAACCTCGCAGTCCAATCAACCTTCCAGCGCTTGGCAGGAAGTACAGTGCAGTCCTTTGCAGTTATTCAATTCGCATTCAAACATCCTGCAACATTGCAACACCGACAATGTTGCAGCAACGAGAATCCACTCATGAGAAAGAATTGCAGTTATGCCCTTACCTTGCAACCACCAGCATGCGTGCAAGCCTGCTATACTTCAGTCACGAATTCTTGCCAAACGTCTCATATCCAGGCAAGAATAGTCCCATGTGCTAGAAATCCTGAAAAAGAACGGTAGTAGAATGTCGGTTGATGGATCAGCAACGTCCCAAATTTGCTGGATTATGCAACCCGTCGGAGAGATTGGCCATGGACATGGCTAGAGTCATCAAGTCAAGTGTTCTACCGCTCAACTACAGTCCTCAACCTGGTCTCAGCTTCGAGCTTTGTAGGATGCCGCACTTAGCACAATGGATGTAAAGCTTCGAGAGTCTGAGTTAGGGACCCCAGGAGCAAGCACCACTTTCGGATTTTGACTTGCCTGACAAGCAGAGTGAAGTTGGGTGTGAGGCGGCAGACTCAGATGACACCGAGCCTTCGTTGCACAAAATCTCTGCACCCGAAGGGCGTGTGAACTCCGAGACTCTGCACTCACAGCTCACAAGTCACTGAATGACGAAGAGGTATGATTCCCAGCTAGGGCAGAGCTGGGAGGGATCTTCCAGTCTCATCAGCATGCATGAACGGCCAGTAACGACATCGTGCCCTGCTCCCTGCATTGTTACCAAGCTGCAGGGAATGGTGCATTCTGCATGAGATGGTGAGGCATATGCCAGTGTGGATTAGGGTGTTGCAGGTGGTTGCAGCCAGGTTGTCAAGGTTCCAATTCGGATTAGCATATGCTACCTTGGTGTGCACGTCTTGTGAGCAACTGCACCGCATCGGCTTGCTCCTCATCTGACTGCAACAGGCGGGTTGAGGATGATGACGTCTACCACTGCGTAGATGCGAAGCGAACGATGATCCTTAAGTCCGCAGCTTCTCCGAAGTGGAAACCAAGCCGTCTTAGGGTAAAGTATGTACTTCATTAGGTTGAGGACACGGCATCACCTAGCACCTGATTTGCTGCCTTGAGTCGAGGTGACGACTGTCGTTTTCCTCACTTGGTCCGTCCCTTTGCCTGCAGGGACTCCAGGAGCTGAACAGAGACTGGATGGAGGAAGTCCGGTGCGAAGCCAGTCTTTTCCCGTTCTGGGCGCGGACATTTTCCACGCGTTCGCCAAAGAGACCACAGTGTAGCAGACGAGGCGAAGGACTGGCGCGCGCTGCCGGCTCGGCGGCGGCGGCGGCTGCTGGACTGCCTGGCCCGGAATGATTTGGCCAGTCTACCCCGTCTTGAAGACGATGAACGGTTTTGCGCGTGTTGCTGTCTTCCTACACACAAGGCTGCCACAATTTCACATGCCTGCAAGAGGCACACAAATGTCACGGAATTGGGTACAACCATGCCTTCCTGACATCCTTCTGTTCGAGAACCTCGAGACAAGAACCTCGAGACAATCACTGACAGAACGCAGGGGTCGAACCTCCCCCGCCCTCTTGCTGACGACTTGGCCTCCCTCAACGTCTGAGCCATTGGCTTCCCACTTGTGACAAGGTCACCTCGACAAGCATTAATGATAAACCACCTTTGGCTTGTTTGCAGATTACTGTGTTCAGTGATGCCTCCGTCAGTGAATGCAGTTACGTATCTGCGAACAAGCCAAAGGTGTTTGTCAGTAATGTTTTCGGATCACTTTCTTCGTACAGTACCGTGCAGCAGCTCGAACCCTGCCATCTCATGACACGTACAGCTGCTGATCCTAATTCTGCAGTCCAGAGGAAGCTCACGACATCACTAGAACATTCACAAACCAAAAATCTATCCTACCCAGCCAGAAGTGGATACATCAGGGATCAGTTTCAGGGGCTGGACCCTGTAAACTGGAGTAGACAGGGTCCCGCCAGGTCACGACAGTTTCCCTGGGGCACCCGCAGGACTCCTGAAGGAAACAGACTTAGGCAGAGAAATCGTCCTTCCTTGAACACAAATCCGGCCGTGCACCTGCCACCATCCTAGCATCCGCCTCAGTCAGTACACTAAGAATGCGATACCGTCTGGTTGCAAGCCATCCTGTTTCATTCTCTGGACCAACTCAAAGTCCACTTTACTGTCTCCTTCATGGCGGGTGTAGCCTGCAATCAGTGCATCCAGATGACGGATGTCTCTTCAGGCAATGTCTCTTGCTAGCCGAGTGAGCCAGTGGACATTGAAGAGGTGATTTGCAATCGGTTTCTCACCTTGGACGCACTGCTTTCACAAGTCCGTGCCTCCATGTGTATTGGTTACCCTTTGGACATGTCCAAAGCAAACTTGAGTGAACTGCCAGAGATTGTGGAGAACCATGATCTCTCCTGACAGCAGGATTTTCTAAAGCCTGGGAAAGAAGGCCTCCAGAGTCCAGCTGCAAAATCCCAATTGCAGGAGCAGGAGGTCCACCATGAGTATAACCTCCAGCTTGCTAGCACCCCAATTTCAAAACCTGTGAACTTGCAGTATGTCGTTTCTCTGCACATTTGACAATTATCAATTCAAACGATCTACGAGGCCTGAAGCACGAAACATGTCACCGGTACCGGAACTATCTATAACTGCAATAGCTCCATATCCCACAACTGGCTGAGAAACGCAATCGAGAACACGCCGTGTGACGAGCTCATAGGTTTGCTGCAAACAGTGCTACATAATATGTCTCTAGCATACCATCTCCTTTACCAGTGCTGGCCACAAACACGTTGCTTGCTCTCTAGTCTGCACATGAAGTTGCATCCCTTCTCCAGATTTATGGTGTCCTCCTTTGCAGGAGGCGCGAACATCCATGCCTAACCTTTATCGCACCATAGAGACAAAGGGTTCGTGAGCCCATGCCCCTGCTGGGCATATCCTGCTATCCTGGCAGTACATGTGACACCTGTATTTTCACCAAGTGCGTTCCGGACACACGATGGCATCAGTAACTTGCAAACCTTGGCAAGGCAAGTCTTACCATGAGTAGTGAACAATTGCTGCCTGTAAGACCGACTACCTGAAGGAGTAAGGACCTGCACCAGAAAGTTTCGCCATTTCCAAGTCTTGGCAGCTTGTCCCAGCTCGGTTGGCTGTTCTTCCCAAGACGTTGGTACCCTAAAATCTACAGATGCACAGATCAAATTTGTGTTAGTCATTACTCCAAGGTGCAGGGCACGATGTCATTCCTGGCCACTGATGCATGCTCACTCTGGAGGATCCCTCCTTCACCAACCAGGGGCCCTCCACAGTTCTGGAAGAGTCAGAGGCTTGAACAACCAAAAGGGACGAATTCGACAAAGGTGGGATTTCGCAAAGAGTGATGTAAGATACAGCAGGATTAGGCTCTACAGTCTAATGCCTGTCTACCTACCATTATCCAATCACATGATGCAGATGGCTCCTAGAGTCATCCTGCAAATGCCAAAGTTAGGCTGCAACACACGACGTTCTAGTTGCTCCCGTCAGAGCGGCTGATAGACTTGTCTGTAATTCCCTCCGCATACACCGTTCGCAAACCCATGCCACTCCTCGTCCTCCATCCTGCCGTTTCCGATATTGCACCTTGTGCAGTTGGAATTTGTCAGCCATTTGATCCCTCAGCAACGGTTGCAACAGATTCTTCAGAGCAATCCATGCCTCTTGCACGGAGTGTTCTGGCTCGCAGCTGGTCCTGTCAGGTCCAGATTTAAATGGGACAGGGCTGATTCCCCAAGGCCGCAGCCACAGAAACCGCTCCATCCAAGCTGGTAGCAGGGTCGGGAACCGCACCCCAATGCCGGCAGCCACGTGTAGGCCAGCCTTGGCCAGGAAGAGCAAAAGCTTTGCACCGTTGATTGCTAAGGGCCTGATCCACCTCCACTTCGCATCCTCCAATGTCAAGTCAAATCCAGTTTGGCCCTCACGATGTGATTCCCAAAGATGTTTTCGCACATGAAGTGCAGCTTAGCCGCTTTGCCCACACGCACCCCTGCAATCAATCTCTGTGCCAGACCCACGTCTGCAGTGGTGAAGTAGGGACGTCTGGGTATCTGACTGCTTTCTAATTCTGCAGAGAAATTCATAATCTCATCCATCTTCGAAAGCAAGAGTTGAAGAGTATCTCCCTGCCAGGCCTTCATATCGCTTATCTCGCGTTGCAAAGTCTCGCCAACTCTATCCACTTTGACTCCCACTGCTTTCACCTCTGTCTCCACCATTTTCAACCGTGTATCCACCATTTTCACGTCGTGCTTCAAATCTCTCATCCCATGATTGAAGGTTTGCAACAGTTGCTCCCCCATCTCCGAGTGACTAGTTCCAGGGACGGATATAGTGCGTCGGAGGTAGGCAAACCGAGACGTTTGAAGTGGTGCGTCTTGTTGTGCGAGCACCCCTTCCTCTGTAGGCAGGACTTCCTCTACAGCTGCATCTATGCTGGATATGGTTTGACGGAGGCCTGTTCGTCGCCTTTGCAAGACATCCAAGACTTCACCAGTACTTAAGAGCTCATCAGCTCCCTCAAAGGCACTCTCAAAGAGGCTTCAGGACATTCTGGCCACCACCATTTGAAGTCGGCCAGATCCATTGAGGAGAAAATCTCCCTGTACAGTCTTGTTGGTCTGCAAAACACGCTTGAGCAAATCCTGCGTTAGCACTGACTGATTATGCCGGTAGATACAGAGTGTGAGGTTTTCGACACACTCGGTCCTGATAATTCCTTCCACAAGCTCGACTCCCGGACTGCCTTCAGGGAAGCACAAAAGATTTCAACTTTGCAATCACATGTTCCTTGAGAAACTCGATAGTTTCATCTTTGCTCTTGGATGACCTCACCAGAATATCGATATGGTCACCGATGTCTCCGGTGTCCTCTCCGATATCCCCACTGCTTTCCAAAAAAACATCCATACCATCACACCAAAACTTGATGAGGTTGCGTTCAATACAATATTGCTCAGGTTGCAAGCCATGGAATCCCGTAAACAAATCCTTCCGAAGGCAGACCTGCAATACGCAAACCTCCACAATGTCAGTGGACAGGTTGAAGACACACACCATCAAACCAAAGACATGTTGGTAGTTATCGTACTTGGAATCTAGGAAAAAAGCCTGGACCAAGAAACGTCTTCGTCTTGTCAAGGCACTGTAACCTCCTTCCGAGGTAGATGTAATTGCTTGCTGTATCAGCAGTTTCCCAGTTCAACTTTCGTCTCCCAGGAAGAGCGTCACCATTACCGGCGGCCATGGTGAAGGGAACAAAGAATCCGACACGTCGAGTCCCATCCTCTTCATAGCATAAGTTGAGAGTGGTCATCAACGATACCAGATGTTGCCTTTCAATCCCCTCCGTTTGTGTGCCTCTGAGAATCTCATCCAAGGTGGAATGAAGCAGACTTTGAGCAACAAATCCATCTGAGGAATGCGACAAACCTCTAGCTCTGGTTAGAAGGTGAATGAGTCGCCCTAAAAATTGTGACTCATCCAGTGTGGATTTATCACCACAACATCTGTATCTTGAAAACAGATGATACTACCCACATCATGCAAATAGGCAAGAATGGCTCCCAATCGTTCCCCCTCATCTTGAACCCCACCTTCGTGGAGACTCTGTAGCTCCTTTCGGAACAAAGTTTGAAGTTGCTGTTTCCTCACAATCGGTTGAGCTGGATGTTGGGCTACCCAGGCAGTCAAATCAGCACTCAATCGGTTGCATACCTCGGTACCCAAAACAGTTTAATTGCAAATAGAGCTCGAAACGATTCCATGAGTGCGTCCAGCAAGGGCTTCACACTCTTGGCAGATCGAGCGTCCATGGAGAAGAGTGTTTTGTTTCCACGTGAACAACCTGTTCAAACTCGGTGGCCAACTCTGTCAGAACGGGTTGAAGGAGATTCGGTAATGCTTCAGCATCAGAACGCTTCATCTTATCCACATGAGTTGCCACCACAAATATTTGAGGCAAAGTAGAGCCCACGTTGCGACAATTGGAGTTGATGAACCTAAGCCAGTACGCCAAGCTCCTTCTGAACCTGTCCTGCAGGACATTAGACGATGCAGTTGGGGAGGTTTGATCCAGTTGGGGAGGTTTCCGATCATCAAATGGGCTGAACGCAAACAGGAAGATACATGCTTGGTTGAAGGTCGGAAAAGGTAGTCTTGCAGAGCTCGGTAGTGAGCTTGTCCAGCCAGATCCCACATGGTAACTTGCATATCATGGTCGTTGCGCAACACCTCGATTTCTATGCCTTCCGTTCTGGTACCGGTGACGGAAGCCATCCGTCGCCAAGCACGAAATATTTTTCCCTTCAGTCGAGCTAGAACTTGGCTGAGCTGGAACTCGGTGATGCGGCTATCTGTCGTCTCCATGCGCGAATCATGGTGGTGCGGAGAGTGGTCTTCCTGCCAAAGGGCACCGCACAGGAAGAGGCGCCCAGCCTTGGGCATCACAGGCCCTTGCCTGCCCACGAGCAAAGGCCAGTAAGCCTCTTGAGTGGCATTGCCTGCCAAGGCTGCATTGATGATTGCGTCCTTTCCTTCCGCTTCCCATGTTGTCCTGTGGATGTTGATCTCCGTAACGTCTTGTTGACTTGAATACAGTTCATCAAGTCTCTAAACATGTCATGATCCAGGGCGTCCCAGAAAGAAATGTCGAGCTTTTCAGAGATGCGTTGCCCTCAAGGATCTCAGCAACTCTTTCTTGAACGAGGCGTGGCCCTGAGCAATGCCAAGTCCAGGACACGCAGTGCTTTGCATTCCGGGAGCAACTGGACAAGGCGCATCCACACATCCGTCGCAGCTGATGGCGTACTGGAGTCCCGGAGACGAAGTTCAGATATGGTGGAGTTGTGGCGTAACCCGTCCAGGCCGTGGATGAGAGCATATGGAGTGGTGACAAGCATCTCGATACGATCGTTGGTGCGCAGCATTCCGGCCAGGGCGTCTGCCAGGCCTGCCTCCCCATCCTTCGAGATATCCAAATAAAGCTTGTGACGCCAGAGATGGAGGCATTCTCATCCTCATCCGCGCGGGTGAAAGCAAGTTTGAGCACAGTGCCCATGGGCCTGAGGCCGCCGGGAATGGGACCCGCAATGCAACGCCATCATCCAACGCCAGATACCGGAGCGTGGCACAGAGCGGAAGAGCATTTGCAATACACTGGGCTCCCGCCACATCCATGCCGATGTCTTCAGTGACAGTTCCTTGAGACGGGGAGCCGTGGCCAGAATGCGGGCCAGGTGCTGTGCCCTTCAGCACCTCCCACCTCGTTCCCTGTAAGTCAACTCCTCCAGGACAGAATCCTTGTTGAAGCCTTTGGCCAGGGCACCCAGTCCGGCGGCATCAAGCCCAACAAACGGTGCTGAAAGTGTTCGTAAGCTGCGACTGGATGCAACAAGCTGGCCCAGAGCCTCGCAAGCCGCCTGCCTTCCAAAACCTTCACAGCAAACAGTTGCAGATATTCCAGGGAAGGGTTGGACGCCAGGCCCCCAACAGAACCGACACTTCATCCTCCGATCCAAGCCGATGGCCCACCTGGTAAACCCAGATTCTCGAGAGACTGCGGCAGTTGGCAATGGCTGTCAACACCGCTTGCGCACTCGCCAGTGCCTTCCCTCATCACCACGGAGTGCCTCAGTGAAGTAGCCGCCATACTCTTCATCATTATGCAGATCGGGTAGTTCGGACACGGCATTCCGGCCCAGATCTAGCAGCAGCTGCTGCAGCTTAACCGGCAGCGCGCGCCAATCCTCCGCCTCATGCTCTTCCGCCATGCTCTGCTCTGCTTTGCGAAGTGCTAGAATGGAATGGGTGCTGTGCTCCTCCAGGCCACACCACATCCCGCGGCCTTCAGCCCTGGCAGCCAGGCCCCACGCAGCGAAACTTCTCACATGGACGGCGAAACAGGCCAAACTTAAACATGCTAAAATAAGTAAATGGAATGGAATTTGTCCGGGTCAGTCGAGATCAGGACACCGGAACGGAACGGAAACGGCTCCCGTGCCCGGTCCCTGTGATGAATGATGGGCTGGGTTGGGTGTCCACGGAAACTGGATCCAGCCTAGAAACCCTTTACTTGTAATTTTCGATAACATGATCTTTCATGACGCTAAGCTCATCAGGGTCTGCCAGCCTGTGAAAGGGAACAACACGCTCACCAAAGTCAGCGTATGGGGAAGGAAGTGCAATGATATTGCGTACTGTTTTCTCTCGAAATAGCTTCAGGATCCTTTCCGTGGATTTCCAGTGGTCATGCATAGGGTTGGTTATGATACTACTGGTTATGGCCGTCATCTGGAGAGAGCATACGGACGTCCTTGCCATCATTGGGTCATAGCTGTACCCGAGAGTGTGTATGAGTTTATTGGCTCCTGTCTGATGGCCATAAGTCGGAAGTGTGACAGTCTGAACGATGCTCGGTATTTAACAGGCAGACTGCCTGCAACCAGCTGGAGCAGCGCAGCGGGTGGCGCGTGCGGGTGGTGACGACAACCGAGCCTACCCCAGCCACGTCGGGGCAGACGCTGCGGAGCCTGTGGAGTCCAGACGAGCGCACCATCGTGGTGATCCAGGACTTAACGCCGCCGAACATCCTCAACTGCAACGTGGGACCTGCTGTGAACTCCCTGCTGCCTCGCCAGTTCTTCGTGGAGCTGCAATCCCACTACGGCAACCAGTTCTTCGTGGCGCAGGAAGGCGAGTCCGCGGCTCTGCTCTGTCCGGTGAGCAAGAGAACCCACAAGAAGCCGTGATCGCATTATTAAGGCATCAAGGATCGGGAAGGTACCTTCTCCACGTATGACCGAACCATATTGCTGTCAGGCTGTCCCTCTGCAGGTGACACAGAAAAAGTAATTAGCTCCAATTTAGCCCTGGCTCATCCGAAATTAGCCTCTACAGGCACGGTCATAGGCATAAGGAGCACTTACCAACAACAACTTTTGAAGATCAATGAGAGTCAAGTTCAGCACTGCATCACATCATAGAGTAGCAACCTGTTATGCCTCATCCTGACAAACTTCAAACCTTGCATAGAGATCGTCTTCACTACTAGCACGTGCATATGATCATAAGGGTGAAAGATACTGTCGACTTGTTTCACAATTTGATTTCATCGTTCATTTGACCGTAGGGCCACAAGTAAATCCTTCAAATTTGAGATGTAAATCTTCTGGGTAGACATACCATGAGGAGAATATATGCTCAGTTGACACGGAACGGAGAGATCTGCTTGCTGCGCCTAGTGACTCTGTCGGTCTCATCAGATATCTCTTTCCTAAAAGCAGCTGCAACCACATACTCACTCGTCAGCTCGAAACTTGCAAAAGTTGTCTATAATCATGGAAAGACCTAAACAGAATATGCAAGTTTCTCGATATTCACCGTCCACACTTGCAAAAAGAGTGAAAGAACCCTAAACCTAAGAAGAAAGACTGAAACATGCGTCCCCTCACAAAGCACAACAAGCAAGATCCTGAGGACCTCCACATCAAAAGCAAGTACACAACATTACCATAATCCGTAAACCTTCTCTTCGGCGCCATGGACAAATTCGCCATGTTCGGAACCATCGTCCATCTTGTGCAGCTGTAAAACTAGGGACGCCTCGTTACAATCCCTACAAATCACCGTCGCACTGATCATGTTGGAAGCCATTTGCAATACATCCGCTTTACCCGGCCCACTTCTTGCCGTAATCCTAAACCGAGGTGAATTGAAGATCTATCACCATCCTAATGCTGAATCCAGCTGGGGCTTCGAGAAAACGACAGCATGAAAAGATGCATTTTAGATCCAATCTGCATCTAATTCGATCTGTCCACGTCCGTGATCCAGTGTAAGAGAAGATGCACACCTGAGCCTCAAGGCGAGAAATCCTTCCACGATGCTCTCCAGCACAGACGACTTTCTAGAACTCTGTTGCGAGATTAAACAGTCAGAGGAACCAGAATTCTAGACGCGCACCAGCTGGAAAGAGCTCCTCCCGGAGACCCACTGGGATGGAAAGCGTTGCCTACTTCCAGAATTGCAACTAAGTAGTAGAGGAAAGCCAGTCCGGTCGTCCAACTTGTGGTAAAATAAACCAAAATTTGTGACTGGCGTCCGCTAAGGGCTCCCAGTGGAAAGGGTCCTGCTCTGGATAAGATCTCTTCCTCCGCACGTTCGGCTTGTCGAAGACGGATTGCCTACTGGACACGGTAGGACGCCTTAGGAATTCCTCTTGTATCTTTTCATTTCCACATGATGCCATTGCATAGCTCCGGTCATGGACTCAAGTTACAATGGACTTGGAGTTCCAATGAACCCATGTCTGGCTGTAACTCCTTCGAGGACTTGCCAACTCCCACGCTCACTGCTCACTACACAAACCAAAACAGACAGCAAGTCTATTTCCAACCCAGTCTGACCGTGATCTGGTGTCACCGTAATCTGGTGTCTTAAGAGCCCTGAAACTGAGCCCCATGTATCCTCCCTGACGTATACTCTTCTGCCTGGACAGGATAGATTTGTGGTTGGTGAAAGTTATCAGCCGTACTTGTCAAGAGATGCAGGGTTCGAGCTGCCGCACCGGTATTGGATGGAGATAGCGATCTCGAAAGCAATAATGACTAACACCTTTGGCTTGTTTGCCAGAGATGTAACTTGATAGTAGATCCAGCAAGCTCATCCAGGTCTTGCCACTCATCCTGTGTCATATCTGGTTTGACGCCAACAGCTTTATGGTTAATGCTTGTCGAGGCACCGACAACCGTCGTCGAAGAGAAGCCATTTGTGACATGAAGGCAGGAGCTGCAGATGCGATTTGAGTGAAGGACATCCTGTCCCAGCTTTGCCTGGTCGGGAAGATGAAAATACATCCTGGCGGTCTACAAAGGATGTAAAATCAGTGAACCAGAAGACCGCCAATCTGGACTTGCTTCTTGAAACCAACCGCTGCAGCTGTACAAACACGCACGTTCTGCCCTCCTACCCATAGCCTTTATGAGCCATCATCTGTTCATCCAAACAAGGACGCTATGAGACGTCTCTCTTGCCAAACAGGAATGCGTAGAAAAGGAGAAGTGAGAAGACCCTATCATAAGCAGTTTGATGCACCAACAGTGTGTCGCTGAAGACGATATCTGACACTTGATTGAAGGCATTACAGGTTGGTTAATTATGGTAGACCCTGGCCGCACCCTACTTACGCTGGCCAGGCATGTGAGGAGCATGGAATGGTTAAGACCAGTGTAGCATTCTAGTTAGTGTGCTGCGCAACTCGGGACACAGGAATTTCTTCTCGTATCCTGCTCCGGTTTTGTGCACGACCTCCATGTCCGTGATCTTGCCAATCACGCTTGCTAGAATGCTCAGCACATCTTCCGTTTGAGAGCCCTCAATGATGGCTTCCATCAAGGCTATGATAAAGTTTGTGCCTTTCTCGACATCCCTGAAAGATTCGTCTCCACAACTGCTTCTGCTGTGAGATCCTTAGGATCGTTCACCACAACATCAGTTTTAAACTTTGAAGGTCTGGAGAAGAGCTTCACGTCGCCCTCTACCGCTCCTCCAGGTCTGTCTTCTTCCATGCTTACAGTCATTGCGCAACCGCTCCGATTGCCTGCTTCCACGCTTTCGTTACCATATAGTAGCTTCTGCACTGAGGCGATTGCTGCGAGTAACGTTTTCTTCCAATAAAGGGTCACTTGTTACACGGAGGGATAGACGTGTCCGCCACTCTTGCAAAACATCCTGAAGAGGTCCCTGGCTTCCTCAAAGGCACTGGGTAGATGGGCTTCAGGCCTCGCTGGCCAGAACCATTGATAATCGGGAACATCCAAGCCGGAGGAAATCTGCCCTGGAAAGCTTTTCTGATTTTCAAGAAGGCACTTCATCAAACTGTTAGAACTGATTGATACTGGGTGTGAGGTTCTCTACACACTCAATCCTGATGATCCCTTCCATAAGTTCAACTCCAAGTCCTGCCTACAGAGAAAGGGTGCTCGCACAACAAGACGCACCAGTTCAAACGTCTCGGTTTGTCAGCATCCGACGTACTATATCCCTCCCTGGAACAACTACTCGGAGATGGGGAGCAACTGTTGCAAACCATCAATCAAGGGATAAAATTTTTGAAGCAAGAGGTGAAAGCAGTGGAGTCAAAGTGGATAGAATTGGCGAGACTTTGCAACTTATCCAACGAGAGATTAGCGCTATCAAGGCTGGGCAGGAAGCTACTCAACAATTCTTGCTTTCTAAGATGGATGAGATTATGTATTTCTCTGCAGAATTAGAAAGCAGTGAGATACCCAGACGTCCCTACATCACCACTGCAGACGTGGATCTAGCACAGAGGTTGATTGCAGGGGTGCGTGAGGCAAAGCGGCTAAGCTCCATTTCATGTGCGAAAACATCTTTGGGAATCCCATCGTGCAGGGCCAAACTGGATTCGACTTGACATTGGAAGATGCGAAGTGGAAGTGGATCAGGCCCATAGCAATCATAGGTATCAAGGTTTTGGTTTTCCTAGTGAAAGCTGGCCTACATGTGGCTGCCGGCATTGGGAATGCGGTTCCTGACCCTTCCACCAGCTTGGATGGACCGGTTTCTGTGGCTGCGGCCTTTGGGAATCAGCCCTGTCCCATTAAATCTGGACCTGACAGGACCAGCTGCGAGCCAGAACACTCCCGTGCAAGAGGCATGGATTGCTCTGAAGAATCTTTTGCAGCCGTTGCTGAGGGATCAAATGGCCGACAGATTCCAACTGCATAAGGTGCAATTTCTGACGGAGCAACTAAAACGTCGTGTGTTGCAGCCTAACTTCGGCATTTGCAGGATTTGGAGAGGACACAGGGGACGTCGATGATCGTGTTGATGTTTTGATGAGGTCTGGTATGGGTAATCGAGTAAGACCAAACAATCGATTTTCTCCTGAGAGCGTTGCAGAACTGAGAGCGTTTTGTGCTTCTCCTGACGGTGGTGCGACTGCCGTCAGGGAAGCACAAAAGATTTCAACTTTGCAATCACATGTTCCTTGAGAAACTCCTCCAGGATGCCAGCGCCAACAAAGGGGAAAGCCTTCGGGTCGTCCAACTGTGGTATATTATAAACCCTAAACTTGTGACAGGGGAGGATCCTGCTCTGGGAAAGCCCCATCTGGAGGAGATCCTGCTCAGGGCTTCATTTCGCACATTGAGCTCGTTTGAAAAGTCTGCAAAGACTCCAGGATGCCAGCGCCAACAAAGGGGAAAGCCTTCGGGTCGTCCAACTGTGGTATATTATAAACCCTAAACTTGTGACAGGGGAGGATCCTGCTCTGGGAAAGCCCCATCTGGAGGAGATCCTGCTCAGGGCTTCATTTCGCACATTGAGCTCGTTTGAAAAGTCTGCAAAGACTCGATCAGGATTTCTTGCCGGACATGGTAGGAGGAATTCCTTCTGCTTCTCCTCCCAGCACCTAGTCCTCCACTTCCCAGCACCTAGTCTCTAGGTTCTACTTGCTCGGTGGCTCGTTTTGGAAAACACTTGACACAGCCTTTCATCTAGGCTTGCCTGTTGTGGATCTATCCCTATCCAATGTCTTAACAAATCGCCCATGCGAACTATTACCAAGCCTATTACCAAATTATTATCAAACAAAACTAAGGTATTTTCCATTACCATTCTACTTTTCAAGATGTAATACGGCTTGAAATTAGTCGTTGTCATCGTGTATGTGGGCAGAGAGTATCCTACACACCTCCCTATGCCTCTACCCTCGTCGATTATGAACTGCCAATCTCATGTCTTCAAACATTCAGCTAACCTAACGTCAATGTTCAAAAATGCTTCCAACAATTAGGTCTACTTCCTTTAATGATAACTAACCTGCAGAATACCAGGCAGTACGGGATGGCACTGGAAGACACTAAGGAGGATCCATTCACGTGGGAGGCTGAGGTGGTTTAAAGGCTTCTACCTGGGCAAGAATTGAACAGGTGATAAGAAACTGTCAAGGGGCCATAGGAATAACAGCTTTGTCAAGGTTGGGTAGGAATCAAGAGTCATTGCCCGGCACATGTTGACGATATCATGCACGTTTTCTTGCGTGCCCTGGAGAAAGCATCACGCTTCTAAAACATAGTTTAAAATCGGTATTCACAGACTTGCGCCCATGACGGAGATGTCGTCCACAACAGGTGAGCTTGAAAGCAAGCTGGCACTGGCCTGACAAGTACTTGCAAGGAAGAAGAAAGTGCGAATTGGAGGGCTGCGATGTACGCAGTGATGGATGAACTCGTCAGTGTCCAGCAATAATGCAAGGCTGGGCCACCTGTCTGTGTCCTTCTGGAACGCGTCAATCAGGGATGCTTCTTCGGGCCATGCCGTCCACAACAGATGAGCTTGAAAGGAAGCTGGCACTGGCCTGACAAGTACTTGCAAGGGACATGAGAGCGCGAACTGGAGGGCTGCGATGTACACAGTGATGGCTGAACTCGTCAGTGTCCAGCAATAATGCTGGGCCACCTGCCTGTGTCCTTCTCTGGGACGCGTCAGTCAGGGATGCTTCTTCGGGATGGGACTTCGCAAGGATATGACTTCGTCAGGATGTGACTCCATCAAAGCATAAGGCTTTAGTATCCATCCCCAGGCAGGCGTGAGGCCATATAGCCTGGCTACCAGGGCTATCCATTCCACTCCATTCCACGCCTTTCAAATCCCATTTCAGTTCTTCCCAACTTCCATCCAGGCTGCAGCTGTTCCAAGAGCAATACGATGGGCGACAGCGTGAAGGTGGCAAGCATCGGCATCCCTTTGTTCCAGGGCTTCACTGCTCTGGACCTAATTGGGCCTTACGAATGTCTGTGGCAGCTGGAAGGCGTGCATGTGTATTTGGTGGGTGCCGAGGAGGGCCAGCAGTATACGACAGACAGCCAGATGGTCACTCACTGCAACTAGATCATACAAAACCCTGCCCAACCCGGACGTCATCCTTGTTCCTGGAGGCTTGACGCTGTACGAAACTTCCAAAGCCGATGGGTGGGAGGAAGGGCAATGGAAGGCCATCATCGACTGGGTCCGGCAGGTGAGTCCTGACTGACCAACTCTGTTTCCTTCATCAAATGGACATCTCAGGAATGCAGAAATGTGCTAATTGCAGGCCCACCAGACATCCAAGTACACGACGTCTGTCTGCACAGGAGCATTGATCCTGGCTGCAGGGCTGCTCAAAGGGCCAACGTCACCACACATTGGATAGCAAGGAGGAGATCCAGAGGCCTGAATATGGGCGACTTACGTCCCGAAGCGAGTCGTGTGGGTAGATGAGGTGAGCACACCGACACCGTGCACTACATGACTGCATACCACTTGCTGCTTAGATAGTCATTGAACAAACTTACAAGTCATCTGGGCGGGCTGCAGGAGAACTCCAAGATCTCCACATGCGCCGGAGTATCGTCTGGAATTGACTTCGGGCTGACGCTCTGTGCAAAACTCGCTGGCGAAAGCAAGGCCAGAGCTATCCAGCTCACAATAGAGTACGATCCTCAGCCCCTTTGATTGCATCATTCCGGCCAAGATCGAGTTGGCACAGCAGGCGGTTGAGGATGTTCTTGCCGGGCTGTGAGACATCGATAGGAGGTTCAAGGAGTTCCCACGATGCTTCCATGGCCAGCCAGCAATTTAGAGGGCGGGGCCCGAGCCCCAACAAATGTGTACTCATGTCACAGCGAGCAGATAGTCCCTGCTGTCTCCTTTTATCTCCAGAGCTGCCTGCAGTTTTCCAATGCAGCAAACCATTCGCAATTGTCGTGGAATGCCCGGCCTGTACCCACACCGTGCTTCGCAATCATCCTGGTTCCAAATACTTGAACTGTCTCAATGCCAGTCCCCACAAGAACATTTGCCATCCACAAAGCAGTGAACACGGTGTGCATCCCTGACGATGATTTGGCGCTGCTCAAGGCGTGACATAATCTTGGTGCTACTGTGACAATCATTGCACATGCGAAGGTTCTTAGTTACCACTAGAGTTGTCCTCCGGAGTGTTAAGGAGGCCATATGCTAATGCCAACTTCTCCGCATGTCCACACAATGCATCTTCCTTTTCACTCTCTGAAACTGCCTTCAGAACCAGGTCAGTCAAAGGCACGTGCCCGCCTTCATCCTGCACCCTCACGTTCATGCTAATCAACTTCGAGCAACGTCACCCTCTCGTCTCCCACGGTGAACTCGTGACCTTATTGTTCACTTCAATACCAGCCTTTGCGGGCTTTTTCCAAGCACCTGCGCACTTTCTCAACCTTTCTATTTCCTCTACATCACCCCACATGCCTGCATTTGCATAGATATTCCCCAGTAGCACATAAGCAGCTGCAGTCTGGGGCTCCAAACGTACCAGACGTTCAAAACATCGCCTTCCACGCTCTACATCACCATGGCTTTTACACGCACTCAGCAAAGAAGTCCACCCCACAACATCATTTTCAAAGGGCACTGACTGCAACAATTTTTCAGCAGCCTCAAATCCCATTTCAGTTCTTCCCAACTTCCATCCAGGCTGCAGCTGTTCCAAGAGCAATACGATGGGCGACAGCGTGAAGGTGGCAAGCATCGGCATCCCTTTGTTCCAGGGCTTCACTGCTCTGGACCTAATTGGGCCTTACGAATGTCTGTGGCAGCTGGAAGGCGTGCATGTGTATTTGGTGGGAGCCGAGGAGGGCCAGCAGTATACGACAGACAGCCAGATGGTCACTCTTACTGCAACTAGATCATACAAAACCCTGCCCAACCCGGACGTCATCCTTGTTCCTGGAGGCTTGACGCTGTACGAAACTTCCATAGCCAATGGGTGGGAGGAAGGGCAATGGAAGGCCATCATCGACTGGGTCCGGCAGGTGAGTCCTGACTGACCAACTCTGTTTCCTTCATCAAATGGACATCTCAGGAATGCAGAAATGTGCTAATTGCAGGCCCACCAGACATCCCAGTACACGACGTCTGTCTGCACAGGAGCATTGATCCTGGCTGCTGCAGGGCTGCTCAAAGGCCAACGTCACCACACATTGGATAGCAAGGAGGAGATCCAGAGGCCTGAATATGGGGCGACTTACGTCCCGAAGCGAGTCGTGTGGGTAGATGAGGTGAGCACACCGACACCGTGCACTACATGACTGCATACCACTTGCTGCTTAGATAGTCATTGAACAAACTTACAAGTCATCTTGGGCGGGCTGCAGGAGAACTCCAAGATCTCCACATGCGCCGGAGTATCGTCTGGAATTGACTTCGGGCTGACGCTCTGTGCAAAACTCGCTGGCGAAAGCAAGGCCAGAGCTATCCAGCTCACAATAGAGTACGATCCTCAGCCCCTTTGATTGCATCATTCCGGCCAAGATCGAGTTGGCACAGCAGGCGGTTACGGATGCTCTTGCCGGGCTGTGAGACATCGATAGGAGGTTCAAGGAGTTCCCACGATGCTTCCATGGCCAGCCAGCAATTTAGAGGGCGGGGCCCGAGCCCCAACAAATGTGTACTCATGTCACAGCGAGCAGATAGTCCCTGCTGTCTCCTTTTATCTCCAGAGCTGCCTGCAGTTTTCCAATGCAGCAAACCATTCGCAATTGTCGTGGAATGCCCGGCCTGTACCCACACCGTGCTTCGCAATCATCCTGGTTCCAAATACTTGAACTGTCTCAATGCCAGTCCCCACAAGAACATTTGCCATCCACAAAGCAGTGAACACGGTGTGCATCCCTGACGATGATTTGGCGCTGCTCAAGGCGTGACATAATCTTGGTGCTACTGTGACAATCATTGCACATGCGAAGGTTCTTAGTTACCACTAGAGTTGTCCCTCCGGAGTGTTAAGGAGGCCATATGCTAATGCCAACTTCTCCGATGTCCACACAATGCATCTTCCTTCTCACTCTCTGAAACTGCCTTCAGAACCAGCTCAGTCAAAGGCACGTGCCCGCCTTCATCCTGCACCCTCACGTTCATGCTAATCAACTTCGAGCAACGTCACCCTCTCGTCTCCCACGGTGAACTCGTGCACCTTATTGTTCACTTCAATACCAGCCTTTGCGGGCTTTTTCCAAGCACCTGCGCACTTTCTCAACCTTTCTATTTCCTCTACATCACCCCACATGCCTGCATTTGCATAGATATTCCCCAGTAGCACATAAGCAGCTGCAGTCTGGGGCTCCAAACGTACCAGACGTTCAAAACATCGCCTTCCACGCTCTACATCACCATGGCTTTTACACGCACTCAGCAAAGAAGTCCACCCCACAACATCATTTTCAAAGGGCACTGACTGCAACAATTTTTCAGCAGCCTCCAAATCCCTGACCGCCCAAGAAGATCAATCATGCAGTTATGATGCTGGTCTGTTGGCTCAATGCCCTGCTCCTTCATCATCCCGAAATACCGCTGGCCCTCTTTCACCAGCCCCTTGTGACTGCAAGCTACCAGCAGAGAAATGAACGTAGCACCGTTGGGCTCCACACCTTCCTCCGCATTTCTTCGAAAAACTGTATTGCCCTGTGGCCATCCCCATGTTTGGCATAACCATTCAGCAGACTATTCCATGTCACCACATCTTTCACAGGCAACGTTTCAAACACTTGGCGAGCACCTTCCAAGCTCCCACATTTTGCATACATGTCCACTAGACAGTTGCCGACAACCACATCACAATCTAGTCCCTTATCTTGGGTCACAGCATGAAGCTGCTTTCCTGATGCAAACCTCCAACACTGGCACATGCATTCAGGAGCCAGACAAACGTAACATGATTACCCACAGACAGCACCTCTTGTTGCATACTTGCATAAAGATCCAACGCATCTTGACCAAGCCCCTGCTGACAATAGCCTCCAAGAATTGCATTCCAAGCTACCACGTCTCTACTAGAGAGCCGGTCAAAATTCTGCGTGCATCCTCTAAGCTTCCACATCTTGCATACATGTCGACCAGGCAGTTGCCAACAACCAGATCACTTTCTAATCCTCTTTGTTCAATTTGCAGATGAAGCTGCTTTCCTTGTTGCAAGGCTCTCACAATGGCACATGCTTTCAGGAGGGACACGAAAGTGATGTGATTTGCTGGAGCCATGCCATCCTCTTGCATAACTGCATACAGATCAAGAGCTTCTTGGCCAAGGCCATGATTGGCATATCCTCCAATCATTGCACTCCATGTCACAACATCTCTTCTGGGCAACTCGTCAAAGACCCTCCGAGCAAGCTCAATGTCCCCACACTTGGCATACATGTCGACTAGGCAGCTTCCCACAACCATATCAGTGTGCAGTACCCTTTCCTGAATCAGAGAATGCAGCTGCTTTCCTGCTGCAGAGCCCTGAGGCTGGCACAAGCCTTGAGGAGGCACACGAACGTGACACGATCAGGTAGTGTCTTGCCCTCTTGCTGCATGCTTGCATAAAGATCAAGGGCTTCTTGACCAAGTCCATGCTGCGCATACCCTGCAAACATGGCATTCCATGTCACCACACTTCTAGTGGGCAGGTTGTCAAAAGTTTACGAGCATCCTCTAAGTTCCCACATTTTGCGTACATGTCAACCAGGCAGCTGCCAATGACCACATCATTCTCCAGCCCTCTTTTCCGAATCAAGGAATGGAGCTGCATGCCCTGATGCAAAGCACCCACAATGGCGCACGCTTTTAGCAGGGACACAAACGTGACGTGATTGGCTGGATACAAGCCGTCCTGCTGCATGGAGGCATACAAATCCAGCGCTTCTTGACCTCGTCCATGCTGAGCATACCCTGCGATCATGGCAGTCCATGTCACCACATCTCTCGTGGGCAAATCATCAAACACAGCACGAGCATCCTCTAAACTGCCGCACTTTGCATACATATCCAGCAAGGAGCTGCCAACAAACATATCAGGCTCATGAGAACTCTCCAGGATGTCGGTATGCACCTCCTTCCCGGAAGCCAGGTCCCCTGCCACAGCACAGGCCTTGAGGACTGCCACGAATATATGGTTGTTAGGCTTCATCGCCGACTGCCGCATCTGGCGATACAGTTTCACGGCCTCGGCAGGCTGCCCATGATCCGCGTGCGCCTTGATAATGGAAGCCCATGCGAAGGTGTTGGAGCAGCTATCTTGGAAAACACGTTCACCGCGTCCTCCACCAGGCCATGAGAGGCATACATCCGTATGATGTGGTTGCCCAGAAACCTGTCCGTCTCCTTCCCACTTCTAACAGAGAGGACATGGACACGTTTCCCGTTATGCAAATCCTCTGTGCAATGCACCTCTTGAGCACAGAATAGAGAAGACTGGTGTCAGAACGCAGTCCCTCTGCACCAGGAGGTCCAAAGCTTCAATAGCCTCACCTAGCTGGCCCTTGTCACACAGCCTCCGACAGACATCCACCTCCGACTCATCCTCTCCATGTCTCCACGGGCCAGCCTGGCTCCCTGAGGAAGAGCTGGTCCCAGCATGCCCTTGCGCATCCCACGCAGCTAGCTGAGCCTGCAGCCAGCCAGGATTCCTTGGATTGTCTATCCACAGGGCCTTCTTGGAGCGCTTGTGCCTGAAGTCCGGATGGCGGGGACTCCTCTTAGCCTGCCTGCAATCCCACCACTGTGCGGGATCCGAGAAAAAAGCTTGCCACAAAAGCTCCTGCTGTTCTTGTTGCGTTTTGCCTTCATGACCGTAGCTGGCTCCAGCAATAGCAGCCCGTCCTTCAAACTTCCCCACACCAGGTGACATGGCAGGGGGGAGCCAGAGCTGAGGTGGACCATTGCGACCACCACAGATCCATACGTCTTGCTGCTTGATCACAACATTCCCAGGAGCCCACTTTGGGTGCAGGAAGCTGGCAGCCATAACCCTAGCCCAGAGCTCATGGCACATCGACAGACATGGACACACGATCACTCCATCCTATAATCCACTCCACTCCACTGTTCCTTCCTTCCTTCCTTGCAAGACGTTACGTCTGTGCCCTCTAGAGTCATGAGGACTCTTTGCACCCGCAGCATTGGTGAGGAGTCAACTGCATGGGTTGAGTGCACGATGCGTAAGGTGGTGTGTTGAATGACGTCTTTAAATTTGGAATGTTCCTAGCCTGTAGCGCGAAGGCTTGAAACTTGAAAGGAGCAAGTGAGCGCGAGCAAGATAGCATGCTAGCTAGGGATGCTGCCATGATTCATTTTTCTTTATTGAAGATAATGCACATTTTTCACAATTTCTGCGGATTGCGGGTTCTCATCAACTGATTTGTCTGGACATATGGTACATGGATGGTGGCTAGCTAGCTGCAGTGAGCACACTGGATGGGATGCGGAAGAAAAGAAAGGCTGCCAGGGCAGTTCTACCCAGAAGCCGCTGCTGTATCATATCACCTGCGCAAAATTTCATCCATCCCACAGCGTCTGTTTGCGGTATGAGAAGGGAGATGTCCCTGACAGAATTTTACAATCCTGTCCTTGATTGCATCAGGGCCAGCCTTGTCGGCCAGGGCCATGAGTCTAGTCCTGGAATGGTGGCAGGAGAGGCCCTTACTTTGCTTATATTTTTACTCATTTCACCTACGCCTTCACACAACCTCTACTAATCAGTTTCGTTTTCATGTAAACAGCTTGTTAGTGTAGACGGTGTAACAGTGATATGTCTTTATCTTGCACCCTTGCTCTCCATGATTGTGAATCATGTGGATCTGTCCCGTGTCACACGCCAATACACGCCTTCTCCATTCTACTTACCGGTCCGCCATTGGGCTCGCTTGGGCTTTGTCCATTGTTTCAACATATTATTGGGCTCGTTTGGGCTTTGTCCTTGTTTCAACATATCACTGCTAGAACACTTATCTAAGTTTGTCTTCGTCTCATAATGAACTGCATTCTTTGGGCTTTGTAGATTTATGCTGTTGATTCCCTAGAAACATAATCGAGAGCATTGAATTCACTGAAAAAGGGTAGGACGACTGGGTTATAGAGCCAGACCTTATAACATCTTAGATGATATGCTTTTGGGAAGGATGGGCTATTCTTTGTGTGGAGATTTAACCTTTGTTTCTTAATGTTGAGTTTTGTATACCGAGCTATAAATATTCTTTCGACCAAAACCCAACAAAGACATGCTTCCTTAAACGAAACCCAATAAATCATATTTTTCACAAGAACGTTCCCCTCACACTATTGATACACACAGCTTAGGGTACTATATAATTAGTGATGCACATTCTTTAATGCATGCACAATTGAATTCAGCACCTTTAAACTCCATAAGAAATGTCTTAAGTATGTAAGTTAGTTCACGGTCTAATATGTCCATAGTCAAAAGTGCTACTTCCCTCGACAAAAAATGTAATACATAGACTACCTACGTGAGAATAGGCATGGGTGGAAAGTGCTCTAGTTCATGCAACAAAAGATGTGCTTATCGGGACTAAGGAGTACCGAATCTAGAATGGATGGGTGGTACCACATCTCGGTAGTATCTAATTGGAAGGTCACTAACCGGGCCTGAATTTCAATGAATTTATGGTTATCGTATAAAGAACCTAATGGTTACCATGACACTCTTCAAGAGGAAGGTTTGGTAACATTAGATGATTGACATTAGCTATCACTCGGAATAACAATATCTTTCTTAATGGGGGAAATCTATACAAAACCCTTCACCTTGCAAAGGTCTTGAAAGCACCTCCCTGGTATGAAACTTGTGTCCTCACTCAATGACACCAAGGTCTCAATGACACAGAGGACCTTTCCAAAATAGATCTCCGCAAAGGGCTAAGTCACCTTAGAGAGAGAGAGTCTACGCGGATGTTTATGGTCCCCTGTCTACACCTTCTTTTAGTGGTAGTAGATATTTCTTGACCCACATCCTGAAATACAAGAGTGAGGCTTATCTATTCTTCAAGGATTACTTGGCTTGGGCTGAGAGATTAATAAATCCGGCTTGGGCTGAGAGATTAATAAATTAGAAGCTCAAAACATGACATTACGACAATGGTGGCGAGTTTACATTTCATCAATTGGAAGAGTTTTTCCGAGTTCAAGTTATAGCTCAACAACTCATTGTTGTATACACGTCTCAACAAAATGGCATAGCTGAAAACAAAAACCTGCACCTACAAGAGATCATTGGTTGTTTATTATCATAAGCTCATATACCTAATTTACCAAATTTTGAAGCTTATTCGACATAGGCCCTACTCACACCTACATATCGTATGAATCAATTGCCCACATTAGTAGTTCAAGGTATGGCTCCTTATGAAGCATTTACTGGCAAGAAGCCTTCTATTGATTATCTTCAAATTTTTAAATCTATTGCATATATCTTTTTTCCTAAAGCATTGCGTGAGAAGTTAGATCTTAAAGCACCAAAGTATACTTTTATTGACTACATCGAAGGCATCAAAGGTTGCAAATTATTTGATCCCTCTACAAGGCAACTTCTTTAGGCTAGGATTGTTACAACTTTCACGAGTCTCACCTCTTTTCCCTAATTGTGGGAGTTGACACTTGTGATCCAATTGATTGTTCTCAAGACGAGACTGCCGATAATTCCTTGTCGATGATATTGATTATATCACATTTTCCAGTTCTTGCTTCTCGTATTCTTTTTGTTGAACCTATTATGCAGGAAGAGGAGGAGCTAGCATCTATTCCATAATTCCATAACCTGAAACAATGCAGCCCTTTGGTAGACATGTGCAAGTGTTGGTGCTTCGGCTGTAGAGAAGGGGAAGTAGCTTCACTGATGAAGTTATACGATTCAAAACAAAGACTTTATGTTGATGTCGTTTTAGGATGGTAGCTCGGAAAGCACCCAAGGGATGCTTGTCCAGATAGGGTTCGTGAGATACCTTTGCCTAACTTTGTTGGTTCATCATAGACCTGTCCGTGAGATACCTTTGAATAGCTTTGTTGGTTCGGTGAGATACCTTTGAATAGCTTTGTTGGTTCGATGAGATACCTTTGAATAGCTTTATTGGTTCGATGAGATACCTTTGAATAGCTTTGTTGGTTCAGTCACATACTTTTGCATAGCTTTGTTTTCTTGAAGGGTTTAGGGCCCTACTTGTACTTATGCTTTGATAAATGAGAATCATCCACTATTGAAAAAAAACAAGAAGACACTGTTGCACGCTGGGAAATTTGCATCCCTCGGAAGACGTGTGCATCCCTCGGGGAGACGTGTGCATCCCTCTGGGAGACATGTGCAAGTGTTGGTGCTTCCGCTGTAGAGAAGGGAAGCAGCTTCACCGATGAAGCTATATGAAAACAACCAAAACAACGACGAATGCTGATGTCGTTTCAGGTTGCAGCCTAGTAAACATGTACGCAATGTGCGGAAGCTTACAGGATGCTCAGCCTGTGTCTGACGGACTCAGGAGAAAAATGTGGTAACCTGGACCGCCCTGATAGCAGGATACTCCCACGACCTCTGGCATGGAGTAGAAAGCTCTTCGTCTCTTCAGGGCTATGCCAGAGGAAGGGCACCCGATGCCCTAACACTGAAGATCGGCCAGTCTGACTTTGCAATGTGACTTGTGCATCAAACTTGGGCATAAGACAGACCAATTCCTGAACAGATAACTCAGCTAGCTTTTTCTGGCAAAACGGTAACCCGCTAAACACACCCGCCTTGTCTGTATGCAGCCATGGCCTAAACGCCACGGCTCCAGCAACCACCGCCTGCACTATAGGAGCAGCAGCACCGGTGAGCCCACTACTTATACAAAATGGCATGGGCAGAACAACACGGTTTTCCGTCGGGATGTGGAGACAAGCACCTGTCTGCTTCCGTCACCAGCCGTACATGACTGTAGAGTGCTAAGCAGGATCTGCTAAGGATCTGGTGCTGGATGGAGAACAAATCAAAAACCTGCACATGGATCAACTTCGAGCCAAAAGGGGCTGATAAATCAAAATCCCGCAGTACTCACAGGCAGCACCGGCAGACCATTCAACTTGGACAGAGCTTCGCTTCCATGGACGATATCGACCAACTTAGTACCCGTGTCGACTGGAGCACTGTCCAGCAGTGCTTCAGACATCACCCTGGGCATGTTCAGACATCCGAGCATCAGCCACCTGCAAAGACAATAAGCACGAACTGCATTTGAATACAACCAAGCCTTGAATTGGAAGAAAGACCTAACCAAGCACGAGAGGTTTAAGGAAACAACAGACGCACGGGCTGCATGCGGTCGATGCCGCAGCCATGTCTTCTCCAGGTAGGTTTCCATCAGGGCAGACAGTATGAAGGGAATTGACCGACATGGGCCCTGAGCGAGCGAGGATTACTCCACCTTGTCAGCACATTCTCGCATGCATGCAAGGACACAGCAGGAATCCCCAAACGGGTGGAGAATTAGCCCTGGCTAGGATTCAGCAGGAGGCCCCAAGCGGGTGGGGAATTAGCGACAACAGTCCCACAACATCGTGAGGTCACACAATCCGACTTGGTATTACTTGGTTGGTGGGAGGCCCGCACAGAAGAGTTCTGCAAAGTAAGCAGCGTCAACCTCCGGCCAGCCTATCACCCCTTCAAAAATGAAAGCGTACAATAGACGCAGCGCCGGGCTTCGACCCAGCGCTTTGTTTTCCTTACTCATTAGTTTAAGGCAACCTCTTTGTCAGAGAGAGGGATATTAATAGGGCAAAAGGGTGACTCAACGTGTGCTAGCAATATGGGGTATTTGACTTTCGGGTTGGTTCAGCGGAAGCTCTCGGTTTCTTAGCTGGGGCACGAGCGGTCTGTTAGGTGAACGTGGACCTGAATGCAATGAAGTGTGGAGGTGGCGCACTGCCAATCAAGTATGTGTGCATCAGCTCTGTTTTTGTTGATGTAGACGATGGCTGTCTAGCGAATTCTATTAGTTTCAAACAGCGTTTCCTGGTCACGAACAAGGCAAGGACAGAACTGTTCAACGAGGTCGTCTTGGTAAATAGCTTGTACAAGCCAGTTTTGGTGGATGCCCAGTTGGATGTGCATTTGGGTTGTAGTGGCATGCGGCCATCCATCTCGAGTTTGCAGGCCGAGGAGAGGCCTGCAGGATATGGATGGGGAGTGACTCCGAAAACCGTGAGCCAACTATGTCAGCAGGGACATATCAGTGAGGCTGTCGAGGCTCTGGCAGTTCTGGCGCACTCAAACCCAGTCATTCGTATCCCACACCATCTCTTGTATGCGGTGCTGCAGCAATGTTTGAGGAAGAAAGATTTGGTTCTGGGTCGCCGAGTCCATGCTGTGTGTGTGAAAGTGGGGTATGAGTCGGACACGTTTTTGTGCAACCATCTCCTACGAATGTATTCGTCCCATGCCCGGCTGCAGGAAGCCATGGATGTGTTCAGCTTAGTAGGCAAACCGGATGCCTTCACGTGGTCTGCCATAATATCTGCACATGTCCACCATGGGCAAGCAAGGCAGGCCCTACAACTGTATCTTGAGATGCGCAGGTCCAGCGTGAAGCCAGATGGCCATGTGTTTGTAGCGGCTCTACAGGCTTGTGCAAGGGAAGCAGACTTGGAAACTGGGCAGCAGGTGCATGCTGATGTGATGGCCAGTGGTGTTGGGGTTGATCTGTTTATTTCTAGTTGCTTGGTGGACATGTATGCAAAATGTGGCAGCTTGAAGGATGCGCGAAGAGTGTTTGATGGGCTTCCTGAAAGAGACGTGGTGTTGTGGAATGCCATGATGGCAGGATATTCTCAGCACGGCATGAGTCAGGAAGCCCTTCAGCTCTACGCTGATATGCAACAAGAAGGCATCACTGCAGCTGATCCTGTGACATATGTGTGCCTCCTTCAGGCATGTGCAAGTGAGGGTATTTCGGCATTGGAGAAGGGAAGCAGCTTCATGCACGGATTGAAGAGCGAGGGCTGCAGGCTGATGTGGTTTTAGCAAACAGTTTGGTAAACATGTATGCTAAATGTGGCAGCCTGGAGGATGCTCAGGGCGTGTTTGACAGCCTTCGTCAAAAGAACGTGGTCACGTGGACCAGTCTCATAGCCGGTTATTCCCATCAGGGCATGGGTCAGGAAGCCCTTTGTCTTTATAGTGCTATGCAAGAAGAAGGCATTGCTGCACCTAATTCAGTGACATTTGTTTGCCTCCTGCAGGCGTGTGCAAGTGTGGGCACCCCAGCTTTGGAGAAGGGAAGCAGCTTCATGCACAAATTGTGGAACAAGGGCTGGGGCCGATGTGGCTGTGGCCAACAGTTTGGTAAACATGTATGCAAGTGTGGCAGCCTAGAGGATGCTCAGGGCGCATTTGACAGACTTCAGGAAAAAATGTGGTGACGTGGACTGCTCTGATAGCTGGATACTCCCAGAAGGGCATGGGTCAGGAAGCCCTTTCTCTGTACGGTGAAATGCAACATGAGGGCATTGCAGCACCTGATTCTGTTACATTTCTGTGCCTCCTCCAAGCATGTGCAAGTGTTGGTATCTCTGCCTTGGACAAGGGAAGCAGCTCCATGCACAGATTGGTGACGAGGGACTTTTAACCGATGACTTTGTCGCCAGCAGTTTGGTAAACATGTATGCGAAATGTGGCAGTCTAGAGGATGCTCAGAACGTATTTGACACGCTTAGTCAAAGGAATGTGGTGACTTGGAATGCCATCATAGCAGGATATTCCCAGCAGGGCAGGGGCAGGAAGCCCTTCGCCTCTACAGTGCGATGCAACAAGAAGGCTTAATTGCACCTGATTCTGTGACGTTTGTGTGTCTCCTGCAGGCTTGTGCAAGTATGGGCACTTCAGCTTTGGAGAATGGGAAACAGCTTCATGCACAGATTCGAGAAGGAGGACTTCAAGCCGATGTGTTTCTAGCCAACAGTTTGGTAAATATGTATGCAAGTGTGGGAGCTTGGAAGACGCTCAGAGAGTGTTTGATGGGCTTTTCCAAAAGATGTGGTGACATGGAATGCCATGATAGCTGGTTATTCGCAGCAGGGCATGGGTCTCGAGGCCATTCATCTTTACAGCGCCATGCAAGAAGAAGGCACTGCTGCACCCTCTGGTATGACATTCGTGGCGCTCTTGCAGGCATGTGCAGATTTGGCAGCTTTACAGCTGGGAAGGCAGCTGCATGTAGAAATTGAGGAGCAAGGGCTTGAAGTTGATGTGTTTGTAGCCATCAGTCTGATTAACATGTATGCAAAGTCTGGGAGCATGGTTGATGCACAGCAAGTGTTTGATGCAATGCCCGCAAGAGATGTAGTTGCCTGGAACGCACTGATTGCCGGGTATACTCGTCAAGGGACAGTGAAGTGGTTTTGGCTTGGTTCACAGAATGGGAGAGGATGGTGTACAGCCAGATGGCATCACATTTGTGAGTGTACTAACAGCATGCAGTCATGCAGGTCTCGTGAGCAAGGGCAAGACTACTTTGAGGATATGAGAGGACACTATGGCATCACTCCAATGGCAGAGCACTACTCATGTATGGTTGATCTCCTGGGCCGTGCTGGCCAACTTGATGAGGCCCTCATGGTGGCAAAGACAATGCCGATACCACCTGATACCACAGTTTGGCACATGCTCTTGGGTGCCTGTCAAAAGTGGAGGAATGTTGAGGTGGGATGCCATGCTTTCAATGAAGCAGTGAAGCTTGACCAAAAAGATCCATCAGCGTATGTGTTGATGTCGAACATATACGTCAGTGCCCAGATGTGGAAGGAGGCAGAGGAGATGCAACAGATCCGGAAAAGAGTCGGGGCATGGAAGCAGCCAGGGGAGAGCTGGTGGACAGACATGGACGGACTGGTGCATAGTTTTGTGGTTGGGGATAAAAAGCATCCCAAGAGTGAAGGTATGCATGCAGGGGTGCAACAGCAAGCTTGCAACATGAAGAGCGAAGGGTATGTGCCACATCTAGACTTGTGCTTGGGGGACGGACATACCTGATGATGACAAGGAAACCCAGTTGGGTGGCAGGCAACACAAGGAGTGCTCTTCTTTGGCTGACTTCCATGATGTAGAGTCCAATGAGGTCCTCTGGCTAAACAATTTTGACAGGCCAGTTGCAGTGGAATGCGCAACTGTCTGGTCTGGATATGTAAATGGGGCATGAAACCCCTATATCCGACTAGAGCGTCCTGGATTATGATCATTAGCCTTCAGATCCCTGCAGGACAGCAAAAGGGCAATAACGACTTAAAGCACCTATGACTGTGGCAGCTCACTGAGGCTACTAATGCTTTGGGAGTTCTGTTTCTGGGTCGCCAGTACTGGTTCATGTCTTGAATGTGAAAATGGGCTACTATTCGGCTACGTTCTTGTGCAATCACATGTTACGACTTTATACCAAGTTGCAAGAAGCAATGGAGGTGTTTGTTATGGTCAAGAGACCGAATGCCTTCATGTGGTCGTCCGTAATTTCTGCCCCATGTGCAACAGGGACAAGCTAAGTAGACTATACAACTATATCACCAGATGCGGAGGTCAAGCGTGAAGCGAGATGGCCATGTGTTTGTGGCAGCCCTACAGGCATGTGCAAGTGTTGGTTTCCCAGCGTCGGAGAGGGAAGGAAGCAACTTCATGGACAGATTGGTGAGCAGGCGATTCACACTGATGTGGTTGTTGGTTGCAGTCTAGTTAGCATGCTGCAGGAGAGCCAAGCATACGCAAGCAGCCTGGCCAGAGCTGGTGGACAGACATGGAGGGACTGGTGCACTGGTTTGTTGTTGGGGATACTAAAAGGCTTCACGAGAGTGACACAGTATATACGCAAGGCTGATGAAGTAGGCGGCTATCACGCCAGGATCAAGGCAAAAACAGACACAGGCTGCATGCAGTCGATGCCATAGCCTTGTCTTCTCTAGCTAGGTTTCCCAGCAGGGCAGACTGTAGCTAGGGCATAGACGGACATGGTATATTCAGAATGTGCGATATTCACTTTCCACGTTCGGCTTCAGCTCGAGCTCTTGCTTTCGATCTGCAGCGGTCTGATGAAGTGAAATAGGCCCAAGCAGCAGCACGCAGGATTGGCAAGCATATGATTGGCAAGAAGAAGTACGCAGAATTGGCAAGCACACGACCAACACCATAATCGGCTACGTCCTTTTTGGATCCCATGCTCTGTAGAAAACAATGCAGGTACATGTTTGTTTGGGAGACAAACTAACTTCCCCCTCTTCAATTGTTGAAACCTTGAATGTCTTTCTAACAAAGTGCCTGCAGGCATATGTATTAGAGACGAACTAAGCAAGCAACCTTAAAAACTGTGCAGTCCAGCAACCTTAAAAACTGCGCAGTCAAGCAGCCTTAGAAACTGCGCAGTCACGCAACCTAGAAACTGCGCAGTTACGCAACCTGCGAAATAGTACTGAGATGGGATGTTTAAGAATGGGATGGGTGTTGAAGAGTGGGGTGTATATATACCATCTGAGATAAAAATCCTGTAGTTAAGCAAAAATTTTGTAGTTAAATAAGCTATGAAAGGATCAATATTGAGATGGCGTGTTGTGGTTAGATCAATATTGAGATGGGTATCATCCTTTGCGTCTTATTGTGGTACTTTGCAATTGTTCACTACTATGTGGACGTGCCGACCTCACACAAGGGTGCCATCATCTCCATGTTAAATGCCTTATGGCCAAGGCATCTAACATCTATCCGGATATTATATAGTCCATGTTAATAGAAATGGAAACAATCTAGAACTAAATGAAATTGGTGTGAAATTGGCAGATTCACAATTAATAGGACTACGTTTCGGTGTGAAATCAATAGATTCACAATTAATAGGACTATGTTTCGGTGTGAAATCAGCATATTCACAATTAATTAGGGACTACATTTGGGTTTGAAATTATTATATTCTCTTGAACACTCCATGGGCTAAGTAAGTATTCATTGTATACATGTTAACGTTGGAGCACATGAGATACAAGTTTGAATAATATGTTTGAGGTAAGTAATTAACAAGTTTGAATATGTTTGAGTAAGTAATTAACGAGTTTGCATATGTTTGGAACTGATTAAGTGCCGGAAAGAAGCCATGTACATGGTAGTGGCCAACTGGTAAGCATTCAAGCTTCAGGCCGAGCAAGAGCGAACTCTCTCTTGAATCAATCGTCTTTCCCAGTCGGCGACACCTGTGAAAGCGTAGTTTGGAAGATGTTCGAATGGAGCCTTCAAAGGATCGTTCTTAGCCAAGTCGTAAGTCGCTCCTCTGATGGCATCCTTCTTGGGACCACATGGCCGCTTTGAGGTGACCATGTTGTATGCGGCTTCCAACTGCACGTACAGAGGGAGAAAGTTAAGGGAGAGGAGTGTGAGTATGTGAGAACGGATGCAAGTAAGGGAAGGGCTGATCTTGAAGGATGTGAGCTCATGGGTTTACGTACATCTATGTTGTGGAACCAGAAGAGGTAGGCTATGACAACAGCGGGTGCCCTGCCAAGGCCTGCTGTGCAATGCACGTAAACGGTTCGGCCTTCGAGTTGAGATAGCGCCCGTTCCAGGGCAGACACGGCCTTGGGCAGCTCCTGCCGCAAAGACTGGGCATCGAAATCTCTGGCCTGCAGAAAGTTTAACGAAAGAAATCAATGTCGCAGGTCACAAGAGATGTTGTTGAGATCGGCCAAGGTGAAGCAAGTGAGGTACGGGCCCAGCAGCGACGATCCAACAAGAGCGTTTAGCTCACCGGCTTCCGCACATGGAGGATGCCATGATGCTTGCACCTTCGCACCACCGAGTCGATGTCAATGCCCCAGTATTGCACGTCCTTGTCCTGCTGCAAGCTCAAGATCGCGCCCACGTCGTGATCCGAATGAAGACGATCGATATCGGCCGGGCTCTGCGGCTGTGACCCCACGATGATGTTGCTGGTGATGCGCGTCAAATGCATGCCTGAGCGATTGCAACACGAAAGCAGTGATCAGAATCGCCCGATGTCGCGGAGTGCACACTCTGTACGTAGGTTGGTGGAGGATGCTCACCCAAATCGTGGTGGTACTCGAAGGGATTCCTCATTTGCCGCTGCATGTTGTTGTTGTAATCCTTCGTCTTCCTAACCGGCTGCTGCTGCTTATCTGCCTGCATAGCAATTATACTGGTGGAGACGCTGCCCAGCCGCCGAATCTCCCGTGGACACAGGTTCTTGAGACAAATCCTAGCGGCACGCTTTCCCGTGAAGCTACTAGTACTGGATCCAGTGCTGAAACTGTCATCAATCCTGTGAAGTGCGCGGTTAGCCCCTGCTGCGGTTGCTCCTGATGCTCCTGTTGACGCTGTGGTGAACATGACAATTCGAGGATGATGTACTGGTTAAGCCTTAGAAAGAAGGAGAGAAGGAGAGAAAGCTGTGGGTTCCTTGGGTCTCAAGAGGGAACGATCATAGATAGAGGCCTAGGACAATCCGCTGAAATTTGTATAGGGAGAAAAATTGTGGGTTCCTTAGGCCTCGTTCAGTGAGAAAAAGTTGTGGGTTCCTTGGACCTCGAGTGGGAATGATGTTAGACTGAGGAGAAAAAGTCGTGGGTTTCTTGGGTCTCAATGGGAATGGGAATGGGAATAGGAATGAGACGATCAGTAGGAATAGGAATTGGTAGATACCGATACACATATATAGGGAGAAAATAACCATGGCTTCCTTGGGCCTCGGCATTACGGCCATCCAGTATCGACCTTGGGCCTCGGGGTTGTTGCCAGTGGTAGACAACCTCCCACATTCGAACGAACTTTGGTAGGAAGTGTTCTGCTGATCACTCCGGATGGGGGACCGGATCATAAACCCTCTATGTATGAGCTTCATGAACCAAAGTACATAAATTTGCAACTTCAAACAGAAAGAAAAGGAAAGCGCAGTTTGGAGAAGCCGGAAGATGGAAGAATGTGATTTGAGACGAGGGAAAAGGGCTCAGAGCTTGAGATGGTGCAGGAGCTCCTGTGGAGATCGTTTTTGAGGACTCGACAAGGACAATTTGGTGTGTTAATAGGCAGAAGAGATATCGTTCAACCGACATGGATTTTGTCGAGCAACGGGGCCGTCAGTAGCAGCAGTAGCAGGAGCAGCAGTAGCATTAGCAGGAGCAGCAATAGCAGGAGCAGGAGCAGCGGCAGCAGTAGCACTCTTGCAAGGAAGGTTAAAGCTCGTCCAGATCAATGTTTGGCTGGAAAAGCATCTGGTTTGCGACTACAGGTTTTGATGGATCAGACACTTGGATGGGATACCGGGGCACATACTCATACTGGAAGCCTCCATGAAGTCCTCTGGCTAAACGACGGCCACTACCACAAGCCAGCCCGGGGAGATGAGAAGCTGGCTGGTTTGGATGTGCACATGGGCACTACATCCAGCTCCAGCGTGCCGGATGTTCCTGCCCCTCACAGGCCTGCAGGATGCGGAAGGGGCGTTGCGGCGGAAACCGTGAGGAGACTATGTCATGATGGCCATCTCGGTCAGGCTGTTGAGGCTTTGGGTCTTCTGGTGCAGACAGATGGTTGCATTTCGAAACCTCTTTTCTATGCTGTTCTCAAGAATTGTGTGGACACAAAGGACCTCGTTCTAGGTCGCCGTGTCCATGCGTTCACCGTGGAAGCGGGGTACGAGTCGGACACGTTCCTGTGCAACCACATCCTGCGCTTGTATGCTTCTCTTGGGAGGTTGCAAGATGCCATGGATGTGTTCGACTCTGTTGCCGAACCGGATGCATTCATGTGGTCATCCATAATCTCTGCCCATGTTCGACAAGGAGAAGCTGCAGAGGCCATACAACTCTATCAGCGCATGATGTGCACATCACTTGTGAAGCCAGACAGTCATGTCTTTGTAGCAGCTCTGCAGGCTTGTGCAAGGGAGCAGACTTGACAACGGGGAAGCAGGTGCATGCTCATGCGGTTGCCACTGGTGTTGGCTCTGATTTGTTTGTTTGTAATGGTTTGGTGGACATGTATGCAAAGTGTGGCAGCTTGGAAGATGCTTATAGAGTGTTTATCAGACTTGGTCGAAAAGATGTAGTAACGTGGAATGCCATGATAGCAGGATATTCTCAACAGGGCATGGGTCAAGAAGCCCTGCAGGTTTACTGTGCTATGCAAGACCAAAGCATCATTGCACCCAATTCCATGACATTTGCATGCCTCCTGCAGGCATGTGCAAGTTTAGGGCCCCTGTCTTTGAAGAAGGGATGCGGCTTCACGCAGAGATGGTGGAACGAAAAGTTCAAATGGATGTGGTTGTCGGCTGCAGTCTGGTAAACATGTATGTAAAGTGTGGCACTCTTCAGGATGCTCAGTGTGTGTTAATAGTCTTAATCAGAAAAATGTGGCCACTTGGAATGCCATGATAGCAGGATATTCCCAGAAGGGAATGGGTCAGGAAGCGATTCGTGTTTACAGTGCTATGCAAGAAGAAGGAAAAGTTGCACCTGATACTGTGACGTTTGTGTGCCTGTTTCAGGCTTGTGCAAGCATGGGAACCCCAGCTTGGAAAGGGGTAAGCAGCTTCATGCAAAGATCGGCGACCAAAGGCTTCAGGTCAACATGTTACTGGTTAACAGTTTGATAAACATGTATGCAAAGTGTGGCAGCTTGGAAGATGCTCAAAGAGTGTTTGACAGACTCCATCAGAAAAACGTAGCGACCTGGAATGCCATGATAACAGGTTATTCCCACAAGGGCATGGGTCAGACAGCTCTTGACCTTCACAGTGCCATGCAACAAGAAGGCCTGGTTGTACCCGATTCTGTAACATTTGTGTGCCTCCTGCATGCATGTGCAAGTCTGGGCAGCCCAGCTTTGGACAAGGGAATGCAGCTCCATGCACAGATTGAAGAAGAAGGACTTCAACGGGACATGGTTGTAGGCTGCAGCCTCGTCAACATGTATGTGAAGTGTGGCAGCCTACAGGATGCCCACATTGTCTTCGACAGACTTAGTCAAAAGATGTTGTGACATGGAATGCCTTGATAGCAGGATATTCCCAGCAGGACATGGGTCAGGAAGCGCTTTGTCTTTACAGTGCCATGCTGGAAGAAGGAAAAGTTGCACCTGATACTGTGACATTTGTGTGCCTGCTGCAAGTGTGGGAACTCTGGCTTTGGAACAGGGAAGCAGCTTCATGCACAAATTGTAGAACAAGGACTGCTAGCTGACGCAGTTGTAGGTGGCAGCCTGGTAAATATGTATGCAAAGTGTGGCAGCCTCGAGAATGCTGAGACAGTATTCAACAGACTTCAGAAAAAGGATGCGGTGACATGGACCTCTTTGATAGCAGGGTACTGCCAGCGGGGCTTGGGCCAGGAAGCGCTTTCCCTGTACACTGCCATGCAACAAGAGGGTGTGGCTGCAGCAACTTCTGTGACATTCGTGTGCCTCCTTCAGGCATGTGCCATCCTGGGATTCTTGGCTCTGGACAAGGGAAAGGAACTTCATGCTCAGATTAAGGAACAAGGCCTTGAAGCTGATCTGACCGTAGGCAACAATTTGATAAACATGTACACAAAATGTGGAAGCCTGGGGATGCGCAGAGCGTGTTTGATAGACTTGGTCAGAAAGATGTGGTGACATGGAATGCCATGATAGCAGGATATTCCCAGCAGGACATGGGTCAGGAAGCGCTTTGTCTTTACAGTGCCATGCAACAAGAAGGCCTGGTTGTACCCGATTCTGTGACATTTGCATGCCTCCTGCAGGCATGTGCAAGTGTGGGAACTCTGGCTTTGGAAAGGGGTAAGCAGCTTCATGCACAAATTGTAGAACAAGGACTGCTAGCTGACGCAGTTGTAGGTGGCAGCCTCGTCAACATGTATGCAAAGTGTGGCAGCTTGGAAGATGCTCAAAGAGTGTTTGACAGACTCCATCAGAAAAACGTGGCGACCTGGAATGCCATGATAGCAGGATATTCCCAGCAGGACATGGGTCAGGAAGCGCTTTGTCTTTACAGTGCTATGCAAGAAGAAGGAATCGTTTCACCTGATTCTGTGACATTTGTGTGCCTGCTGCAAGCCTGTGCAAGTGTGGGAACTCTGGCTTTGGAACAGGGAAGCAGCTTCATGCACAAATTGTAGAACAAGGACTGCTAGCTGACGCAGTTGTAGGTGGCAGCCTGGTAAATATGTATGCAAAGTGTGGCAGCCTCGAGAATGCTGAGACAGTATTCAACAGACTTCAGAAAAAGGATGCGGTGACATGGACCTCTTTGATAGCAGGGTACTGCCAGCGGGGCTTGGGCCAGGAAGCCCTTTCCTGTACACTGCCATGCAACAAGAGGGTGTGGCTGCAGCAACTTCTGTGACATTCGTGTGCCTCCTTCAGGCATGTGCCATCCTGGGGATTCTTGGCTCTGGACAAGGGAAAGGAACTTCATGCTCAGATTAAGGAACAAGGCCTTGAAGCTGATCTGACCGTAGGCAACAATTTGATAAACATGTACACAAAATGTGGAAGCCTGGGGATGCGCAGAGCGTGTTTGATAGACTTGGTCAGAAAGATGTGGTGACATGGAATGTAATGATTGCAGGATATTCCCATCTAGGCATGGTTGAGGAAGCCCTTTGTCTTTACAGTGCGATGCGAAACAAAGGCATTGGTCCACCTGATTCTGTGACATTTTCGTGTCTCCTGCAGGCCTGTGCAAGTGTAGGTACCACGGCCCTGGAGAAGGGAAGCAGCTTCATTGGCAGATTGAAGAACGAGAACTGGAAGCTGATGTGGTTGTAGGTTGCAGCCTAGTGAGCATGTATGCAAAGTGTGGCAGCCTAGAGGATGCTCAGAGCGTATTTGACAGGCTTCCCGAAAGAACAGTGGTGACTTGGAATGCCATCATAGCAGGATACTCCCAGCAGGGCAAGTGTCAGGAAGCCCTTCGTCTGTACAGCCTTATGCAGCAAGAAAGCACCATTTCTCCTGATTGTGTCACATTGTCTGCATTCTGCAAGCCTGTGCAGGAGTGGCAGCGTTGCATGTGGGAAGGAAGCTGCATGCGGAGATAAAAGAACAAGGGCTTCAAGCTGATGCGTCTGTAGCCATCAGTTTGATAAACATGTATTCAAGTCCGGCAGCATGGGTGATGCACAACAGGTGTTTGATGCATTGCTGGAAAGAGACATTGTCGCCTGGAATGCACTGATTGCTGGATACACTCGTCTGGGAGACAGTGAACTGGTCATTGGGTTGATTCACAAAATGAGAGAGGATGGATTACAGCCAGATGGCATCACGTTTCTTAGTGTAATAGCAGTCTGCAGTCATGCGGGTCTAGTGGACAAGGGACAAGAATACTTTGAGACTATGATCAGGCAATATGGCATCACTCCCACCATGCAGCACTACTCATGCTTGGTTGATCTGCTAGGCCGGGCTGGCCAACTGAATGAGGCACTTGCGGTGGTTAGGACAATGCCAGTACAGCCTCAAGCTGCAGTTTGGCACACTCTGTTGGGTGCTTGTCGAAAGTGGAGCAATGTGGAGGTGGCATCCCATGCTTTCCACGAAGCATGGTTAGTCGTAACATGTCCCGAAATGTAGAGGCATGTTGAAATGTTGAAATGTCATTTTGCTGGAAGAGGTTGAAGGACACATGCGGGGCGAAATGTCATTAGTGTAATGGCGGCATTGAGGTGATTCCAAAAACACATAGGAGTATTTAGATCCTTAGTGCTAAGGTTGAAGGATCCTCTGGTGACCTTCGAGTGAAGAGGGCTCACACTTTGACTCCTCATCTCACTTCCGAATCTTGATCTCACTTCACGAGCTCAAACCACGGCATCCCAAGCGCAAGCGGAAGGTTAGGAAACAGGCTGGGTATGTGCCTACACAAGAAAACCCTGCGGATATATTAGCAGCTCTTTCAAAGAGTTGCACGAGAAGCATGTTCGAGGCGGGGTTAGGAGAGTGGAACTTTCCTATCTAACCCCAACTAGCCTACATGCCACTACCTAATCCCATTTCAGTTATCAGTGTAGGTCTCGGAGGACTCTTCCTTTTGGATTCTCGAGTCGGAGGCTGGAGGCCTTCGTAGCATCGGGTCCTCCTGCACATGTAATCTTGGGAGGCAGCATCCTCCTCAATCCTCAAGGCAGATCCTGCGGTCAAGACACAAAGCAATTAGATAGCTTTAGGCGAGTAGGAGTAGGAGCATAGATGAAGCAAAACCGGTCACTTCATGGCGGCTTACAACATGACCGAGGAGCAGGGCAAGTGTCAGGAAGCCCTTTGTCTTTACAGTGCCATGCTGGAAGAAGGGATGCGGCTTCACGCAGAGATGGTGGAACGAAAAGTTCAAATGGATGTGTTCGACTCTGTTGCCGCGAGCCTAGGCTCACAATCTTCACATCCTTATCGGGGCCCCTTTGCATCACCTGCTGCGGCATGGTGCACTAGGCGTGAGGCGTGTGGCCTAGATTTGCGGCCCTTAGGAGTGGTGGGTGTAGGCTGCAGAAAAGTGTTTTGTCGCTCACCATGACACAGGGGCCCGACCATGATTTCTTTGTTGGCCTTTTGGGGCGTGAGCCCGGTGGTGGCTTTGTTGTGGTCGAATGTAAAGGCTGGTTGTGTGAAGATGGTGTCTTGTATGCTTCTCTTGGGAGGTTGCAAGATGCCATGGATGTGGTTGTAGGCTGCAGCCTCGTCAACATGTATGTGAAGTGTGGCAGCCTACAGGATGCCCATGTTCGACAAGGGCTGTATGGCTGCGGCGATGGTCCCAGCGGATGGCTCCTCCACGCTATCTCCCATAAAGGCGTCTTGTGGTTCCTTATATGGCCAGGCAAATGGGGTCATGCGAATGGATGTGCGATGGCCCATGCCACGACCTAAAAAAGAAAACATTGTGTGTCACAACCACAAAGATTCTGCAGCTGCTGATGTGGTTGTAGGCTGCAGCAACTTCTGTGACATTTGTGTGCCTGTTTCAGGCTTGTGCAAGGGAGCAGACTTGACAACGGGGAAGCAGCTTCATTGGCAGATTGAAGAAGAAGGACTTCAACGGGACATGGTTGTAGGTGGCAGCCTACAGGATGCCCACATTGTCTTCGACAGACTTAGTCAAAAGATGTTGTGACATGGAATGCCATCATAGCAGGATATTCTCAACAGGGCATGGGTCAAGAAGCCCTGCAGGCCTGTGCAGGAGTGGCAGCGTTGCATGTGGGAAGGAAGCTGCAGAGGTTGAAGGATCCTCTGGTGACCTTACGAGTGAAGAGGGCTCACACTTTGACTCCTCATCTCACTTCCGAATCTTGATCTCACTTCACGAGCTCAAACACGGCATCCCAAGCGCAAGCGGAAGGTTAGGCGGAAACCGTGAGGAGACTATGTCATGATGGCCATCTCAGTCAGGCTGTTGAGGCTTTGGAAAGGGTAAGCAGCTTCATTGGCAGATTGAAGAACGAGAACTGGAAGCTGATGTGGTTGTAGGTGGCAGCCTACAGGATGCCCACATTGTCTTCGACAGACTTAGTCAAAAGATGTTGTGACATGGACCTCTTTGATAGCAGGATATTCCCATCTAGGCATGGTTGTAGGTGGCAGCCTGTACATTTTCACGGCTTGAAAAGTTCTGATATTGGAGTCTCGAAGTGGACACTGTATGCAACCCCGTCACTAAGATGGGGGCTTGATCAGAATTGAAGCTATCAATTGGATGTATACAATGGAAATAGTTGCAAAATCAATGTTTCGATTGTAAACACATTTCCAACAGATTCTGTGCACCTTGCATTCGGATTGCCATTAAGCGGCATGCAAGGTCTCCATAGTTTTCTGCAGCATCAAATACAGAAGGATCAGTTACGGTGGAGCATGACCCAAGTCTTGTCTGATCAAAGGTTGCAATTAGGCTGTAAAGGGACTTACATCTTGGGTTCCTGTGATTCAATGTGTTGGTCCGGCCCTTCCTGCCACGGTGTTCGTTCCTCCACGTGTTCAGCATTCATACATGTGCTTGTCACGGAGCAGCTCGGGGCTGGCAATGCTGTCAGCCTGCACCTGGGTATTCATTCACAGATCCCGGTCCCGTTTACGGCAACCAGTTCCTGCAAGGCAGAAACGCTTCCTCTCCAACATCAGACATTTCCTCCAAAGACAAGTCCAGGTGTGGTACATAACCTTCTCTCTGCATTCTGGAGACCAGCTGTTCCAGGCTTGCATATATTACGTCACTCTCAGGATGCTCCTTATCCCCAACCATAAAAGTGTGCACCACCCTTCCATGTCTGTCCACCCGCTCTGGCCTGCCTGCTTCCATGCCCCGATTCCCGTCCTTCTTGCCTGCATCTCCAAAGCCTCTTCCCACATCTGAGCACCGGTGTATATGTTCGACATCAACACATATGCTGCGGCATCTTTGTCGTCTAACTTCACTGCTTCATGGAAAGCATAGCGTCCCACCTCAACATTGCTCCACTTTTGACAAGCATTCAGTAAAGTGTGCCAAACTGCAGCGTCGGGGACTACGGGCATTGATCTTGCCCATGATAGTGCCTCGTCGAGTTGGCCTGCTCGACCCAGGAGATCCACCATGCAAGTGTAGTGCTCGGCTCTAGGAGGGATGCTGTACTGTCGCCTCATCACCTCGAAGTTCTCTCGCCCCTTGTGCACAAGACCCGCATGGCTGCATACTGTGAGCACACTGAGGAATGTGACCTCGTCTGGCTGTATGCCATCCTCTCTCATTCTGCGAACCAAGTCAAAGACCACTACACTGTCTCCATGCCGGGCATTCCCTGCAATCAGTGCGTTCCAGGCGACTACATCTCTTTGGGTAATGCATCAAACACCTGTTGTGCATCAACCATGCTCCCAGACTTTGCATACATGTTGATCAAACTGATCGCTACAAACTCATCAGCTTGAAGCCCTTGTTCATCAATCTCAACATGAAGCTGCCTTCCCAGATGCAAAGCTGCCACATTCGAGCATGCCTGCAGGAGGCACACAAAATGTCACTGAATTGGGTGCAACGATGCCTTCTTCTTGCATAGCACTGTAAACACTAAGGGCCTTCTGACCCATGCCCTGCTGGGAATATCCTGCTATCATGGCATTCCATGTCGCCACATTTTTTTGAGTGAGACAATCAAACACGCCCTGTGCATCCTGTAGGCTGCCACACTTTGCGTACATGTTGACCAGGCTGCAACCTACAACCACGTCAGTCTCAAGCCCTAGATCTCCGACCTGAGCATGGAGCTGCTTCCCCTTCTCTAAAGCTGGGGCGCCCACACTTGCACACGCGTGCAGGAGTGGCAGCGTTGCATGTGGGAAGGAAGCTGCATGCGGAGATAAAAGAACAAGGGCTTCAAGCTGATGCGTCTGTAGCCATCAGTTTGATAAACATGTATTCAAGTCCGGCAGCATGGGTGATGCACAACAGGTGTTTGATGCATTGCTGGAAAGAGACATTGTCGCCTGGAATGCACTGATTGCTGGATACACTCGTCTGGAGACAGTGAACTGGTCATTGGGTTGATTCACAAAATGAGAGAGGATGGATTACAGCCAGATGGCGTCACGTTTCTTAGTGTAATAGCAGTCTGCAGTCATGCCTTCTTCTTGCATAGCACTGTAAACACTAAGGGCCTTCTGACCCATGCCCTGCTGGGAATATCCTGCTATCATGGCATTCCATGTCGCCACATTTTTGAGTGAGACAATCAAACACGCCCTGTGCATCAACCATGCTCCCAGACTTTGCATACATGTTGATCAAACTGATCGCTACAAACTCATCAGCTTGAAGCCCTTGTTCATCAATCTCAACATGAAGCTGCTTCCCTTCTCCAAAGCTGGAATCCCTGCAGGCAAAGGGCTGGACCAACTCAGGAAAGGAGAGTCGTCTCCTCGACTCAAGGCAGCAAATCAGGTTCTAGGTGATGCCGTGTCCTGAACCTACTGAAGTACAACTTTACCCTAAGAAGGCTTGATTTCCACTTCGGAGAAGCTGCGGACTTAAGGATCATCGTTCGCTTCGCATCTACGCAGTGCTAGACGTCATCAGGTCTCTCGTCTCCTCGACTGAAGGCAGCAAATCAGGTTCTAGGTGATGCCGTGTCCTGAACCTAATGAAGTACATACTTTACCCTACGCAGCTTGGGTTCCACTTCGGAGAAGCTGGGGACTCGAGGAACATCGTTTGCTTCGCATCTACGCAATGGTAGATGTCATCATCCTCAACCCGCCTGTTGCAGCCAGGTGATGAGCAAGCCGATGCGGTGCAGTTGCTCACAAGACGTGCTCACCAAGGTAGCATATGCTAATGCGAATCGGAACCTTGACAACCTGGCTGCAACCACCTGCAACACCTAATCCAGTGGACACTGGCATATGCCTCACCATCTCATGCAGAATCCACCATTCCTTGCAGCTTGCAAGCAGGCAACAATGCAGGGAGCAGGGCATGATGTCGTTACTGGCCATTCATGCATGCTGATGAGACTGGAAGATCCTCCCAGCTCTGCCCTAGCTGGGAATCATACCTCTTCGTCATTCAGTGACTAGTGAGCTGTGAGTGCAGAGTCTGGGAGTTCACACGCCCATCGGGTGCAGAGTTTTGTGCAACGAAGGCTCGGTGTCATCTGAGTCCGCCGCCTCACACCCAACTCCACTCTGCTGGTCAGGCAAGTCAAAATCCGAAAGTGGTGCTTGCTCCTGGGGTCCCTAACTCAGACTCTCGAAGCTTTACATCCATTGTGCTAAGTGCGGCATCCTACAAAGCTGGTTGAGGACTGTAGTTGAGCGGTAGAAGACTTGACTTGATGACTCTACCCATGTCCATGGCCATCTCTGCGACAGGTTGCATAATCCAGCAAATTTGGGACGTTGCTGATCCATCAACCGACATTCTACTACCGTTCTTTTCAGGATTTCTAGCACATGGGACTATCTTTGCCTGGATATGAGACGTTTGGCAAGAATTCGTGACTGAAGTATAGCAGGCTTGCACGTATGCTGGTGGTTGCAAGGTAAGGGCATAACTGCATTCTTGTTGCATAGCACTGTAAACACTAAGGGCCTTCTGACCCATGCCCTGCTGGGAATATCCTGCTATCATGGCATTCCAAGTCGCCACATTTTTGAGTGAGACAATCAAACACGCCCTGTGCATCATGTAGGCTGCCACACTTTGCGTACATGTTGACCAGGCTGCAACCTACAACCACGTCAGTCTCAAGCCCTAGATCTCCGACCTGAGCATGAAGCTGCTTCCCTTCTCTAAAGCTGGGGCGCCCACACTTGCACACGCGTGCAGGAGGCACAAAGGTTACGGAGTTGGGTACAGTCATGCCTTCTTCTTGCATCGCATCGTATAGACAAAGAGCTTCCTGGCCCATGCCCTGCTGAGCATAACCGGCTATCAGAGCCGTCCAAGTAACCACAGTCTTTTCACCAAGTCCATCAAACACGCCCTGAGCATCCCTTAGGCTGCCACACTTGGCATACATGTTCACCAAGCTGTTGCCTACCACTACATGATGGTGAAGCCCACGTTCTGAAATCTGCACATGAAGCTGCTTCCCTTCTCCAAAGCTGGAATCCCACACTTGAACATGCCTGCAAGAGGCACAAAAGTCACAGAATCAGGCTCGCCCGTGCATTCTTGTTGCATAGCACTGTAAAGACGAAGAGCTTCCTGACCCTTTCTTCACCCATACGATTAGACTGCTTCAATCCTTCCTTCACCCATGCACGATTCTGCAGGCTTCTGTGAACTGCATCGAGAAAGACAGTTGGAATGACAAGTCCAAACTCTATATGTACAGGCTGGGCTTCACTCCACACCACAAAAAACTCAATCGTCATGTGCGTGGTGGTTGTGGATAATGGAATTGGCCTACAGAGATGGAGTACATCGTGACAAAAAGGCGGGTATAGGTTTGACGTGGTCCGACGTTCTTGCACATAGCTTGGACGATGATTCAGCGGAGTAATCTGTGCTGTTCGCTGCGTTGCGTTCTTACACTCCTTGACTGATCCTTGGTCCGGAGGCTGTGAGAACTGGAAACAGAAACAGTGATGGAACAGAAACTGTTGTGTTGTGTCCTCCGGAGATGATTGGGCTGGCTTTGGCCAGCAACACTACGCTAAAGAAAGTGGAAGTTGAGTTGACTGTGCACACTGTCAGTATAAAAGTAATGCGACACCATCTCGTTACATGCCTTCCTGTTTCATTCTCTAGAACAACTCGAAAAACCACTCTTTGGTGTGCTGAATTCACAGGTGCAGCCTGCAGTCAGTGCTTTCCGATGACAGTGTCTCTTTCAGGCAATCGTCAAACACGTTCTGAGCGTCTTCCAAACTGCCACACTTCGCATACATGTCCAGCAGGGAGTTACCAACAAACATGTCACACTCAAGCCCAGTGGCCAACACATGAGCGTGCAGCTGCTGCCCAGTTTTCAAGTCTGCTGCCCTTGCAGAAGCCTGTAGGCTGCCACACTTTGCGTACATGTTGACCAGGCTGCAACCTACAACCACGTCAGTCTCAAGCCCTAGATCTCCGACCTGAGCATGGAGCTGCTTCCCTTCTCTAAAGCTGGGGCGCCCACACTTGCACACGCGTGCAGGAGGCACACAAAGGTTACGGAGTTGGGTACAGTCATGCCTTCTTCTTGCATCGCATCGTATAGACAAAGAGCTTCCTGGCCCATGCCCTGCTGAGCATAACCGGCTATCAGAGCCGTCCAAGTAACCACAGTCTTTTCACCAAGTCCATCAAACACGCCCTGAGCATCCCTTAGGCTGCCACACTTGGCATACATGTTCACCAAGCTGTTGCCTACCACTACATGATGGTGAAGCCCACGTTCTGAAATCTGCACATGAAGCTGCTTCCCTTCTCCAAAGCTGGAATCCCACACTTGAACATGCCTGCAAGAGGCACACAAAGTCACAGAATCAGGCTCGCCCGTGCATTCTTGTTGCATAGCACTGTAAAGACGAAGAGCTTCCTGACCCTTGCCCTGCTGGGAATACCCTGATATCATGGCATTCCAAGTCACCACATCCTTTCGAGGAAGCCCATCAAACACGTTCTGAGCGTCTTCCAAACTGCCACACTTCGCATACATGTCCAGCAGGGAGTTACCAACAAACATGTCACACTCAAGCCCAGTGGCCAACACATGAGCGTGCAGCTGCTGCCCAGTTTTCAAGTCTGCTGCCCTTGCAGAAGCCTGTAGGGCTGCCACAAACAAATGGCCATCTGGATTCACCCTGGACCTGCACATCTGATGATATAGTTGTATTGCCTGCTCGGGTTGCCCGTGTTTCACGTGCGCTGAGATGATAGAAGACCAGGTGAAGGCATCTGGTTCGGCAACCATGTCAAACACATCCATGGCCTCCTGCAACCTGGCATGAGAAGCATACATTCTCAGGATATGGTTGCACAGGAAGGTGTCCGACTCATGCAGCTTTCTCACTGTAAGAGCATGGACCCGCCGACCCAGAACCAGATCCTTCTTCACCACACATTTCTTGAGCACACGGTAAAAGAGAGATTGAGGAACATGACAGTCTGTGTGCACCAGAAGTCCCAGAGCTTCCACAGCCTCCTTGAGATTGCCCTGCTCACATAGTTTGCTAACGCTCTCAGCTGTTGCTGAAACACCCACAGAAGTCAGCTGCTGTTCACATCTCTTCCCCCAATTTTCCTTTGTCGTTGACGGATCCAGAGGAGGCCCCGCCACCCTGGATGTGAGCGACATTCTGCGTCTTAGACGCCCATCGTGACCCAGCTGGGTAAACTCGGAGATGGCCTTGGGCCAGCGGTGGGTGAACGAGCATTTGCTTTCCCGGAGCAGCCTAGCTCTCCGGCTGTCGCCAGGAAATCTTGAGGCAATGGACGCGAACACTGCACTTTCCGTATGGCCGTCTTGCTCATCTAGATATGGGTATGCATATGAACATGAGATATGGAGATGGGTGGTTGTGCCTCCGGCTGGAGCTTGCTGGCTCATGGGATCCTGGGGAACCAACGGGCGTGGCAGTGACGGCACAAAAGAGGAGGGAGCTATGTCGTGGCGCCCATCTCAATCAGACTGTTGAGGCTTTGGAAGCTCTGCTGCAGGGAGACTGTTGTTTTCCTGTTTCAGACATTCAGACAGACAGATTGCTCGGTGGAAGGAACAAACAGGTCGGACCACATGTTTGCTGGGCAAGCTTGGTACTGAAACGAAAGGATCATCACCTGGTGGTGACTGATGGACATCGCACAGGAATGATGTGCAGGAAGCTCGTATGCTCGCATCAAAGAAACGCATCGAATTCCACCTATTCTGCGCTCAGCCAGGCTCGGTGCCGATGGCTGTCTGGAACCTTAGAGTTGAGTCAAGCCAAGCGCAACTGGATCGATTGTGCGGAAGATCCCCTGCTCCCCCGAGCTCAGGGAACCAACGTTTGGCAAACAACCAAGTCGCCAGGTGCGGCACCTTTGTAACAAAGCCGGCACCTTCGGCGTGGGAGGATGCGCAAACTGATGGTAGCTTCCCGAAACATCCTAAGCTTCGCAGATACGAAAGGGGCGTCACGGTAACTGCGGAAACCGTGAACAAGCTATGTCACGAAGGCCATCTCGCTCAGGCTGTTGAGGCTTTGGGAATGCTGGTGCAGACAGACGATTGCATTTCCAAAGCTCTCTTTTACACTGTTCTTAAAAAATGCGTGGACAAGAAGGACCTTGTTCTGGGTTGCCGTGTACATGCTCTCACGGTGGAAATGGGGTATCAGTCGGACACGTTCCTGTGCAATCACATCCTGCGCATGTATGTTTCTCATGGCAGGTTGCAAGACGCGATGCATGTGTTTGCAGTGGTTGCCATGCCAGATGCCTTCATGTGGTCCTCCATCATTTCTGCTCATGTTAAACACGGACAAGACAAGCAGGCCATCCAGCTGTATCATCGGATGCGTAGGTCGAGTGTGAAGCCAGATGCCCATGTATTTGTAGCAGCACTCCAGGCTTGTGCAAGGGGAGCATATTTGACATCTGGGCAGGAGCTGCATTCTGATGTATTGGCTAGCGGCTTAGGCCATAACTTGTTTGTTTGCAATTCCTTGATTAACATGTATGCAAAGTGTGGCATGGGGCAGGAAGCCCTGCGTCTTTACAGTGCTATGCAACAAGAAGGCATCACGGCACCCGATTCTGTGACATTCGTATGCCTCTTGCAGGCTTGTGCAAACCTGGGGAACCCAGCTTTAGAGAAGGGAGGCAGCTCCATGCACAACTGAGAGAAGGAGGACATGAAGCTCATGTGTGTGGCCAACAGTTTGGTGAGCATGTATGCAAAGTGTGGCAGCTTGGAAGATGCTCAAATAGTGTTTCAAGGACTGCGTGAAAAGAATGTGGTGACATGGAATGCCATGATAGCAGGATATTCCCAACAGGGCATGGGCCAGGATGCACTTCGTCTTCACAGTGCTATGGAAGAGGAAGGCATCACTACACCTGATTCTGTGACGTTTGTGTGCCTCTTGCAGGCTTGTGCAAACCTGGGGAACCCAGCTTTAGAGAAGGGAGGCAGCTTCATGCACAGATTCGAGAACAAGGGCTTCAGGGAGATGTGTCTGTAGCTAACAGTTTGGTAAATATGTATGCGAAGTGTGGAAGCTTGGAAGATGCTCAAAAGTGTTTGACGAGCTTGGTCAGAAGGATGTAGTGACTTGGACTGCTCTAATTGCAGGGTATTCTCAACAAGGCATGGGCCAGGAAGGCCTTCTTCTTTACAGTGCTATGCAAGAAGGCATCACGGCACCGATTCTGTGACATTCGTATGCCTCTTGCAGGCTTGTGCAAACCTGGGGAACCCAGCTTTAGAGAAGGGAGGCAGCTCCATGCACAACTGAGAGAAGGAGGACATGAAGCTCATGTGTGTGGCCAACAGTTTGGTGAGCATGTATGCAAAGTGTGGCAGCTTGGAAGATGCTCAAATAGTGTTTCAAGGACTGCGTGAAAAGAATGTGGTGACATGGAATGCCATGATAGCAGGATATTCCCAACAGGGCATGGGCCAGGATGCACTTCGTCTTCACAGTGCTATGGAAGAGGAAGGCATCACTACACCTGATTCTGTGACGTTTGTGTGTGCCTTGCAGGCATGTGCCAACGAGGGCACCCCGGCTTTGGAGAAGGGAGGCAGCTTCATGCGCAAATTAAAGAGCAAGAATTCCACGCTGATGTGCTTGTAGCCAGCTGTTTGGTAAATATGTATGCAAAGTGTGGCAGCTTAGAGGATGCTCAGAGTGTGTTCGACGGACTGCAATTAAAAGACGTGGTGACATGGAATGCCATGATCGCAGGTATTCTCAGCAGGCATGGGTCAGGAAGCCCTCTATCTTTACGGCCGAATGCAAGAGGATGGCATGTCTGTTCCTAATTCCGTGACATTTGTGTGCCTCCTGCAAGCATGTGCAAATGTGGGCACCCTGGCATTGGACATGGGAAACAGCTGCATGCAGAAGTTCGAGATCAAGGGCTTCAGACTGACGTGGTTGTAGGTTGCAGCCTGGTTAACATGTATGCAAAGTGTGGCATGGGGCAGGAAGCCCTGCGTCTTTACAGTGCTATGGAAGAGGAAGGCATCACTACACCTGATTCTGTGACATTTGTGTGCCTCTTGCAGGCTTGTGCAAACGAGGGCACCCCGGCTTTGGAGAAGGGAGGCAGCTTCATGCACAGATTCAAGAACAAGAGCTGCAAGTTGATGTGTCTGTAGCTAACAGTTTGGTGAGCATGTATGCAAAGTGTGGCAGCTTGGAAGATGCTCAAATAGTGTTTCAAGGACTGCGTGAAAAGAATGTGGTGACATGGAATGCCATGATCGCAGGTATTCTCAGCAGGCATGGGCCAGGAAGCTCTTGGACTTTACGCTTCTATGCGGCAAGAAGGCATCACTACACCTGATTCTGTGACATTTGTGTGCCTCCTGCAGGCATGTGCCAATGAGGGCACCCCGGCTTTGGAGAAGGGAGGCAGCTCCATGCACAACTGAGAGAAGGAGGACATGAAGCTCATGTGTGTGGCCAACAGTTTGGTAAATATGTATGCAAAGTGTGGCATGGGCAGGAAGCCCTGCGTCTTTACAGTGCTATGCAACAAGAAGGCATCACGGCACCGATTCTGTGACGTTTGTGTGTGCCTTGCAGGCATGTGCAAATGTGGGCACCCTGGCATTGGACATGGGAAACAGCTGCATGCAGAAGTTCGAGATCAAGGGCTTCAGACTGACGTGGTTGTAGGTTGCAGCCTGGTTAACATGTATGCAAAGTGTGGCAGCTTGGAGGATGCTCAGGTGGTGTTTGATGGGCTGCATCAGAAGAATGTGGTGACATGGAATGCCATGATCGCAGGTATTCTCAGCAGGCATGGGCCAGGAAGCTCTTGGACTTTACGCTTCTATGCGGCAAGAAGGCATCACGGCACCTGATTCTGTGACGTTTGTGTGTGCCTTGCAGGCATGTGCAAATGTGGGCACCCTGGCATTGGACATGGGAAACAGCTGCATGCAGAAGTTCGAGATCAAGGGCTTCAGGAGATGTGTCTGTAGCTAACAGTTTGGTGAGCATGTATGCAAAGTGTGGCAGCTTGGAGGATGCCCAGGTGGTGTTTGATGGGCTGCATCAGAAGAATGTGGTGACATGGACTTCTCTAATAGGAGGATACTCCCAACACAACATGGGCCAGGATGCACTTCGTCTTCACAGTGCTATGCAACAAGAAGGCATGGCTGTACCAGATTCTGTGACATTCGTATGCCTCTTGCAGGCTTGTGCAAGGGAGCATATTTGACATCTGGGCAGGAGCTGCATTCTGATGTATTGGCTAGCGGCTTAGGCCATAACTTGTTTGTTTGCAATTCTTTGATTAACATGTATGCAAAGTGTGGCATGGGGCAGGAAGCCCTGCGTCTTTACAGTGCTATGCAACAAGAAGGCATCACGGCACCTGATTCTGTGACATTTGTGTGCCTCCTGCAGGCATGTGCCAACGAGGGCACCCCGGCTTTGGAGAAGGGAGGCAGCTCCATGCACAACTGAGAGAAGGAGGACATGAAGCTCATGTGTGTGGCCAACAGTTTGGTGAGCATGTATGCAAAGTGTGGCAGCTTGGAAGATGCTCAAATAGTGTTTCAAGGACTGCGTGAAAAGAATGTGGTGACATGGAATGCCATGATAGCAGGATATTCCCAACAGGGCATGGGCCAGGATGCACTTCGTCTTCACAGTGCTATGGAAGAGGAAGGCATCACTACACCTGATTCTGTGACGTTTGTGTGTGCCTTGCAGGCATGTGCAAGTGTCGGTGCCCTGGGTTTAGACAAGGGAAGCAGCTTCATGCACAGATTCGAGAACAAGGGCTTCAGACTGACGTGGTTGTAGGTTGCAGCCTGGTTAACATGTATGCAAAGTGTGGCAGCTTGGAGGATGCCCAGGTGGTGTTTGATGGGCTGCATCAGAAGAATGTGGTGACATGGACTTCTCTAATAGGAGGATACTCCCAACACAACATGGGCCAGGAAGCTCTTGGACTTTACGCTTCTATGCGGCAAGAAGGCATGGCTGTACCAGATTCTGTGACATTTGTGTGCCTCCTCCTGGCATGTGCAAATGTGGGCACCCTGGCATTGGACATGGGGAAACAGCTGCATGCAGAAGTTCGAGATCAAGGGCTTCAGGGAGATGTGTCTGTAGCTAACAGTTTGGTAAATATGTATGCGAAGTGTGGAAGCTTGGCAGATGCTCAAAAAGTGTTTGACGAGCTTGGTCAGAAGGATGTAGTGACTTGGACTGCTCTAATTGCAGGGTATTCTCAACAAGGCATGGGCCAGGAAGGCCTTCTTCTTTACAGTGCTATGCAAGAAGAGGTGTCGCTGTACCCAGTTCCGTGACATTTATGTGCCTCCTGCAGGCATGTGCCAACGAGGGCACCCGGCTTTGGAGAAGGGAGGCAGCTTCATGCGCAAATTAAAGAGCAAGAATTCCACGCTGATGTGCTTGTAGCCAGCTGTTTGGTAAATATGTATGCAAAGTGTGGTAGCTTAGAGGATGCTCAGAGTGTGTTCGACGGACTGCAATTAAAAGACGTGGTGACATGGAATGCCATGATCGCAGGGTATTCTCAGCAGGGCATGGGTCAGGAAGCCCTCTATCTTTACGGCCGAATGCAAGAGGATGGCATGTCTGTTCCTAATTCCGTGACATTTGTGTGCCTCCTGCAAGCATGTGCAAATATAGCAGCCCTGCATTTGGGAAGGAAGCTACATGCACAGATTCAAGAACAAGAGCTGCAAGTTGATGTGTCTGTAGCTACCAGCTTGATAAATATGTATGGGAAGTGTGGGAGCATGGTTGATGCACAGCAAGTGTTTGATGCATTACCACCCGGGAGGGAAGCCGTCTCCTGGAATGCACTGATTGCGGGATACACCCGCCAAGGAGACAGCGAAGTGGTCTTTGACTTGGTTCAGAAAATGAGAGAGGAAAGCATACAGCCAGACAGCATCACATTCCTTAGTGTACTAACAGTATGCAGTCATGCGGGTCTAGTGAACAAGGGAAGAGAGTGCTTCGACTCCATGAGCAGTCAGTATGGCATCTGTCCCTCAGTGGAGCACCACACATGCCTGGTGGATCTGCTTGGCCGTGCGGGCCGACTGTATGAGGCACTGGCGGTGGTAAGAACAATGCCTGTATTGCCTAATGCTGCAGTTTGGCACACTTTGTTGGGTGCTTGTCAAAAATGGGGCAACATCGATGTGGGAAGCGATGCTTTCGATGAAGCAGTGAAGATAGACGATCAGGATGCCACAGCGTATCTGTTAATGTCTAATATATACAAGGGTGATCAGATGTGGGAGCAGGCACAGGCGATGCAGGCAAGGCGAATAAAAGTCAGGGCATGGAAGCAGCCCGGGCAGAGCTGGTGGACAGACATGGCCGGACTGGTGCACAGCTTTGTGGTTGGGGATAGGAAGCAACTCAAAGAGAAGCGGAGGTGAAACAGCTGGTTCCCAAGGCAGAAAATGAAGGATATGTTCCGCTTCTGCTGACGGACATACGTGATGGTTGGAGGGGGAATCATTTCTGTGTGGGCACAGCCAGAAGCTGGCTATGAGCTAGGCACTTGAGCAACACACCCAAATGGAGTCCCAAACTCACTACGCAATGTCCGCCAGCTGTACATGTGGCTTCCCAAATGCAGGGCCAGTGGACAGACATGGCCGGACGGGTGCAGTGTTTTGTGGTCGGGGAAAGGAAGCATCTCAAATTGACACGGAGGCGAACTATTTCTGGAAGCTGGCGGACATATGCGATGGTGGCAGGGGGGACTTTTTGTGTGTGGGCACAGCGAGAAACTGGCTATGAGCTAGGCCCTTAAGCAACACAGCCATCCAAAGGGAGTCCAACGATCACTTCTCAATCTCTGCCATTCGAGGTCGCCTATTCAGACCTTCCTCCGCGGTAATCGTTCCGTTGGATTGCGTCCCCTCTGTGATGTCTCACAGACGAGACCGGCACAAGGAGAGCATGCAATTTGTCAAGGCCCTTATCAAATCTGAAGCAGAGATGGAGGTTCCCGTGACCAGCGACCTGCACCTCTGGCCCGAGCGCATCACATTCCAGGTGACGGACCGGTCGGTGCCTCGCATACAGAGACTCTCCAGGGAGCAATGGATATACTAGGAAAAGCCTCCCTGTGGAAGAGCATGCCTGGCTGGAGATGCATCTTCCAGCGACAATCTTGGCCAGGACAGCTTTCACGTTGGTGGCAAAGCAGGCAAAGTAGGAAACAGGAGGTCCTCTGGTTGAACAACTTGGGTGGATATAATCCATCTTTGTTGGGTTCGGAGCTTGCTGTTCTGGATATACAGATGGGTCGTTGTGCCTCCGACCGGGGCTTACTGGATTTGCCTGCCCCTGACAGGCCTGCACGTTACGATAAGGGCGTGACGGCTGATACTGTGAGCAAACTATGTTATGAGGGCCATCTCAGTGAGGCTGTGGAGGCTTTGGAAGTTCTGGTGCAGACAGACCGTTTTATTTCCAGATCTCTCTTTTACGCTGTGCTGAAACAATGTGTGGTGAATAAGGATCTTGTGCTGGGTAGGCGGGTCCATGCTTTCACGGTTGAAAAGGGATATGAGTCAGACACGTTTCTGGGCAATCACATCCTGCGGATGTATGCTTCTCATGGGAGGCTGCAAGACGCTATGCATGTATTTGAAGTGGTGGCCGAACCAGATGCCTTCATGTGGTCTTCCATCATTTCTGCGCATGTTAAACACGGACAACACAGGCCGGCCATCCAGCTGTATCATCGTATGTCCAGGTCCGGTGTGAAGCCAGATGCCCATGTGTTTGTGGCCGCCCTTCAGGCTTGTGCAAAGGGAGCAGACTTGAAAACTGGGCAGCAGGTGCATGCTGATGTGATCGCCAGTGGCGTTGAGCCTGATTTGTTTGGTTGGAACTGCTTGCTGAACATGTATGCAAAGTGTGGCAGCTTGCAAGATGCGCGAAGAGTTTTTGATTGTCTTCGTCACAAAGATGTGGTGACGTGGAATGCTATGATAGCAGGATATGCACAGCAGGGCATGGGCCAGGAAGCCTTTTCTGTCTACAGTGCTATGCAAGTTGAAGGTGGGTGTGTGCCCGATTCTGTGACCTTTGTGTGCCTCCTGCACGCATGTACGAGTGTGGGGAAACTAGCCTTGGAGAAGGGTAAGTATCTTCATGCCCAAATTAGACAATGTGGCCACCAAGATGATATGTCAGTAGGCAACAGCTTGGTGAACATGTACGCAAAATGTGGAAGCTTGGAACATGCCCGAGGAGTGTTTGACAGACTTTGTCAAAAGGATGTGGTAACGTGGACTGCCATGATAGCAGCATATTCCCAGCAGGGCATGGGCCATGAAGCCCTTCATCTCTACAGTGATATGGAAGATGAAGGCGTTGCTGTACCTGATTCTGTGACTTTTTTGTGTCTCCTGCAGGCATGCTCAAGTGTGGGCACACAAGCGTTGGAGAAGGGGAAGCAACTTCACGCACAGATAAGAGAACGAGGACATGAAGGTGACGTGCTCATAGCCAGCAGTTTGGTAAACATGTATGCAAAGTGTGGCAGCTTGGAAGATGCGCAGAAAGTGTTTAACAGAATTGGTGACAAGAATGAGGTCACGTGGACTGCGATAATAGCAGGTTATTCCCAGCAGGGCATGGGCCAAGAAGCCCTCTGTCTTTACAGTGCTATGCGAGAGGAAGGCATGTGTGCACCCAATGCTATGACATTTGTGTGCCTCCTCCAGGCATGTGCAAGTGTGGGCACGCCAGCATTGGAGATGGGAAAGCAGCTCCATGTGCAGATTAGAGAACGAGGACACCAAGCTGATGTGTTCGTAGGCAGCAGTGTGGTGAACATGTATGCCAAGTGTGGCAGCTTGGAGGACGCTCAGAGAGTGTTCAATGGGCTTGATCAAAAAAATGTGGTCATCTGGAATGCCATGATAGCAGGATATTCACAGCAGGGCATGGGGCAGGAAGCCCTTCGTCTCTACAGTGCTATGCAGGAGGGAGGCACCACTGTGCCCAATTCAGTCACATTCGTGAGCCTCCTTCAGGCATGTGCAAGTCTGGGTACCCCAGCGCTGGAGAAGGGGAAACATCTTCATACGCAGATAAGACAACAGGGACATCAAGCTGATGCCTTTGTGGTCAACAGTTTGGTGAACATGTACGCAAAGTGTGGCAGCTTGGAGGATGCTAAGAGATTGTTCGACGGACTTGGTAAAAAAGACGTGGGTGCGTGGACTGCCATGATAGCAGGATACGCGCAGCAGGGCATGGGCCACGAAGCTCTTCGTCTTTACACTGCTATGCAAGAAGAAGGCATGGCTGTACCCAATTCCGTCACATTTGTGTGCCTCCTGCAGGCATGTGCAGACGTGGCAGCCTTGCATGTGGGCAGGCAGCTACATGCAAAGATTCTACAACAAGGACTTCAAGGTGATGTGTATGTTGCCGGAAGTTTGATCAACATGTATGGAAAGGTTGGCCGTATGGTTGACGCACAGCAGGTGTTTGATAAGTTGCCCAAAAAAGACGTCGTCGCCTGGAGTGCACTGATTGCAGGCTACACCTGCCAAGGCAACACTGAAGTGGTCTTCGATCTAGTTCGAAGAATGCGAGAGGATGGCATGCTGCCAGACGGCATCACTTTCCTCAGTGTATTAGCAGTGTGTAGTCATGCGGGCCTAGTGAACAAGGGGTGGGAGTATTTTGAGACTATGAGCAGGTACCACGGCATCATTCCCACGGAGGACCACTACGCATGTATGGTGGATCTCATGGGTCGTGCAGGGCAACTGGATGAGGCACTAGCTTTCGTAGAGACAATGCCTATGGAACCTAAAGCTGCAGTTTGGCACTCTTTGTTGGGTGCCTGTCAAAAGTGGAGTAAGGTGGAGGTAGGCCAACATGCTTTCAATGAAGCTGTGAAGCTAGACAAAAAAGATGCCACAGCACATGTGTTGATGTTGAACATATACATCGGTTCCCAGATGTGGGAGCACGCTCAGCAGATGCATACGAGGAGAACAAGAATCAGGGCATGGAAGCAGCCAGGTCAGAGCTGGTGGACAGACGAGGACGGACTGGTGCACAGTTTTCTGGTTGGGGATGAGAAGCTTCCGCAGAGTCCACCACAGCCGAAGCAGGCATCTGTTCCAACATGAAGGAGAAAGGCGTTGTTCAGATTTCAGAACTCTCATCCTTTCGAGGGTGTGTTTTGTTCGTGCCTGCCCTTGGAAGTCGGCAATCATGTCAAGGCGTTACGATTCCAGGACAACCATCTTCTGACAACCAGTTCACTTTAGCAAACTCTTTGTCTGCGAAGGGACGGAGAGTTTGCTTATCGAGGGAGGAGACGAAAAAGAGCAGCGGTCCAGTCTTTCAAACTGTAGATATTGATAAAAGCCCACGGTAACCGAGAAAGGACGAGGATAGTCTTCCTAAGACTGGTAAAAGGCGCGATGTGGACTCTGTACAAGGACGAGCCAGTAGTAGCCAAACTCTTACGCCCTTCCCAGATCAAGAACGGAGGAGGTGGGCTCTTGCGGATCTTGGAACAGAAGAGTTCAGAGGAAAACCTCATAAAGGGAAGGGCTGTTTAACCTCCGGCAATGACATGTCCCTGGCTTCGATGCAAGTCGTACTTGGGCCTCCCCGGACGTGAGACATATGTACTTAGGCTCCCCATGACGTGAGACATACCTAGACCTCCCAGAACGTGAGACATACTTAGGCCTCCTGTACCCACGTAGTCTTTTTCACCTCTTGAGCACAAGAGTTTGCCACGAATCGGACAAGGGACCCTGCTTGGCTGCAGGGATCTCTCTCATCCCCAACCACAAAACTATGCACCAGCCCGTCCAGGTCTGTCCACCAGCTCTGACCTGCCTGCTTCCATGCCTTAATGCTTTTTCTTCTAGCCTGCATGTCCTGCGCCTCCTCCCACATCTGGGCACTGGTGTATATGTTGGACATCAACACATATGCTGCAGCATCTTTGTTGTCCAGCTTCACTGCTTCGTTGAAAGCATGGCATCCCACCTTCACGTTGCTCCACTTCCTACAAGCACCTAACAGGGTGTGCCACACTGTACTATTCGGCACTACTGGCATGGATCTCACCAAAGCTAGTGCCTCCTCCAGTTGCCCTGCACGGCCCAGGAGATCCACCATGCATGTGTAGTGGTCCACCGTGGGCGAGATGGCGTAGTGTGTTCTCATCAAGTCGAAGCACTCCCACCCCTTCTTCACCAGGCCGGCATGACTGCATACTGTAAGCAAACTCAGGAAGGTGATGCCGTCTGGCCGAACGCCATCCCCACTCATCCTCTTCACTAAATCAAACACCACTTCACTGTCTCCTTGAGAAGTGTAGCCTGCAATCAGTGCACTCCAGGCGACAACGTCTCGTTCAGGTGACTCATCAAACACCTGATGTGCATCAACCATGCTCCCGCACTTTCCATACATGTTTATCAAACTGCCGGCTACAAACAAATCGGCTTGGAGCCCTTGTGCTTTGATCTGCGCGTGTAGTTGCCTTCCCAGGTACAAAGCTGCCACATTTCCGCATGCTTGCAGAAGGCACACAAATGTGACGGAATCAGGCACAGCCATGCCTTCTTCTAGCATAGCTCTGTAGAGTCGAAGGGCTTCCTGGCCCATGCCCTGCTGGGAATACCCTGCTATCATGGCATTCCAGGTGACAACATTCCTCTTACCAAGTTCATGAAACAGTCTCTGTGCGTCGTCCAACCTGCCACATTTTGCATACATGTTCACCAAACTGTTTGCTACAAAGACGTCGGCTTCAAGTCCTCGTTCTCGAATCTGCGTATGAAGCTGCTTTCCCTTCTCCAAAGCTGGGGTCCCAACTATCGCACACGCCTGCAGGAGGCACAAAAAAGTCACGGAATCGGGAACAGCAATTCCCTCTTGTTGCATAGCACTGTAGAGAAGGAGGGCTTCATGGCCCATGCCCTGCTGGGAATATCCGGCTATCATCGCAGTCCATGTCACCACATTTTTTTCACGAAGTCCATCAAATAATCTTTGAGCGCGTTCTAAGCTGCCACACTTTGCATACATGTTCACCAAACTGCTGACTACGAACACATCAGCCTGATATCCCCGTTCCCTGATGTGCTGATGAAAGTGCTTACCGGTCTCTAACGCCGGCTTGCCGACACTGGCACATGCCTGTAAGAGGCATACAAATGTGACGGAATTGGGTACAGTCATGCCGTCTTCCTGCATAGCACTGTAGAGACGAAGGGCTTCATGGCCCATACCTTGCTGGGAATATCCTGCTATCATGGCAGTCCAGGTGACCACATCTTTTTGTCGAAGACCATCGAACACTCTATGTGCATCTTGCAAGCTGCCGCACTTTGCATACATGTTCACCAAACAGTTGGCAAGAACCACATCAGCTTCAAGTCCTCGTTCTCTGATTTGCGCATGAAGATTCTTTCCCTTCTCCAAGGCCAAGTTGCCCAAACTTGCACACGCCTGCAGCAGGCCCAGAAATGTCACTGGAGTGGGTACAGCCATGCCCTCTTCTTGCATAGCACTGTGGAGACGAAGGGCTTTCAGCCCCATGCCTTGCTGCGAATATCCTGCTATCATGACATTCCAAGTCACAACATCCTTTTGCCCAAGTCCATCAAACACTCTCTCAGCGTCTTCCAAGCTACTACACTTCGCATACATGCTCACCAAGCAGTTACCGAGCAGCAAATCAGGCTCGATGCCACTGGCCAACATGTCCGCATGCACCTGCTGCCCAGATCTCAAGTCTGACACCCTTAAACAAGCCTGAAGGGCTGCCACAAACACATGCCCATCTGGCTCCACACTGGACCTGCGCATCCGGTGATACAGTCGTATGGCCTGCTTATCCTGCCCGTGCTTCACATGCGAAGAAATGATGGCAGACCACGTGAAGGCATCTGGTTTGCCAACCACCTCAAACACATCCATCGCGTCTTGCAACCTGCCATGAGAAGCATACATTCTCAGAATATGAAAGCCCAGGAAAGAGTCTGCCTGGTACCCCTTTCTCACCGTGCAAGCATGGACGCGCCTGCCCAGAAATAGATCCTTCTTCGCTACACATTTCTTCAGGACTGCGTAAAAGATAGATTTGGAAATACAACGGTCTGTCTGCACCAGAACTTCCAAAGCCTCAACAGCCTCAGTGAGACGGCCCAAATGACATAGCTTGCTCACGGTTTCAGCCGTAACGCCACTCTCCACACCTGCAGACCTATCCACAGCAGCAAGACATTCCATTGGACGGGCTGGCTTTCTGGCCAAGTTGCTGCACCTCCCAAATTGCTTGTGTGCCAAGGCTTGGTCCCTTGAAGTCAGGCGACCGGGGGTCCTTCCCAGCATTTCCGTGAACCCACCAATCTGTTGGGTCCATGAGACAGGTGCCCGCAACGGGTCCTGTTGCCCTTTACCTGTCTCTATTACAAGGCTCCAGACAGCCATGAAGTGGAGCAGCAGACTTCACCTCTTGCGTAGACGAGAGTCCACTGTGCAGGGTTCAAGAAAAGGTCCTGCAACAAGTTTTCCTGCCTTTTCCTTCTTCATGGTGCTGTCATCAGAAGCAGCTGCGAGTGCCTCACACCACCAATCTAGATTGGTTGGCAGCTGCAGGGCACAACTCTTGCGAGCTGCCACATCCATTTTCCTCTTCTTCTGTTCAGCTGCAACACTGGCACCTGCTTTCCGGAGGGGCACAGTTTGACATTATAGGCAAGAGTCATGCTCTCCTGTTTCATAGCTGCATAAAGCTTGAGGGCTTCCGTAATGACCATACCCTCCTATATTTGCATTCCATGTCATCCATGTTATCTGGTGGATCTGTTCACGGAGGGTATCATCCACCAGTCAGTTGCCAACACAACGCCAATACTACCTTCCGATCCTTCCTCCTCCAAGCTCCTTCCCGTGACCCGAGGAATAACTCTTGACCAAGCTTGAATCTGAGCATATCCTTCCTCAATCCTGTAGGCGAATGGTTGCTCGAACACTGCACGACATCCCATAACCTGCCACATTCTGCACACACATCCACTACGCAGGTTCCACCAATCAAATCAGCTCCTAGTACATCTTTCTGAATCACCTGAAGCTGCTTTTCACAATGCAATCTCCACGGATATTACAGGTCATGACAAGTAACGAAAAACGTCACCATCAGCTCCACTGAAACTGATCCTCACATGTTCTGCCCATCCCGGAGAAGCATCATATAAGAGTTCTATGGTTGGTTGAGAAACGCTGGGCGCAAATTCAGGCAAGCTGGGCTAGGACTGAAGAACAGGTCCCTCTCTGATTCCTTCACCATCAAAGCTCATTCCACAAAGGTGCTAAATACTGCATAGGTATCCCTTCCTCACTGATACATCGAAGGTTTTGAAGCAAATTAGGGAACGAAGGCTTAAACGCAAAACAGGACATCAAGCCCAGAATACCTACAGTGCTTTGTTTAGGGGGACTAAGATTTTACGAAGAATAGGTAGACTCTTTCCGTAGTGCGTATAGTGTCTCCACTAAAAACCCCTCCTGGTTCCGATTCCAGTCGACAAGACGGTGTCGTCTTAGCAGGAAGCGAGTGGTTTCCTCCGTGTCGTGTGGCCATGGCTGAAACTGCGCCAAAGCCGGGTGCAAGCGAGGCGAAGCTGGATGGCCCGCAAGACCCGGCTTTGGTTGGCAAGAACTTGATTGGGATCATAGCAGACGAGGTACCGGCTAGCGCGCAATTTTCGTGGTTCAATCTGTGTGCTAACTATTTTCACGTGGTGCTGCGTATGCGAGGAAGCTGAAATTGACTTTCTGCAGGACACCGTCACCGGATTTCTCCTAGTTGGAGTCGGTAATGTAGATGTCCGGAGGAAAACGAACTACCTGGTTGTGGATTCAAGTGAGCCAGCTCATATTCATGCTGTGTACTACTACTTGTGGCTCCTTCTCCTACACTAGGCCAGATCTCGAGGTTTGAGCTTCAAAAATCTGCAAATGCTGAATCTCTGGTTGTGAATGTGGATGCAGAGACACCTCTGAAAGCTATCGAGGACGCATTCAAGGAGTTCACTAACCGAAGCGACCTGGCAATCCTGTTGATCAGCCAACATGTGAGCTAGACCTAAACCTATTCCGGATTCCTCAAACCAGCAGGCATCTACAAAGGTCTCTTCACCCTCTCTCTCTCTCTCTCTGCCTTTGAATCTTACTGTTGTCCTTGTGCCTTGGTTTCTGTGCTCTTCTTCCAGATTGCCAACTTGATTCGCTACCAGATCGACAGCTACAACAAGGTCTTTCCTGCAATTCTAGAAATTCCTTCCAAGGATCATCCTTACGACCCCACTCAAGATTCCATTCTTGCTCGAGCCAAGAACATGATTTCAAGTGATTCAAGTGCCTCTGCTGGCCGAGGCTGATGATGTGCGGTCTGTAGCAAGAAGAACCTTCAACTGTATGTATTATTTCTCATCATTTTCCACGAGAGTCCATCCCTGGTCGTGACTGTTGTGGCGTGGCACAAGAGACACACTCCCGGCATGTGTGATTTCAGTTGTGATGCCTAGGTGACTGGTTAACTCATCAGTGAGCACCGGCACGGTGCACCCGAGTTACACATGTGTATGCAAGGGTTGCAGTAGTCACGCCTGGTTGGTGGACTACCTTATAATTATTGTGCTGTAAAGCTTATCACGGCCGGAATGTTTGTCCAGGGCTACAGTTCCATGCTCCTGCCGAAGGCGGGCCCGCGGCTGTGCTGACACCGCACCGCTGCCGAAGCGAGCGCCACGGGGAGCCCCGCCGTCTGCTGACACCTGGCGCAGGGTGCACGCCAGCTCGACGCACCCTGCGCCGCGTCAGCTCGGACCGCATGCTGCTGGCGAGGCCAGCACGCAGGGAGCGGTCGGCGGCGCGTGGCCGCGCCCTGGAGAAGGCGTGGGGTGCGGGCGACCGGTCGCCGGGTCGCGCCGGGGACAAAGCGGTTAGAACATTCCCTCTCACGTCATTGTTTTTGTGAGCGTGCCCGCTGCCCAGGCGCCTGGTTGCCTGGTTGCCTGGTTGCCTGGCCTGGCAGACTGCAACAAACCGAGACCGTCGACTCGACTTGCTTTCCTGCTTTCCTGCTCTGTTGCTGCCGTTCCTGCTGCAGCACGCCAGGCAGCCAATCAGTCTGCTTCACGACCCAACCCAATCCCCTCTACTACCACCCACTATATATCACCCACAGAACCTGTCTACCTGCGTGTTGTTGTCTGCTTGCGCACTGCTGCCCCTGCCGAGCCTCCTCACCACCTCTGCTGCCCCTGCCTTCTCTTCAACGTGTAAGTTGCTCGCTCTGTATCCCATGATTTGTCAGTACTGCAATTCATTACTGTTTGCGGCATCGGGTCTGTGTTACTATTCCAGCTCCAGGAGGGATCATGCCGCACGCAACACCTTGCTGTGGTATTCTTGTCTGGGTATTAGAAGGGAGTGAATCCCTTGCCAGCATAGTACTTGACCTCGCCTTGCCCTGTCCTCGGAAGTGTTAATTTGCCGTATGCATCTCCTGTGCGTGTGACTCTGTCCCTTCAGCCGGCCCTCTCTCTATGTGTGTACCGGTTCATGCATCCTTTGCCTGCGAGGCAGCTGCCTTGGTGATTGTTGTATAGATACCAGGCCTCCCGCCCTGCTCTGACAGTTCAATCAAGTTCGAGAGCCAGTCTGTGCTGCCTGCCCCGCTGTGCCGGAATCCGATCCTGACGGGATTCCTGTGTCTGCTTTTTTCTGGCAGCTGCGAGGTCTAAGCGAGGGGAGCAGATATGGCCACCGACGCGGCGGTGCTTCTTGTCACTGATGTTGCCGCTCTTCCGGCAAGGGTTGTGCTGTGGGCCGTGGGAGCTTTTCAGGATAACCTGGGACCCGGCAAGGACGTGGCTGTCATCACCCAAGCAAGTGGTGAGCTGCTGCAAGCCGTGACTGTGGAGTTCGGTTTCTGTTTCCGTCTTGTTTGTATGGCGTTGGTGCTGAGAGTGGATTTGTTGGGCAGGAGTGGAGTTGAAGGTGGCGGCGGGGTCGGTGGATGTGTTTGTCTCCCTGGCTGAGACTCCTGGCTACCATTCGGCAGCAAGGCTCAATGAAATCGTTAAGGTTATGAGGCCAGGCGGCACTCTTGTAGTTCAGGAGCCCCTGGCAAAGAGAACTGTATCGAAGGAGGAAGCCGATGTAAGTTCTGTTGGTTTGATGTTTGGCTGTTGCAGGTGCAACAAGGTGTGGCACTGACCGGTTGGGGTATTGCAGACACTTGGACTTTCAGTGCAGACCCAAGCTGGCCTGGAGCGGAATCTGCTGCTTGCTGGGTTCGTTGAGGCTAGGGTTGATGAGTCGATTGAGGGAGTGGGACTTGCGGCCGCAGTTTCTGCGATTTCATCTGATCTGTTCGAGCAAGTTGCTGTAAGTCTCCTAGCTCACCTGTTCACCCTCATCGTGCAGCTTTCTGGATGCAGATTTAGTTGTTGGGTGATGCTGCAGCTGAAGCATAACACGCAACGTGCCATGAAGTAAGTAGGAGTACGTGTTAGGATCCATGTTTGCAGTTGAATTTGGTTAGCTCACCACGACGTTTCTGTGACTTGTCTCAGGTGAGAGTGCATAAGCCTAGATGGACAACAGGGCAGTCCTTTGGGTTGAAGAAGACCAGTGCAAAGAAGGGTAGGTGTAGTGAGTGCTTAGTCGGAATTCAGTGCAATTTGCATGTGAGGGCATCTGTTGAATGTTTCATGTGGATCCTTGTGACAGCCGTGAAAAGTAACGGAGCAGCTGTAAGGTTGGCTTCGGAGGAGATGAATGAGTTGAACTTTGACTTCAAGCCTCCGACACCGAATGGGTCATCTTTGTGGAAGGTGGCTGACAAAGATGTTGACGAAGAGTTGGTCGACGAGGATGAGCTCTTGACAGAGGAAGACCGGAAACCTCCTGTTGTACCATGTAGGTGATCTTGGGTTGTGGTGGATCCATCTGGTTCTCATGGACTTTTGAAGTGCCTTACACTGGGTGATCTTGGTTTGTGCAGCATCTGATGACTGCGAGGTTGGTAAGGCTGGGAAGAAAGCTTGCAAGAATTGCACTTGTGGCCGAGCTGAGCTTGAAGAGGCAGAGGAAAGCGGAAAACTCTCAGCTGCCCAGCTGAACAACCCGAAATCGGCCTGTGGAAGCGTGAGTAACGGGGCTTTCACCCAAGCTCGAATGCAGTCTCACTTGCTCCCGACACATATCTCACTGTGCTTTTGTCTATGTGCAGTGTGGTCTTGGAGATGCCTTCCGTTGCAGGAGTTGCCCTTACAGGGGATTGCCGCCTTTTCAGCTAGGGGAGAAGGTACACGTCATGTTTGTCTGAGCTTGTGCCTCACCCGGTTGGTGAGCTTGTACAAGGGGCTCCTGACCAGGCGATTCAGGTGCTAATGTTGAGTCTTGGATGTTTTGTTGCAGATTTCTCTGACCGGATCATTGCTGACAGCTGACGTTTGAGCTTCACTTGATGGCTTCTGAATTTGAAGTCCGTTGGTCAAGAACGGGCTCAGGCTTGGTGAGTCTGGGGTGAAGACGTGAGGATTTGAAAAGTTTTGAGTCTAGGACTAGGCTGAGGCAATGTACACTACCTTGCATAGTTTAAGTTTGCCAGGGAACACGTTTGCACCATGTGCATTGTGTTCTGTCTTGCGGTACTTAGCAGGATAATTCTTGCCGTCTTCTCATTCTTCAGGGTACCAATTGTACCTGACGTGCATCCAGATAGGAAGGTAGACACAACCACGAGATGCTGGTATCATGCGTCTCCGCTTGTGAAAGATTCTATAATTGCAAGATCTCGTGTTTCGTTGCATACCATTTCGCTGAAAGCTCAGGATTTTCGGTTTCATGAGAAAGCATGATCCCGCATTGTATGCCTACTTATCTACCCAATGAGACACGTACTCAGATGACCGCAGGCAGAGTATAGTGTATAGTCGTACTCAGAGTATAGTGTATAGTCGTACTCAGATGACCTCAGGACGAGTATAGTCTCTTCCTGTTGGGATGATACGATGTGTAACATACATAGGGGAATCAGAACCCTTGCTGAAGATTTCTCCCCCGGGGGTTGTTTTGATTTATTTTCAAAATATCAAATTAAAAAAAAAATCTACCCAATGAGAGTATCTAACCATGTGTGCTGTTTACGTCCGTTTTCGACGTCCGTCACTGTGGCCTGTTCGTACACAACACACAACAAAACACGGGCGTGTTTATGAACCCGTTGTTACTTTGTTGGGCGTTATTTTTACAGCAATACAATACAAAGTAATTTTATTCTATTTTATTATTTTTATAAGTTTCTCATTTTTCATTACGATCTACGATTTTAAGAACTTCTTCCGTATTGAGATACCGTTGTGGAATATGCTTTGCCAACCCAGAGCCACCCAACATTTGACTATGAATTTTATAAGAACTTGTGTTTATGTGTAAGGAAATTTTAACCTTTATTAGCTGAAGAGAAAGGATGTAAAAATAGAAAAGACGTAGCAACTAACAAGCGCTTTTTAAAGACCTATTATTTGTACTGTGGTTTATTAGGTTATTATCTATATATAATATAATTTAATTTAGATCTTTGATGTTCTTATTTATGAGTAGGTAGTGAGTGCAGGTACGGTTTACTTTCAACTTCACTTGTAAGTTTTTAACATAATGGGCTGATATTATCTTACTGCCTCCTTGCTACATCATGTTGGCTATTTGGGATGGAGTGTGTTTGCATAAATTGTCGGTTCATAAAATTTACCTTATAAATTAGAACTTTACATATTTTTACCTATGTGAGATTTTGATTTGCATTCCATTTTTTTTTCTAGAATGCTCTACAATACTGGATATTCTCGAAAAGAACCTTTTAAGGTATCAAATATTCTTAAAGAAAATTTCGCCTATATGGAATATCATCGAAGAAGGTTTCTCTACACTTGTGTAATCTCTATGTCAATCTTGAAGAAGGTTTCTTTGCAAATGTGTATTTTCTGTATCAATCCTATTTTACGGTACCATCAAAAGTGACGAAGAAAACAATTTTGTTCACAATGGATTTTGATGTAGTCAAGTATTGACACCTCTCATTTGACGTATAACATGAAGTTTTAAAATACTATTAGTTTCGTATTTGAATTGGTTTACTGCATAGTACATGAATATAGAACGATGTACAGGAATATAGAACGATACTGCTCTATATCGATATGTACACAGATAAATATGAATAGGGCACTTGACTCCTGCCGGTGTTAGGAATCATAATGAATACCTTTTATTGAGATTTATACATATTTTAATCTTCATATGTGCAAGTGTGGTCGAAGACAAGAACGTCTCTCTCAAGCATTAGTGGGCCTTTCAATGCTTGATTGGTCTTCTATGCTTGATCGGTTTTCAAATAGGGTGCCTAGAGGAAGTGGATACCCCGGGTGAAAATTCTTCCTTAATATAAAATTCTTCTTCTTCCGTTATTATTTCTTTCGACGTCAAGGTGTCATAAGCCGTAGAGTTTCAACAAACATACATATCTCATCCGTGTGCAAATTCGAATTGCAAGCAAGTCTAGCATGGTGGAACGATTGTGAGGCGTTTGTCAACTACAAGAACTACGTATGTACCTAAATACTTAAAACAAGGCAAGAGAAAAAAAATAGTACTTACACGCAGACAATAAAAATTGCTCAGGAGGTGACGGGCTCGGCACTTTGGTTTGGCAGTGGCCGGGCCGTGGAAGGTTTTTGGCGAGCCGTCTTCCACTGTGCGCCATGGATGCGTTCAGGAAGCAGCTGGATGCGTTAATGGGAGCAAATCGAAACGGGGACGTGCGAGAGGTGAAGCGGAAATACTACGACCGTGATGTCTGTCGCCTCTACCTCACCGGCCTATGTCCGCATGACCTCTTTCAGCTCACGGTGCCTCACCTACTCCTGAAAATGCTGCCTCACTTTCATCAACTTCTCTACTTCGTTCCGTGAAGCCGATTTGCGCAAAACATCGGTTTGACTTGTGGATTGTGGTTAGACGTACGTCCTGGAGTCTCCAGTAGTGCTGTGCTAGGTCTTACCGACTTTCGTCTTTTATGGACTTTGGTACCCGCTTCGGTGTTTTCAGCCCGCATAGAAATCGACTTGGTCGGAGCTGCAGCTGTTACCTGTTTCTGCGTTCTGGAAAATTGGGATCATTGGGGTCTTTCTATGCTTAGCAGCTCTGACGTTCCTTTTTGTGTGCTGCAGAAGATGGATTTAGGTCCCTGCTCCAAGTTTCACTCATTGCAACTTAGGAAAGAGTATCCTTCTTGGGTAGCCTGTTTTTGCTTGTCTTTGTCGTCAGGTTTGGAATCGAGCTGTGGATGTTGTGCCTCTCCTTAACGCTTATTAGGTATGAGGAAGCAAAAGCAAAAGGAAAGGATTGCTATGATAGAGAGCTGGAAGATTGCTTGGAGAAGCATGTTGTGGAATGCGACAGGAAGATTGCAAGAGCTCTTAAGCGGCTCGAGGATGATGATGTTGGAGCGGCCACAGCCATTGCCGTATCAGAAGTGACGAAGGTGTCTGCTGGCATCTCTTTTTGCAGTAATGAAAATCCTTAGTGGAGTAACAAGTTTTGTCATTTTGAGTCATTGTGAGAATAGTGGTCCTGCTTGGATAAGACTGACTTTTATAAAATTACCAGTCTACCGAAGCCAGTGAGTATACAAGGCAGATCAAGGAGAAGTTGAAAGAAGCTGAATATCTTGGTAGGCATCTGGCGATAAATAACTTTTCTCGTACATATTGTGGTGACTTTGGTTTGCTAGGATAGTGTCAGCTGTGATTCAGCTTTGGGTTAGTTGCACTTACTGGATGACTTGATTTGCAGATCTGGAAGGGAAGACAGATGAGAAAATTAGGATACTGGAGACCGTTGAGGAACTTAGAGCCAAGCGTGCTGATCGGCAGGTGTGTATGCAGTCGTATGTATGACCTTTGATACAGTTCTAGTGTTCTTCTGTTTTGCTAAGTTGGCTCTGGTGCAGGCTATGTCCCTGCTGGAGGCCTTCAACAAAGACAGGGCCATGGCCCCTCAACCACTTCCCAATCCACCTCCTCTAGCACCATTGCCAACGCTGGGGACTTTGGCACCCGACCCTAGAACACAGGAGCTAATCAGGCAGAAGCTTAAAATTGCTGAGGAGCTTGGTATGTCCTCTAGGACGTGTCCTCTGCATTCAAGGATGTCTTTGGGATCATGGTCATGTACCTTGTCCTGCCTAGTTGTCCTTCTCAGTGTATCTTGATGGTTGTTGGAATATCTGTGTCATTGACCTCAGGTGAGCAAGGACGAGTGGATGAGGCACAAAAGGCCATGGAGGAGGCCGAAGCTCTCAGGAAGGTATTCCTCCCGAGGCCCGTGATGTGATGGATGAGTTGTCTTCCCGGACCATTTATGTCTTAGGGTTACTTATTGAGACTGTGGGGTGCAATTGCCTGCAGCTTGGTTCGAGACTTGAACAAGGAACAGATCCCTTGAAGACGGCTGCGCAGGATGTTCGTGTGGTAAGTTACCATGTGGTCAATCGTTTGTTTGCTAGGGAGGAAGATCAGAAGTTGCTTGCTTGCATTCTCAATATCAAGAAGTCATTGAAGACTTGGCTAGATTCTTGACTCCTTTGGGAACTGAAGGTGCAGGCTGATCAGAAGCTTCGTGTCTGTGACATCTGTGGAGCGTTTCTAAGCATATACGATAGGTATGTAGTTACACCTCTAGAGTCTTCACTCACTTGGTTGGTGGCTGCACCCCTTAATTGCCAATGTTGGTGTTTGGCAGAAGGAAAGTCTTGGGTCTTGGAGATGGCATTCCACACTTGTTGACTGTATGTATTTTGCTTCTCCAAGTTTGATTCAGTATTGTGCCACTTATTTCAGGATCAGCTTTTCGCTATTATTGCGGCAAGTTGAAGTGCAAATAGTGTCTGTCTGGCATTGTGATATATTGCTGTGTCAAAGGAATTTTGTTTCCAGCTGCACTTCGTGGGGTGTGTCTAATCTCTGCCTGAGAATGCATGGCATTGTCAAAATGCTCACGACTAGTCTGTGATACTAAGATAAAGGAACCATGATGGCATTTTCAACAGTGATCGCCGGCTGGCTGATCATTTTGGCGGAAAACTTCATCTTGGGTACATGCAAATACGGGAGAAGCTAATGGATCTGAGGGTAAGTTAATTTTCTGGCCATGGCCTTTCGCTGTCAGTTTGGTGGAACAAGCAGTGTGTTGGGTGACATGCAGTCACAGTCGGCATAGGCTGCAACCTGTTTAATCGTTTGTGTTCGTCTTCCCTCATGTAGGAGGAGAGGATCAAGCAGTTGAAAGAACGGGATGGAGAGGATGAGAAGTAAGTGTCTGGATCCTAACCCGAGTGTATGTGCTTTGAGTGATGTACTGATACTGATGCTATCTAGTCAGCAGTTCTGTATTGGTGGCCTACGTCTCAGCGTCTGTATATCCTTTGTATTTATATATGTCCAGGTCACGAGGACGCTCTGGTACAGAATCAACTGAAACCACTAAAGAGCCAGAGCGGCACTGGGGAAAGGATAGAGAACAGGAAAGGGATAGACAAGGTGACAGAAGTCACGATGGCGAGCATCAAAACAGGGATCGAGACCGTGACCTCAGACGGGGTCACAAGTTCGTGGGCAAAGACAGGGATAGGAAAAGGAGAAGGGAGAGAGAAGATGAAGTGTACAGGCACGGAGACAGGAGGCATGGAGATCAGGTATCTGGGAATCGCTTTCACAAATCTGGAGGTCACAGGGACCGGGATCGGGACCGGGACTGGAATCGTCATGGGGATAGGGACAGGGAGAGACCTTAACACGTGAAGGGGGAGTTGATGGGCATCTCGGGCTCTACCAGTAAGGGACAGCTGGGATTTGTTTGAATCACGCCTCCCACAGTCGTGGTTGGCTGCTTTTGAGATCTCAACGAGGGCTGGACGGGTACGATGTCGAGGGATGTGGAAAGAATTTTTGAACAGGACTTACTTGTACATGTGCACTCAGAAACATCGTCCATGAAAATGACAAGATTTGAGAATATGTATACGAGTCGGGCATTTAGTTTTCTTATTGATTGGGCGAAACGAACTGATACTGAACATGTGATCTGTTTTTCGCCCTTGTTAGGGCTCCACTTCCTTTCTCACTAGCATCTCACACTGCATAGCTTGAGAAATGAATACATCGGCCTGATTAATGTTAACAGCGTGGTTTTGGTCCACGGGTTTTTCTTTGTATTCATAATTAACGTACAAGATTTTCCACTGCTCGTATGTCTCTCACTGAAGTTTTGAGGCATAGGTATTCCGGTAAAATTTTAAATTATCTGGATTTCGGGCAGCAGATAATCTGGGACTCAGATACGGAACTTAAAAAACTCTGTGCACGTAGAATTGGAATGTAACGAGACGTGGGAATGTAAGATACTCAAACTCAAAGTAACTTAAAAATATAATATACTCAAATATTCACTTTAAAGTATACTCGGAATGAAAGAAAGTTGGGAACGTTTGATACCAAGGTTAGTAATCGGCTCTTGGCGGTTCTTGGCTTCCTACCAATATATGAACTCGAAATGCTTTTTTGAGAACTCTTTCAGTCATTTTGCAATGCAATAACGAGACTAAGATGATGAGACCTCTGACCTCATCTTCTATAATTTCATCAACATAGATCAAGACCGTGATCAAAATATTTGTGCGTCAAATGCAAAAAATCTTTATATATGATATTTAAAATCCCAGTGTTTTATTTTCTTTCTCTTCTCATTCTATCCGTGCCCACACTTCATTTTCTTTCTCTTCTCATTCTATCCGTGCCCACACTTCATTTTCTTTCTCTTCTCATTCTATCCGTGCCCACACATGTGCAGCCCTACAGTATCTGGTAACGAGAGGCACCACGTTGTAGTCCTTTACTGACTATTGTGTGATACTAAAGGTGTCCAACAGCGAACACGGTCACAGAATTTGATATGAACCACAAATCCCCAAAGCCCCAAAGCCCATACACCACGTGGGTACCACATCTGCAATAATTGAGCATGCAAATAAAAACCTCAAGTCTTCACAGTATAGTGTTGGTTGTTGGGTCATTATGGGATTCCCTGATATGGAGCAAGCTTTGCTAAGAAAGGAACATGACATACACCATATCACTCCACGATGTATACACAACAGGAAAACCCTGTTAAGCATAAGTTACAAGAAAAAAATGCAATGGCATAGCGTACTAGATTCTGTTTTTCAATTCTCAAACTCATACACAATCACACCTTTCTGTTTTTCGATACTCAAACTCATTGATATACCACCACAGCGAGGGGAAAACTATGGGCGATAAGGTCGACATATGGAATGAGCTCGAAGACGCAGCTGCCAGCAGGAAGCTCAAATCAACAACAGACCCCGCGGTGCCTAAAAGTTCAATCAGGACTTCTGGCAGAAATGTCAGCAAGACGGCATGTGTTTCCAGCAGAAATGCCAGGAAAACGGCGTTGGTTTCTAACACAAACGTCAGCAAAAAGGCAGTCGCAAACGAACATGCAACCACAAGGGGTTCCCGTCTCCAGCAGAATCGTCCACTTGTAGCGATCCAACACCACAAGTTCCACAGAGACTCCTGCATTAAGCGAGCCAGGCGCTCGTGGTGAAAGGGGGCCAAGACCACGACTCAGCGATGCCTCCAAGCTCTGGAACTAGAGGCCCCTACCTGAGACACCCCGTGAATGGCCCCACATGACCCCAATCCAGAAACTGAGACAACACCCTAAACGAGCGAGCGGGACAATCCCCAACAAACCTTCCCCTCAGACAGTAGCAAACATGGACGAGCACAGAGATAGCACAGAGAAATGCAAACTAACAATCGCAAGAGGACTCCAACCCTCTAGCTTGGAATTGATGAATTCTACAAAAATTAAGGAGCCCACAACACGTGGTCTTACACATGAGACTGGCATCCTAATCATCCTCCTCCACAACCTTGGTTCCCAGGCTGGAAAACCCGGTCTGCGGCACCTCGGCAGCTGTCACATACGAGTACAGCTCCTCCTTTGCATCCTCGTCGTCGTTGCGCTTCCTGGCGATACGCACACGGATTCTAGTAGGGACGTTCCTCACGCCCCGGCTCCAGATGTGCTTGTTCAGCTTCACATCCAGCCTCACGTCGGTAGTCCCCATGGCCTTCTGTGCGAACTTCCTGATCTCCTTCACAGCCTTGGGAGCCATCTTCTTGAAAGTGCTGCAAGCCCACGGGATGTCAGCAGAGTCTAAACCCTAAACTAGCACAGCACGGCCCGGCACAGCGCAGGGCAGGGCAGCGCAACTGAGGTACAAATCACCATCTGCTCCACACACACACATCCTACATAGCGAAGCAATTGTTCCTCGCCACAGAGACATACCAGCCATGTAGCCGCTTGTGCAAATTGATAGTGTACTCCCGCGTGACAACCTCGTTAGGTCGCTTCTTCCCCTTTTCCACCATGGCGCCAGCCGCTGAAACACGACACCGGCAAAGAGACCAAGCGCACTGTCAACTCCAGCCGCCTTGAAAAGAGGCCCTCGTAGGCTTCCTCCTTCGTTTTAAGGCCAAACCCTAATAAAGATGAAAACCCCCTAGAATTGAGGGACTTGAGAGGCATTTAAATAGGTACGTAGGTAGGTGCCTACCGATATTCCATACCTACAGACCTATATATGCAGGTACCTAGGTCTTTGGATATGGCGCGGGGATCATTTCTGAATTAGCGCTTTATAAAAATGAATAACGCAACTTAAGCATTAGGACAGGTTGGGGAGACTGTCCGGGGGTCACAAAAACGTGGAGGAGCTAAGTTACAGCGCGTATGATGTCAAAGCGACGGAGACCATTCATGTAGAAACAGCCAGGGGGATCCGTTTTGTGTGGAAATGGGGGTCAGCAAAGCGGAGGTGAAGCTGCGTCGTCTGCTGGCAGCGTTGTCAGAGCAGACGAACCTAGCGAAATTGAAGCATGTGAGGAGAAGTTGTTTGCCATTGGCATCGGACACATCTTGGTCTGCTAATTCTTGCTGACTATCTGGACGGCTGTCTATGCAGTATTTGGCAACTTCGAGGGAACAGCTACTGATTCTCACGGGAGAGGACGCGGAAAATCTGCCCAGGTGTGTAAGATCGAGTCTGAGATGTTGTCTAAACCTTGGATTGGAGGCATTGGCAGTCCTTGAAAGGGTATTTTGGCGCAGAATAACCCCTGCTAAGACAAAGGAGTATTCGGACCGCATTCTAGCATTGGCCGAGAAACTCAACGCAAATCCTCCGGTTAGACGTCTTGCTTTGTCTGTATGTGCAGTAAGGAGAGGCACGGGGTGCAGTCCCTACGTTTCGGTATGGTTGATTGCTAAGATGCTTCTGTTATGCTTGCAGTTGGATGTATGGGACAGCTTGAGACCAGAAGATGATAGTCATTTGAATCTGGCATCCACGGCTGCTGTCACGGCAGCTGGCCCAGACATCCAACACCCTGTTCCTCATGCTGCATCTGTGCCCTCTCAGAGTGACCCTGCGTCTCTCAGGCGACGGAACATGTGAGGAGGAAGTGTTAGGCTTTTTGTGCACTGAGCATATCCGGTTATTTTGCGGGTTGTGCATGTGACAATTTTGTTGCTGCTTGTCTCACGGCTTGTGTCAACAGCGTCAAGGACAAGGACAGCAAAAAGGAGAGCTCTCATGGAGCTGGAGATGACCAAAAATTGGACTCTGACACACACAAGATCTTGCAGAGACACAGGTGATTCTGCAGCTGCGTGTTGTATCCTTTGCGTGTGCCAGCTTTGTTTCACGATTTTCGTTGAGTCAGCCAGCCAGGACTGACTTTGTGCAAGGGTCCTGGTTTTCAGGCAACTTCAGGAGGATTTAACAGATGAGATGGTCCTCCTGGCTCGGCAAATCAAGGAAACCAGTCTTATGATGGACCATTCACTGCGTGATACGGAAAAGGTGGCGCCTGTGATTCCCAAGTTGAACGTTTGTTGGCCTGTGTGAAATTCTGCAGGTCACAATGATCTGCCTTGACACTGATTAAGGTGTCGTTGTCTCATTAGGTTCTGGATTCGACAGAACGAGCCGTAGAGCACAGTCTTGAAGCAACAAAGCAGGCAAATCTGAAAGCAGGAGAAATCTACTCCAAGAGTTTTGGCACAAATTGTTTAACGTGCTTAGCTGTGTTTATTATGTGCGGGATGTTCATGTTCATGGTGTTGCTCATTCGCCTGACATGACGAGACGTAGAACATCATGGCTTTTCAGAAAGCCAATGCATGGCTTTTGTACATTCATCGCCATAAGCTACTGCTTCTGTACTTTTCGCGCGTGTTGCTTGGCCCGTGATCGGAGGGTCGTTCGAATCTGAATTGCCGCAATCTGCATTCGTGTTGTAAACAATTCTCAGCACAACGTCAATGCAGGTCTCCGCATGAACAAGACCCGTCAAGAAAACGATGTACTCGGTGTGCGTCTCTAACTATAATCTGTCGCTTCTCGAGACGGGACATAAGCTTGGTGCTACTGTGGCAGTCATTGCACATGCGAAGATTTTTAGTGACAAGCAAAGAAGTGCCCTCTGGTGTATTCAGCAGACCATAGGCCAAAGCCAGTTTCTCCGCATGTCCACACAAAGCATCTTCCTTCTCCTGCTCAGACACTGCCTTCAGCACCAGATCCGTTTGCGGCTTATGTCCCCCTTGCTTCAACCTCATACTCACAGTCTTCAGGGTCGACGAGATGTCAGTCCTTTCCTCACCCACGGTGAACTCGTGAACTTTGTTCATCACCTCGATGCACACTTTAGCAGGCTTCTTCCAAGCACATGCAGCCTTTCTTAGGCTCTCTATTCTATCGACATCCGTCCACCTGCCAGCACTTGCATAAATGGTACCCATGAGAACGTAGGCTGCTGCATTCCCAGGTTCCAGTTTCACAAGCCGGTCAAAACATCGCTTTCCCCGTTCAGCATCATCATGACTTTTACAAGCACTGAGCAAGGATGTCCATCCCACAAGGTAATGTCTGAGCTGTGCCTTGTGTAGTACGTCTTCTGCCTCGTTGAGGCAGCCTGACCGACCAAGGAGATCCACCATACAATTGTAGTGGTCATCGGTTGGCATGATGCTGTAGTCCTCAACCATCATCCTGAAATACTCTCGGCCCTCGTGTACCAAACCCCCGTGACTGCAAGCCACAAGTACACAGACAAACGTAGCCCCATTAGGCTCAAAACCCTGCTGCCGCATCTCCGCGACACAGGTCATTGCCCCTCGACCATCCCCGTGCTCCGCATAGGCATTGAGCAGGACATTCCATGTCACCACGTTTTTGGTAAGCAATCTGTCAAAAACTTGGCGAGCACTTTCCAAGCTCCCACATTTTGCATACATGTCCACCAGACAGCTGCCAGTAAACACGTCACCTTCCAACCCTCTTTCCACTATTTGTGAGTGAAGCTGCTTTCCCTGCTGCAGAGCTCCAACACTGGCACATGCTTGCAGCAGGCAAACAAAGGTAACAGAATCAGTTGGTGTAACACCCTCTTCTAGCATACTCGTGTAAAGACCAAGGGCTTCGCGACCAAGACCATGCTGCACACAACCTGCGACCATGGCAGTCCATGTCACCACAGTCTTACTGGGCAGTCTGTTGAAAACTCTGCGGGCATTTTCCAAGCTCCCGCATTTCACATACATATCGACTAGGCAGCTGCCAATAGTTTCATCAGATTCAAATCCCCTTTCCTCTATCTGTACATGAAGCTCCTTACCCTGATGCAGAGCTCCGACACTGGCACATGCTTGCATAAGGCACACAAAGGTGACACGATCGACTGGGGTTATGGATTCCTGTTGCATCCTCGAATAAAGAGCAAGAGCTTCTCCACCGAGCCCGTGCTGCGTGTATCCTGAGATCATTGCACTCCATGTCACCTCATCTCTGGTGGGCAAACTGTCAAACACTTTGCGTGCGTCTTCAATATTCCCACATTTTGAATACATATCCACCAGGCAGTTGCCCACAGGCACATTGGCTTCCAGTCCTCTTTGCTGAATATGAACATGAAGCTGCTTCCCCCGGTGCAGAGCTTGAACACTGGCACACGCTTTCAGTAGACAAACATAAGTTACATGATTGACTGGAATTATGCCCTCCTGCTGCATATCCGCGTACAAGTCCAGGGCTTCTTGACCCATGCCCCGCTGTGCATATCCTGCAATCATGGCAGTCCATGTAACCACATCTCTTGCTTGCAACTCATCAAACACTAGTCGTGCATCATCTAAGCTTCCACATTTTGCATACATGTTAACCAGGCTGTTGCCCACGATAGTGTTGCCTCTGACGAAGCTGGCCAAAACGTCAGCATGGACCTCTCTGCCAAAATCCAGATCCTCCGCCACCGCGCACGCCTTGAGAACTGCTACAAACACATGGTTGTCTGGCTCCACCGCTGAATACCTCATCCGTCGATACAGACTCATGGCATCCACGGGCTGACCATGTCGAACATGCCCTAAAATGATGGTGGCCCACATGTAGGCATCTGGTGCAGTCACGTCATCCAAGACTCGCACAGCTTCCGCCAATTTCCCATGACAAACATACATACCCATAATGTGATTACCCAAGAATGCATTCGACTCATACCCACTTCTCAGAGCAAGAGCATGAACTCGCCTGCCAAGGACCAGATCCTCCTCTGCTATGCACCTCTTCAGAAGACAATACAATAGAGAGGTATCAACATAAGCCCCTTGCTGCACCAGAAGGGCCAACGCCTCAACAGCCTCCCTCAGCTCCCCTTCCTCACACCGTATTCTCAGCATCTCATCCTCTGGACCATCTTCCCTGCCTGAAGGAACCCACGAGGCCAGCTCCAAATCCACCCACCCAGGTTTGAAACAGTCTCCCAGCCACAGGGCCTGCTTAGACGTCTTGTGCCTGAAGTCAGGATGCCGGGGGCTCCTCTTATCTGCCCTGTTGTCCCACCACTGTGTAGGGTCAAGAAAAAAGCGTTGCCACAGGAGCTCCAGTCGCTCCTTCTCTGCAACACCGAATCCTTGAGTACCCAAAGTCTCCTCACCACTAGCACCCGGCCTTCTTGGTGAATGCTGACTTGCAGGAACACATAATCGGTGTTGCTGGTTCACCGCAATGCCCGAGTCGGGAATCACCCAATTGGGCACGGGAACTGGAAGCTGCAGCGTCATGCCTTGTCCGGAGTCATGTGCGTGATTCGGCAACCACTAGCCTCTGCCACCACACCTTTGCCGGGATCACTTCAAGCACAAGCCAGCAAAGTGGGATTTATCCAGGCAATTCTGCAACTCACAGCGCCACGCTCAAGGATGCCATCCAAAATAAGTTCCGTTGCAGCTGGCCCGACCCCTCATGGTCTTGCCTACCGTGAGATGTGGCTTCTGTGCATTCTGCATCGTCGTATCCCAGTTGAGACGGAATTCCAGGTAACCAGCTTTTCAGGAATTTGAGGCGGATGTGGAAGAACGATAGCCATTATGTGCAGGTGATGTCTAGCAGTGGCAGCAATATCTGGGGCTCCTGGTGAAGCCGCGAGCGATTACGGGACTCTCTCCGCTGCTGTTTCTGACATGCTTTGGAGTCATAACTTCAAGGAATCAGCGGATTTCGGTGCTCACCTACCTCATAAGTAAAACCTCTCCTCGCTCTCCCCATTCAGGGTCTGCAACGCCTTGACTGACATAGCTCGTGACCGGTTATTACCTTCCCTTTTCTTGGCTGACAAGGAACTGCGTACATATTGCGACCTCCTGGACTTGGTACTACAGGGCTCTGTTGGCAATGAGGAGGCCGTGAAAGCTCTGCAACACCTACGTGAGCAACCGTCTCTCCAACCAAAAATTCCACCTGGGTCACGCCTCCATTTCATGGACTTCCGAAGGGTGCAGACAAATGACCCGTTTAGTCAGAAGAACACACCCATGAGCTGATGCCTCTCCGGCCCAAGAGTCGGAGCAGTCCTTTCTCTCGAGAGCGCTCACCCAAAGAGCTTTCGGTCGTATGACTGCTCAGTTCTCAGAAGCAAATCTCCTGCAGATTTCATCACAGCATTAGGCAACATATGTATTTGGCCTGTTTGGAGAAGATGACATTCATAGAAAGTTTCACAATGAATTTGGGTGTGCCACTCGTGGAAAAATTGTGTACGGATTTGCATTGACTGGAATCTAACGAATTGTAATGGAGGGCTAATCATATTTCCCTTCACTTGAGTTGGCCCTGAAGCCCTCGCGTTTGTACAATAGTGGAATAAGGTTACAAACTATCAGCCTTTCAGAAAAGAAGCCAGCACGCTTTTTCTGTTTACAGGTTCCTCCAAGTTTGCATCACTCCCCTTTCTCTCTACTCTCAAGAGGGCATTTCTAGCTAAGGCATTGACAGACTTCCGCAACTGGGCATTTTCAATGAAGACATCAGTAAGAATCTTTCTTACAGATTGATCAATCCCTGTATCCTCTTGAGATGCTTGGCCTCCTTTATGCAAGGGGCCATTTAGAGATGATCCATTTGTAAAGGGCGATTTCCCTGTTTCACTGCGTCCCTCCTCAGCAAGAAGTTGTGCCTGAAGCATCGAGCGACTGCTGTTAAGACAAATAAGAAAGTTAGTAGACTTGTTTTCCAGTTCAGTTGGTTAACCCTCACCTCTGCCACAAGGAAGCCTATCCGGTTGTCAGATGTTTCAAGAAGGTCCAGGGTATGGGCGTTTGGCGACAGCCCATGGTTAGCACCTTGGCCTTCCTCCTTCGCAAGGAACTCCACACTGCACTCCTCGAGTCTCTGTCGCAAAACACTTACTTCATGCAGAAATTGCGACCGCAGGGTAGTTTCCCTTTCCTGTTTTTGCTTCTGCTCCAATAACTTGGCCTGTAATGCACATTTATCAATCATTTGACACTACCACCGCATGAGGCCACAAGCATCTCATGAGACTTTCAGATTCTGCAGGGCGAGTCAATTGCAGTCTCTGCACAAAATCTAAGATAATGGTCCTTACAAAGGTCACAGACCTCTCATTTGGCAACCCTGCAGATCTGAACAGGGTTATAAGCACAGATCAATAGTGATACCTCAATCTCAAGTTTTGCCTTGAGGGCCTGTTGCACCTCATCCTTTAGCTCAGGATGTACTTTGCGCAACGTTTTAATCTCCTTGGCCATGATTTTCCTGTCAGATTTTGCTTGTGTTTCAAGAGTGGATAAAGCCTCCTGAAGTGATGTGCACTTCTCTTGCAATCTCAAGACTTCCTCCTCTGCCTTTTGCTGAGCCGAAGATGCTGCTTGAAGACCATCTTCAGCCTCCTTCCGGGCACTCTAAACCACAGAGTAAGGTGAAATGTGCAGGTTCAAAAATCTAGACAATGCTTCCCACCAGCATACATACACGCAGAATGGAATGCATTCCACCACCATATACTTGGAATGCATTCCATGACCAATGCAGTTCTTATTTGCACATACATCAACTTGATTCCCACCTGCTCTTGATTGAAGCTATCCTCAAGATTCAACAGAGCTGCACGAGTATCTTCAAGTTCCCACTGTAGACTAGTAATTCGTTCCCTTTCAGTGGACACGGCATGTCTTAAAACCTCCTTGCTTTTGCGACGGGCGTTGTCCAGATCACCTTCCAAGTCTTTAACCTGCACTGCATCAAAGCCAACAAACACTGTAGGAGGGAAAGCCCAAGCAACCTGACCCACATCGACATCTCCACACTGAATGCAAAACAACAGAAATAGCTTGCTGGAGGCAGAACCACACCTTCGTTGCCAAGAATTCTTTCACAGCTGTCTCCTGACTAAGCCGTGTCACAAGCTCCTCAATGTCTGTTTCAGCTACAGAGACCCTCCTTTGCAAAGACATGAAAACACGGTTCACTTTGCTTCGATTGTCCTTTGGTAGACCAATGCCCACTCCCTTAAGAAAATCCATGTCAGACGCTCCCAGAGGTTCAGCTTTTGCATCTCGAAACTCACGTAGCGAACCAGTCTCGCCAGGAGTTGGTACTGAAGCAAGAAGCGACTGCTCACTGTCCCGAGCAGAGCTAAATTCACTTGCAATACTGTTACACGAGGCCTTCCTTTGGTGGTGCAATCCAACTGAGTCTAATGCATTCACCAGCACTGGCCCCTTCGCACTAGCATGATACCCTGCATCAGTTCCAGAAGTCCACTTAGACTGTCCAAGGATAGCTGAGCCTGCATCTGACGCCTCCTGGATATCCACTTCCGAACTGGCATGTTCTCCTTGTGTGATGTATTCCCCTCGTTTTGCATCCACAGCTAGCCTGATTGCGTCTAATGCTTCACCATTGACAATCGCTTCCATTTCAATCTCTGATGAGTCACCGCTCTTGATAGGGGTTTGTAAACCAGATGCACTATATGTTGTACTCAAAGATCCTGATGCAGCACTACCTGTCCATAAAAAGCTAGACCTTGAGTTTGGGACAGACTGTGAAACAGCAGAAATGTCGTCAACCACTGGGGTAGTTGCCTCATGACCTTCGCTGACAGTACTTGCAGCTGCACAGAGTCAATGCTGATCTCGTGAGGGCAAAGCTGTGTCATACATGGAGAAAGTCAGAACTGGGGTCTATTGGACAAGCAGGTCAGCCTAATGACGGGTCCTTTGTGGAGACACACGGAACCCGGTTATCAGAGGGGGCCAACTACCTTCTCTAGCAGCAGCTTCAAGTTCCAGAAAAGATGCCATTGTCGCACTTCGTGAGATATCGATGTCCGCCAACAATCTTTCCATCCATTCCTCTAACGCACGCCTCCTCTGTGAGAAGCTAACGGCATCTCCAATCAGAAACAACAGTTCGCACACACATGCAGAGAAAGGGTGCCATGAGTGAAACCAAAACGCCAGTGGATCTACCTCTTGCAACAAAGAGTGACTGGCATTTATTCGCAGCAAAGCACTTCTGGGAGGAGCTGAAGGTATCTTCTTCTTGGGAAAGACTCGCTTCAGCTGTCCAGGCCCGGCAAACAATAAGTGAAACATAAGCCTCTGCGCATCATTCCAACGAAGAGCCCAGCATAAAATCCCTTCAATAGAGGCAAGTACTTACTGCAGCTTGCAGCTTCAAAAAATCACTGAATCGCCGAAGAGTGCGATGCGGAACACTCACACCCTGTGGTGACTGAATGCCAACCTGAACCCTGAAGTACTGCATTCACCAACAGCAAGACAGTTAGGTACCAAAATACAGAGAGAACTGGGAACATACATTGCAGTCCATCACTTCCTGCCTGAAAAGGCGTCTGAAAACGATCTACTCCTTTGCAAGCTAGACCCTACCACTGTCGGGTTTATGCCGACGCCATCAGCGGTCTTGGCTTCAGGCAGGACTTCCCATGAAGGTATGAGGACACAGTAACTCCAGCCGGTGCGCGGATCGTGTGGCCACACCGTAGATGCACCATTCTGCAATCCACCATTGCCTCCCACATCAGATACCGCAATATCTCACCAAAAAAAAAAATCTAAACTCCGTCCTAAGGAACGTGCAATTCTCGACAGATCAACTAGGTCTTCCAACTCCGGACAATCACGTGAATGACGCAACAGATCCACACACGCTCAAACTCTGGTACCGAACTTCCTGACTACATCCAATAATCTTCTGAACCAAGACTGAACCACCTCAGCTACACCGCATACTCCATTCCCAGCCGATTCAAATCATCCACCGTCCAATAGGTCATGCAGCATGCGAACTCAACCACGCACTCAATTCGGAAGTCAGGTGGATGAGCACAGAGATCCAGAGACAATCAACCACGAAATTCGACAGCGATCATCTCCGGCGCAGCACGACGACAACATGCACATCAGTTTACGAATGAGAGAGTGCCGAATTCTGGCCCTCGGCCATCCAGCCTGCCGCGCTTCCAGTTCATCAGCATCTTGGCGGGATCAGCCGGGAGCGAAGCAGGCAGATTGAAAGGAGAGAATCGACGCACCCAGCGGGCGGGGGCAGGGCTGGCGTCCATGCCCAGGGGCAGAGGGGAGGTGCCATCGTGGCGATGCCGGGGCGGGCTGCGGCGCGTTGTGGTCATGGGCCGCCTCCTCCTCCGCGGTGGAGGATGGCTCTATCACACAGCAAGTGGCAGGAGGCGGAGGCGAAGGCGACGGCGAAGGCCACCAGGCTGAGACAAAGCCGAGCAGAGCACAGTGTGCCCGGGCAACGACTGGGCGTGGCGTCGTCGATTGAAAACTCGATTTCTTCACCACTGGTGCGCACTGCGCTCTACGACCCATCGGAGCATTATATATATAAGTAGCGGTATCCATATGTAGCAGCTGTTCCTGGTACACACGAGTGGCACACACATGCTATTAGCGAAGAAGGTTAAGAACTCAAAAATGACTTTAACTTAAGCAGGCACTACACCTTGATAGAGTATTTCAAACCTGTTTTTTTATGGAAAAAGTGAGGTTATTTAGCGTCGGAATTAGGTTTGGAAATTAAAAAAACTGCTTGGTAAATGACAGCCACAATAGCTAGCACATTTCACTTGAAACAATTTTCTCCTTTTCCTTGGTTGCTTTATTCTTTTTATATTTGAGTATCTTTTCTATATTAAAAAAACGGTTTTCAAAGGGCTAAGTTCTCATGTCCATTCTTCAATTTGATATAATTCCAAGAGTGATACAATGCCGAGAGTATTTGCACGGCAAGAAGCTTTTCAATCCTCAGCTGGGGTCATAGTTCTTAATGTTTTATTGGTGGACACAAACGCTTCTAAAGGTTTATTGTGGGAGCATATGAAGTTAGATATGTCTTTCTTGATCATGCTACACCTGTTTCCGTAGGGAAAAGGAAAAAGAAGAAGAAGTGTATTACAGTCCACTTGGATGGTACATAATAACTTGCACCATGGTATGCCTAAGGTACTTGCACCAAGGGCATCCACTCCCTTGGGCACCCCATCTAAGTACCCATCTAAGCGCAAGATGCTTAACAAAGGCGTTCTTATGAATGTGTGTGCATATGGTCTAAGCCATTTGGAACTTCCTTGCGAATGACAATGCTACTCCTTCTCAATGGCTTGCTCCGTATTCAACGCTAGAGCATGAACGGCACTTTATTGATTATACTCCATCTCTCAAGTGCATTGAGTATGCAAGTTTTTTTTTTTCACAATAACTTCCCAAATGTGTCAATCAATACTCCATCTCTCAAGTCCACTAAGTATGTAAGTTTTTTTTTCACAACAACTTCCCAAATGTGTCTTTCAACAATGAAGAGGACCTCTTTTGATTTCTCTTGTTTCTTTCATTGAAATCCACGGGATGTGTCTTTCACCAATGAAAGAGAACCTCTTTTGATTTCTCTTGTTTCTTTCATTGAAATCCATGGCATATTTCACTATCACTCAACTTTTGCTTCCTGTTCCTTTACATTTAGCAACTTGCCTAAATTAGCTTGATCACAACGGCAATGGCATTGCCGTTCACAGACGGCTCCAGAAGTGGGGGATAAGTTGTGGTAGTGTTGTAACTGCACTGCAAGTGCCTTGTTGCTTTGCTTTGGGCAGGTTTGATGGCGAAGCAGCTATCTTGGCAGACCCTGTTAAAACCTCCTGTTGTAGTAGGAGGCCAGGGCGAGGGACGACAGTAATTCCGGGACATTCCTGGGGGCTGGCCATGCTGCAATTGCTTGGACCTTTGCTGGGTCTACCTTCACCCCTTCTGATTCACCAATATGACCAACTGGTAACAGAGATGAGCATTTGGATTTTCTGGCATATAGTTTCTGTTCTCTCCTTTCTGTAGTACAGCCTTGAGTGTCTGAAGATGGCTGTTCCTGTCCTCAGAGTGAACTACTCTGTCGCCATGTATATCATGACTCCAAGTTATGATGTAGAACAGCAGATAACAAAGTTTGTATACAGGGCCCCCTAGAAGAATGCAGGTGAGTCGGGAGGGGGAGGGAAGGCAGGATCTTGGCAGTGCATGTGAGAAGTAGAAACAAGGAGGAAGCACACCTGAGGGAACACCCCGCTGCTGTGCCTAGCTAGGATACTCACAGTGCCGTAGCCTTACCGCCAGAAGAAATGCTGCCCGTTCCTTCCGTCTCTGGACCTGGGATCATGCCTGCCCCCACTATCACGACCTTGGGCGCTCCCTGCCATAGCTGCAAGCTCAATCTGGCTAGCGCCACTCTGATTCCATGGGATCTGACCAAAATTCCAGGCCTGCACCCCCGATCCCTGATTCCTACGGCTGCCCGTCCCTCGTAGGGCAGCTCAGAGGTGCCAGGATCAGTGAGCCATCCATGTCCATGTTTCAGTATGGACGGGGATGGAGCTAAGCAAGCACACTCACCCTGCAAGCAATATTCTCTGGTGTACACAATTGAGCACTGGGTACTTCGTCATAATACTTACGGTCGACCCTTACAACTGCAACAACCAGCTGCAAATCGATGCACACGGTACCCATCCCTTACAACAATGTCTCTCTCTTCAAGCTTTGACATGATCTCCGTGGAACTGTGGCAGTCGCTGCACATGCGTAGATTCTTGGTTACCAAAAGAGGCGTCCCACTCGGAGTGTTCAAGAGACCAAACGCCAGAGCTAGCTTCTCAGCATGCCCACAAAGCACATCCTCCTTTTCCTTCTCACACAGTGGTTTCAACACCAACTTCGTGTGAGGTATGTGGCCTCCTTCCTGCTTCAGACGAGCATTTGTGCTCTCCACCTTAAGCGCAATGTCCTCTCTCCTTTCTCCCACCACAAATCTATGTACCTGCTTATTGACCTCAACGGTCGCCATTGCAGGCTTCTTGTTAGCTGCTGCCACCCTTCTCTGCGTTTCAATCCTGTCTACATCGGTCCACCTACCTGCATCTGCGTACGTATTTGCCATGAGCACATACGCTGGCGCCTCCTGGGGCTCCAGTCTAACAATGCTTTCAAAACACCACATAGCCCTGTTTATATCCCCGTGACTTTTGCAAGCATTCAACAAAGACCTCAAGCCTACAACATTACTTTGGCCCTCGGATGACAATAACATTTTCTCTGCCTCATCCAAATGGCCTGCACGCCCAAGAAGATCAATCATGCCATTGTAATGCTCAAGAGTAGGTTTGATGCCATGCTGTTCAGCCATGGAATCAAAGAGCTTGCGACCGTCGTTGACCAGTCCCTCATGACTGCATGCTACTAGAAGGCTAGTAAAAGTCGCATCATCAGGCTGAACACCGGAACCTAACATTTCCTCAAAACAAGCTAGTGCCTTGTGACCTTCATCACAAGTACCATACCCAGATATCAGGGCGGTCCATGTCACCACATCCTTTGCGTTCATGGTGTCAAAAACCTGGCGTGCGTCTTCCAGTTCACCACATTTTGCATACATGTCCACCAAGCAGTTGCCCACCAGTACGTTATCCAGCAGTCCTCTTTCCACAATCTGTTTGTGCAGCTGCCTGCCCTTCTGTAAGGCACCAGTGCTTGCACAAGCCTTCAGAAGGCAAGCAAAAGTGACATGGTTAGCCAAAATCAGGCCCTCTTGCTCCATATGTTCATACAGAACAAGAGCCTGTTCGCCAAGTCCTTGCTGTGCATACCCAGCAATCAGGGCATTCCATGTCACCACATCCTTTGTGGCCATGGTGTCAAAAACCTGGCGTGCATCCTTCAGTTCACCACATTTTGCATAACCAGATATCAGGGCATTCCATGTCACCAAATCCTTTGTGGGCATGCTGTCAAAAACCTGACGTGCATCTTTAAGTTCACCACATTTTGCATACCCAGAAATCAGTGCATTCCATGTCACCACATCCTTCGTGGCCATGCTGTCAAAAACCCGGAGAGCATCTTTCAGTTCGCCACATTTTGCGTACATGTCCACCAGGCAGTTGGCAACAAACAAGTCAGGAGGAATTCCACTCTGCACCACATCACTGTGCACTTTTCTGCCAGATTCCAAGTCGGCAGCAAATGCACAAGCCTGAAGGGCAGCTACGAAGACGTGAGCATCCGCCTTCACTCCTGACCTATGCATCTCATGGTACAGTTGTACGGCCGCATTAGGTTTCCCATTCTTGGCGTAAGCGGAGATTATGGAAGACCACATGAAGGCATCTGGTTTGCCTACCCTGGTGAACACATCCATGGCCTCCTCTAGCCTACCTCCACATGCATACAGGCGCAAGATATGGTTCCCCAAGTATGCATTCGAATCGTACCCAAGCTTGACAGTGAGATCATGAACTCGGCGCCCTACAACCAAATCCTTCTTAGCTGTACACAGTTTCAGGACAGTGTAAAACAGAGACTGAGGAATGGCAGCGTCTGTCTGCGCCAGAGATTCCAGGACTCCAACAGCCTCAGAAAGCTTCCCCTGCAGACATAACATGCTCACGGTTCCAGCCGTTACGACGCCCATTCCCGATCCTTCACGCTTGCCAGGTTCAGGCTTGTCCGGAAAGCTGGACTCGGAAGAAGAAGCACCATGACCAATCTGCATATCCAAGGAAATGAGCTGCTCATCAACCCAAGCTGGCTTAAACATGCTGTCTAACCACAGCACCTCGCCGGATCCCTTCCGCCGGAAATCAGGCGAACGGGAGCTCTTCTTATCTCGTCTGTTATCCCACCACATGGTAGGGTCCAGAAAAAATCGTTGCCACAAGAGCTCCTGCTCCTGGCGACGACCATTGTTGGAAAACCCGTCCCGAGGCACACATTTTGTCGGAAGTGGAAGTGCTTGGGTCCTCACACTGCTGCACCTGAAGGCTTCGTTTGCAAGGGGTAGACTCCCTGAGCTGAGGTGAGCGGGTGCTCGACCTAGTAGAATTCCTGTACACACTCCCACTTGTTGGGTCCACAACGGGTCCGGTTGCCATGCTGTGGCCATCGTTCAGGGACCCCTCTCGGAAGATGAGTCTAACAACAGACTCTTTCTGCCAGGATGCCCATGTCCTGTCTGTGACGACAAGATGTGTCTAACAACAGACTGTTTCTGCCACGATACCCATGTCCTGTGTCCACACCACCCTGAGGAGGAAGGCAAGCCTTAGAAATCAGGCGACGTTGGAGGGTCCACCAACTTCGCCTGATTTTTAAGCCTCGCCGAGATGGAGAGTGCAGACCGCATTTATTATTGGGTCAAAGAAAAGGAAAACACACTTCCGGTTTCGAAGTTTTGGACAGGAACAGATCCGTTAAGGATGCTTGGTAGTTAACGCTCTAGTAGTCTTCATCCTTCATCCCAGAACGAGAGATTCATGCGATTCTGATTTTGTACATGTGCCTGTTACGATAGAGAGGTGGATCAGTGTTGGCTATCCATGTCTCTGTGTCAGTTCGGACAGGAATGGAATTACATCTATATATTCTCTGGTGGACACACGAGCACTGGGTACTTGGTCATTATTCTCACGGTCGACCCTTACAACTGCAACAACCTGCTGCGAATCGATGCACACGGTACCCATCCCTCACAACAATGTCTCTCTGTTCAAGCCTTGACATGATCTGCGTGGAACTGTGGCAGTCACTGCACATGCGTAGGTTCTTTGTTACCACCAGAGGTGTCCCACTCGGAGTGTTCAACAGACCAAACGCCAGGGCTAGCTTCTCAGCATGCCCACAAAGTGAATCTTCCTTTTCCTTCTCAGACAGTGGCTTCAACACCACGTTTGTATGAGGTACGTGGCCTCCTTCCTGCTTCAGACGTGCATTCGTGCTCTCTACCTTCAGTGCAATACCCTTGCTGCTTTCTCCCACCACAAATCTATGCACCTCCTTATTCACCTCAATGGTCGCCACTGCAGGTTTCTTATTAGCCCCTGCTGCCCTTCTCTGTGTTTCAATCCTGTCTACGTCGGTCCACCTACCTGCATCTGCATAGGCATTTGCCATGAGCACATAGGCGGGCCCTTCCTGGGGGTCCAGTCTAACTATTCTTTCAAAACACCACACGGCTCTCTCTATATCCCCGTGATTTTTGCAGGCATTCAACAACGACGTGAGTCCCACAACATTACTTTGGCCCTCGCATGACAAGAGCATCTTCTCTGCTAACATCTTCTCTGCTTCATCTAAATGGCCTGCACGCCCAAGCAGATCAATCATGCAATTGTAATGCTCTGGAGTGGGCTTGATGCCATGCTGTTCAGTCATGGAATGAAAGTGCTTGCGACCCTCGTGGACTAGTCCCTCATGGCTGCATGCTACTAAAAGGCAAGTAAACGTAGCAACTTCAGGCTGAATACCGGCACCTACCATCTCCTCAAAACAAGCTAGTGCTGTATGACCATCATTACAAGCTCCATACCCAGATATTAGGGCATTCCATGCCACCACATCCTTTGTATTCATGCTGTCAAAAACCTGGCGTGCATCTTCCAGTTCACCAAGTTTTGCATACATATCCACCAGACAGGTGCCCACCAGTACGTTATCCAGCAGTCCTTTTTCCACAATCTGAGAGTGCAGGTGCCTGCCCTTCTGTAAGGCACCAGTGCTGGCGCAAACCTTCAGAAGGCAAGCAAAAGTAATGTGGTTAGCCAAAATCAGGCCCTCCTGCTCCATTTGTCCATACAAAACAAGTGCCTCTTGGCCGTGCCCTTGGTCGGCATACCCGGCTATCAGGGCGGTCCATGTCACTACATCCTTTGTGTTCATACTGTTGAAAACCTGGCGTGCATCTTCCAGTTCACCACATTTTGCATACATGTCCACCAGGCAGGTGCCCAACACTACGTTATCCAGCAGTCCTCTTCCCACAATCTGTGAGTGCAGCTGCCTGCCCTTCTGTAAGGCACCAGTGCTTGCACAGGCCTTCAGAAGGCAAGCAAAAGTAACATGGTTAGCCAAAATCAGGCCCTCCTGCTCCATTTGTCCATACAAACAAGCCTCTTGGCCGTCCTTGCTGTGCATACCCAGCAATCAGGGCATTCCATGTCACTACATCCTTTGTGTTCATACTGTTGAAAACCTGGCGTGCATCTTCCAGTTCACCACACTTTGCATACATGTCCACCAGGCAGGTGCTCAACACTACGTTATCCAGCAGTCCTCTTTCCATAATCTGTGAGTGCAGCTGCCTGCCCTTCTGTAGGGCACCACTGCTTGCACAGGCCTTCAGAAGGCAAGCGAAGGTAACATCGTTAGCAAAAATCAGTCCCTCCTGCTCCATTTGTCCATAAAGAAGAAGTGCCTCATGTCCAAGCCCTTGCTCGGCATACCCAGCTATCAGGGCATTCCATGTCACCACATTCTTTGTGTTCATGCTGTCAAAAACCTGGCGTGCATCTTTCAGTTCACCACATTTTGCATACCCAGAAATCAGGGCATTCCATGTCACCACATCCTTTGTGGCCATGCTGTCAAAAACCTGGCGTGCATCTTTCGGTTCACCACATTTTGCATACATGTCCACCAGGCAGGAGCCAACAAACAAGTCAGGAGGAATGCCACTATGCACCACATCACTGTGCACTTTTCTGCCAGATTCCAAGTCGGCAGCAATTGCACAAGCTTGGAGGGCAGCTACAAAGACGTGAGCATCCGCCTTCACTCCTGACCTTCGCATCTCATAGTACAGTTGTATGGCCTCGTTAGGCTTCCCATGTTTAGCATGTGCAGAGATTATGGAAAACCACATGAAGACATTTGGTTTGCGCACCCTGGTGAACACGTCCATGGCCTCCTCCAGACTACCGCCACATGCATACATGCGCAAGATATGATTCCCCAAGTATGCATCCGACTCGTACCCGAGTTTGACAGTGAGATCGTGAACTCGTCGGCCCACAACCAAATCCTTCTTAGCTGTACACAGTTTCAGTACAGTGTAAAACAGAGACTGAGAAATGGCAGAGTCTGTCTGCGCAAGAGATTCCAAGTCTCCCACGGCCTCAGAAAGCTTCTCCTGCCGACAGAACAAGCTCACGGTTCCTTCCGTTACGACGCCCATTCCCGATCCTTCACGCCAGCCAGGTTCAGGCTTATCCGGAAAGCTGGACTCGGAAGGAGAGGCACAATGACCCATCCGCATATCCAAGGAAACGAGCTGCTCATCAACCCAAGCTGGCCTAAACTTGCTGTCTACCCACAGCACCTCGCCGGACCCCTTACGCCGGAAGTCAGGCAAATGGGAGCTCTTCTTATCTCGTCTGTTGTCCAACCACATGGTAGGGTCCAGGAAGAATTGTTGCCACAATTGCTCTTGCTCGTGGCGACGACCATCGCTCGAAACCCCGTCTCCACCCACACATTTTCTCGTAAGTGGAAGTGCTGGGCTTCTTACACTGCTGCATCTGGAGGCTTCATCTGCCAGGGGATGACTCCCTAAGATAAGGCGAGCGGGAGGTCCTCGTACAGTCCCTGTGCACACCCGAATTTGTTGGGTCCACAACAGCTCCGGTTGCGGTACCGTGACCATCGTTCAGGGACCTCTGTCAGAAGATGTGTCTAACAACAGACTTATGGCAGCATGCCCAGGTACTGTGTAAGACCACACCATACGGGCTGGCTCCAATGAGCCCGAACCCAGAGAGCTTAAATGCAAACAACACTGGAAGCCTGAACCTGGGGAGGAGCTGTGTCCTCATAAGTGGCTACAACGCCTACCGTCCTTAAAACATCTCTTGCGGGCAGCCTCACCCGCCGGTTTCCATTAGGGTCTTCCCTGATCTTCAGTGCTTTACCAGTCAGGCCATGGGATGCAAGCCCACTAGATGTCAGACGATCCCTTGCGTATAGGTCAGCCGGCCGTTAGGAAACATGGCACCGTTTAGGCTTCACAGAAGCTCCCCAAGTCTCCACTCATACCAAATTGGTTGCCCTTTTCGTGGGTACGTTCCCTGGAGAGTTAGCTCACTTCATCAGCAGGACAGCTGGATTGAGACTCTGGGTTCGGCTTTCTGCGTCTGCCTTGCCTCTGTATATTATCCAGAATCCTTGCTGCAGAAATATCATGACATCGAAGCCCTCTTCATATTCCTCGGCAGTTTGAGGATCATGGCGGTTTTCTGAAGGAGGGAAATCAGAGGACCCCAACTTCCAAGCCTTTGTACCTTGTCCAACCCCTTCCCTCCCCTCCTTTCCAGTAACCTGTGCCACTCTCAGCTCAGCAAATCTGGCCCCCCTTCGCCTCCGACCTCCTCTCCCCTCTTTCCTCTCCTTTCGGAACAGGAATCAGGACACCCAGCGCGTGCTTGGCGACAATGGACTTGGGCAGCCATTGGCTGTCCCCCACTGGGCCCAAGAATCAAGACCCTATGGATGCGATCCCATCACTTTCTCCTCCACTTACGCCGGGTTTGGACACTTTGCTGGGCACGTTGTTTAAGAAGCAGATCGTGCTTGCTTCTATACATGAGGCTTTGCAACGAAAGGCAGTAGGACCAGGCTAAGTCTGCTCTCACCAGGGCTTGGCCTTGCAGCATTGCAATTTCTGGGAGCACGTGTCGCCTCTTACACACTTTCCACCGTGGAGATACATCTCCAGGGCGTGCAGAAATACTTTTGTCGGGATCCCTCTCGCCATGATTCGCCCGTGTCAGAAGGCGGAAGGTACGTAGATCACCCAGGACCAGTTCCAATCGTGGATCGTGGGCTGGCGTGAAGCCCAGCCCATTGCTCCACAACATCTCTGCCCAGACAGACATTGCTCACACACAAAACCTAGACCAAGCCGCTGACTCACTTTCCCTTCCCACAATGCAGGTGCTTACCTCCACTTCTGCGTTCTCAGCTCAGCGCAAGGCTTTGATCCAGGATACAGACCTCCTATTCGGCTGTCCTCGACTCCGGGCAGTGAAGGGGACGGTTGGAGCAAGGGCATTCAAGAACTTGGTGTTCGACATTGGGGGAGTGTTGCTCACCTGGAGTACAGCAGACGTGTCTCCCCTGGATCCCCATACATTTGGGAAGATCAGGCGGTCAGACTTAGTCCATGCGTACGAGATGGGACAAATTTCCAGGGACCAACTTTGCTACATGGTCGGAGACAGATTTGGAGTGCCCCCCGGTGACATGAAGTTGGTTATCGAGAGAACGGCAGAGAGTTTATGCCTCGTACCCGAGATGGTGGGCTTTGTCCAAGATGTGAAGCGTGGCGACCCAGATCTTCACCTTTTTTGCATGTCCAACATCTCGAGGGAAGAGTGGCATTATGTGCTCAAAAGGTATCCGGATTGCTGGTCCTCCTTTGAGCACACATTTCCTTCGTGGGCAGCTGGAATGCGCAAGCCCCAGGTGGAGTTCTTCGAGCATGTCATTTTGGAGGCCAAGATTAAGCCCGAGGACACCATCTTCATCGACGATACAGCAGAGAACGTGGAGGTGGCTCAGGAGCTGGGATTTGAGTGTGTACTACACCGGAATGCCAATGACACATTCCAGCAGCTTGCTGCTCTGCTTCCAAATATGCTTGTGAAGTGAACCGAGAGCGGTGAGGATGTCCGAACTCCTCGGCCGGGAGCTTCAGCTACTTGTACTTATACATTGCACATTTTAAATACAAAGTTCTAGAGAAAGCAAACGGGGCTTGATATCAACATCAACCCACGCTGTACCATTTCTACAAACACCATGGGTTATGTCTACGTTTTCATTCAGGGAACCTCCACTTCTGCCTGTAAGGGAAGCAGAAGGATATTGTTGCCAATCTGTGTGCTCCCAAAAGCTTGTGCTACTGAATCTTCTTTCACGACAAGTTCACTGGTTTGCTTTTGTTCTTCCATTGGGATTTCTTCATACCCACCGAGCCATACCCCCTTCTGTTGCTCGGCTGAATGCCATTGCGGCAGACGGCACTTACAGGCTCGAAAACCAAACCCCCTTGGGCTGCTGAGCAGGCTGCCAATGCCATACCCGACGCTATTGCCAAGCTAGCTCAAGCTTCAACTCGGGCCCGGGCCCCCAGGTCCAGCACAACCTGAATTAGAGGTTTGAGGCACCAAATGATATCAACCTCCTCGTCCAGCCGACCCTGCTTGCTCCCCTTAAGTGTCCTCGCTGCCATTCGCAGTACATTTGCTGATCCACACCTACAGGACCACTGTGGTAGGTGTACAGCCGGCCCACATTTGACCACTGGCTTGTTCTTCATTTTCTCAGAATCGACCTTTACAACTGCAACAACCAGCTGCGAATCGATGCACACGGTACGCATCCCGTACCACAATGTCTCTCTGTTCAAGCCTTGACATGATCTGCGTGGAACTATGGCAGTCACTGCACATGCGTAGATTCTTCGTTACCACCAGAGGTGTCCCACTCGGAGTGTTCAACAGACCGAACGCCAGAGCTAGCTTCTCAGCATGCCCACAAAGCGAATCCTCCTTTTCCTTCTCAGACAGTGGCTTCAACACCAACTTTGTGTGAGGTACGTGGCCTCCTTCTTGCTTCAGACGGGCATTCGTGCTCTCTACCTTGAGTGCAATATCCTCTCTCTTTTCTCCTACCACAAATCTATGTACTTCCTTATTCACCTCAATGGTCGCCACTGCGGGTTTCTTGCTAGCTCCTGCTACCTTTCTCTGTGTTTCAATCCTGTCTACATCGGTCCACCTACCTGCATCTGCATAGGCATTGGCCATGAGCATATAGGCGGGCCCTTCCAGGGGGTCCAGCCTAACAATGCTTTCAAAACACCACATCGCTCTCTCTATATCTCCGTGACTTTTGCAGGCGTTCAACAAAGACGTCAATCCCACAACATTATTTTGGCCCTCGCCTGATAATCCCACAACATTACTTTGGCCCTCGCATGATAATCGCATCTTCTCTGCTAGCATCTTCTCTGCCTCATCTAAATGGCCTGCACGCCCAAGAAGATCAATCATGCAATTGTAATGCTCAACAGTAGGTTTGATGCCATGCTGTTCAGCCATGCAATCAAAGAGCTTGCGACCGTCGTCGACCAGTCCCCCATGACTGCATGCTACCAAAAGGCAAATAAACGTAGCATCATTGGGCTGAATACCGGCAACCAACATGTCCTCAAAACAAGCAAGTGCCTTGTCACCTTCGTCACAAGTACCATACCCAGATATCAGGGCCGTCCATGTCACCACATCCTTTGTGTTCATGCTGTCAAAAACCTGGCGTGCGCCTTCCAGTTCACCACATTTTGCATACATGTCCACCAGGCAGTTGCCCACCTGCAGGTTACCCAGCAGTCCTCTTTCCACAATCTGTGAGTGCAGCTGCCTGCCCTGTTGTAAGGCCCCAGAGCTTGCACAGGCCTTCAGAAGGCAAGCAAAAGTCACATGGTTAGCGACAATGACGCCTTCTTGCTCCATTTGTTCATATACAGCAAGCGCCTCTTGGCCAAGTCCTTGCTGTGCATACCCAGCAATCAGGCCATTCCATGTCACCACATCCTTTGTGGGCATGCTGTCAAAAACTTGACGTGCATGTTTCAGTTCACCACATTTTGCATACCCAGTTAACAGGGCATTCCATGTCACCACATCCTTTTCGACCATGCTGTCAAAAACCTGGCGTGCTTTCAGTTCGCCACATTTTGCATACATGTCCACCAGGCAGTTGCCAACAAACAAGTTAGTAGGAATGCCACTTTGCACCACATCACAGTGCACTTTTCTGCCAGATTCCAAGTCGGAGGCCAATGCACAAGCCTGAAGGGCAGCTACAAAGACGTGAGCATCCGCCTTCACTCCTGACCTACGCATCTCATGGTACAGTTGTATGGCCTCATTAGGCTTCCCATGCTTAGCGTACGCGGAGATTATGGAAGACCACATGAAGACATCTGGTTTGCCCACCCTGGTGAACACATCCATGGCCTCCTCTAGCCTACCTCCACATGCATACATGCGCAAGATATGGTTCCCCAAGTATGCATTCGACTCGTACCCAAGTTTGACAGTGAGATCATGAACTCGTCGCCCCACAACCAAATCCTTCTTAGCTGTACACAGTTTCAGCACAGTGTAAAACAGAGACTGAGAAATAGCAGAGTCTGTCTGCGCCAGAGATTCCAGGGCTCCAACGGCCTCAGAAAGCTTCCCCTGCTGACATAACATGCTCACGGTTCCAGCCGTTATGACGCCCATTTCCGATCCTGCACGCCTGCCAGGTTCAGGCTTATCCCAAGAGCTCGACTTGGAAGGAGAGGCACCATGACCCATCTGCATATCCAAGGAAACGAGCTGCTCATCAACCCAAGCTGGCTTAAACATGTTGTTTAACCACAGGACCTCGCCGGACCCCTTCCGCCAGAAGTCAGGCGAACGGGAGCTCTTCTTCTCTCGTCTGCTGTCCCACCACATGGTAGGCTCCAGAAAGAATTGATGCCACAAGCGCTCCTGCTCCTGGCGTCGACCATCGCTCAAGGACCCGTCCCCACCCACGCATTTCATCGGAAGTGGAAGTGCCGGAGTCCTAACACTGCTGCATCTGGAGGCTTTGTTTGCCAGAGGTTGACTTCCTGAGATGAGGTGAGCGGGAGCTCCTACTAGAATCCCTGTACACACACCATTTTGTTGGGTCCACATCGGGTCCGGTTGCCATGTTGTGGCCATCCTTCAGGGACCCCCGTGGGAAGATGAGGCTAACAACGGATAGTGGCAGAGCGCCCAAGTGCTGTGCATGACCACTCCACTCTCAAGGATTCAGCAGACGGCACTATGGTGGGTTCCGACACAAGGAGGCGCTTTGGTTTCCAAATTCTGGAAAGGAAAAGGAACCACATAAGCTTAGGTGACGCTCTCTTATTAGGATCCTCAAATGAGTTCATTTCTGAAGGCCATTAATTCAATCGGTCTTAATCTCCTTCATTTCTGATGATGCTCTTTTGTGATGGAGATGGAGTTTGGACGGAGATGGAGCTGGGCACGGTTCAGAGCCGTATCCTGAGGCGTACACACTTGAGCACTGGCTACTTCATTGATCTCAAGGTCGACCCTTTCAGCCATGGAATCAAAGTGCTTGCGACCCTCGTGGACTAGTCCCTCATGTGCATGCTACTAGAAGGGAAGTAAAAGTCGCATCATCAGGCTGAATACCAGCAAATAACATCTCCTCAAAACAAGCTAGTGCCTTGTGACCGTCACAACTACCATGCCCAGATATCAGGGCGGTCCATGTTACCACATTCTTTGTGTTCATGCTGTCAAAAACTTGACGTGCATCTTCCAGTTCACCACATTTTGCATACATGTCCACCAGGCAGGTGCGCAACACTACATTATCCAGCAGTCCTTTTTCGACAATCTGCAAGTGCAGCTGTCTGCCCTTCTGTAAGGCACCAGTGCCTGCTCCATGCTTACTCAAAATAAGCCCCCACCGTGCACCTTTCTTCCAGACTCCAAGTCGGCAGCAAATGCACAGGCTTGAAGAGCAGCTACAAAGACGTGAGCATCCGCCTTCACTCCTGACCTACGCATCTCATGGTAGAGTTCTATGGCCTCCTTGGGTTTCCTATGCTTAGCATATGCAGAGATCATGGAAAACTACATGAAGACATCTGGTTTGCCTTTCCTGGTGAGCACATCCATGGCCTCCTGAAGACTACCTCCACCTGCATACATGCGCAAGATATGGTTCCCCAAGTATGCATCCGTCATGTGGATTATCCACAGAGCTCGAATTGCAAGGAGAGGCATCGTGACCTATCTGCATATCCAAGGAAACGAGCTGCTCGTCAACCCAAGCTGGCTTGAACTTGTTTAACCACAGGACCTCACGGGACACCTTCCGCCGGAAGTCAGGCGAACGGGAGCTCTTCTTATCTCGTCTGTTGTCCACCACATGGTGGGATCCAGAAAAATTGTTGCCACAAATCCTCCTGCTCCTGGCAACGACCATCGCTGGAAAACCCGTCCCCACGCACACAATTCCTCGAAAGTGGAAGTACTGGGCTACTTACATTGCTGCACCTGCAGGCACACTTGCCAGGTGTTCAGTCCCCAAATTGAGATGAGCAGGAGCTCGTAGTAGAATCCCTGGACACACACCAATTTGTTGGCTGGACAGCGGGTCCGGCTGCCATACTGTGGCCATCGTTCAGGGACCGCTGTCGGAAAGACGAGTCTATCAACGGATCATCGATGGCAGGATATTACTAATGTGAAAATCCATGTTACATGAAAGGTGCTTGGCGATCTACTGTATTCCTTGTTGTATGACCCGTAATGGGCCGTGTTGTGAAGGCCTCTTGGGGTCTGGTATATCTCCGGTGTTGTCACACCCTTTTAGGCTCTCTAAAATAAGCAAGTATAAAATATTCAATATTCGACTAAAAATTTGACTTCTTGATATTTTAGCTTTCAAGAAGATAAGGGTACAGAGCTGGTGACGCTTGTATATATTTAGAACAGCAATGTTATGAGAAATACTATATAATGTAAGTAAGTTAAATGGAACTACCGATGTTGATGCCGAGGGAGTGCCAGCCTCGAAGGAGAAGCTGTGGGTGGCACTGTGGATACTAAGTCTTTGCAGCATTGGCGTGGCCGAGGGAGGGTGGATTCCATGAAGGGGCTTGGTTACTCTAGCGGGTGGCGTGTGCATTAGAGGGGGTTTGATTCGGCGTAGATGACGCACTTGAACCTGCCGCAACATTGCAGCACTAACCAAGTCAAAGACAAGTAACACTACAAATAAACTACGTGTGTAAACGAGTGGCACAAGAAGCAAAAAATATCTGGTATGGACAAGCAACACTAGAAATTAGACCTAACATAAAGAGGATTTTATTGAGGGGGAAAAATTGATGGGAAAGTCCCGCCTACAGAGGACAACCAAGGGAGACCCTGAGGGTCGAGGTAAAAAAGGGCAACTAAGCTTTGTACCGGAAGTCACCTACTTCGCCTATAATATCGCATGCGGGAAGAGTAAACGGCCTACAATCTTCGGAGGATGATGAAGGGGATGCATCAAATGCTGTCGCCGCTTTATGGATGATCGCCGTGGAGAGGGCACGTTGAAGAACAATTGAGACTTGTTGTCTGAAGAATGTCGTGAAGTAGGAAAGGGACAGCCCCGCACCATGCTTGCACGCATGATAAGCCTTAGCGCAAGACTTGAGAAATGTATCGAAGTTCTTAGCCAATGCTCCATACGTTTCAAGGGCGAGCGGAATGAATTGGTGGCTTGCTTGCATCTCGCTATATTTCTTAACTTTGAGAGCTGCTGCCGGGTGGTGGCTTGCTTGCGTCTCGCTATATTTCTTAACTTTGAGAGTTGTTGTCGGGTGGTGGCTTGCTTGCGTCTCGCTATATTTCTTAACTTTGAGAGCTGCCCAACTTGGACGGTTAATGGTCCCACCATGGTCGCCGGGACGTCGAAGGCTCGCCAACCCCTGAAGCCGCGCCCCACGGAACTCGGCAAGACTGACGCGCCCCGATGACCTCAGAGCCTGGGACAGACCTGTGCCCCCCACCCGCCTAGGGCCAAGGCCGTGGGGCCGCGCCCACCAAGTCTGAGGCCTCAGGCGGGCAAGGCAAGGCGGGCCCTTAAAGTCGTGCTGGCAGCCACCAACGCCGAGGGTGAGCATCTCACGCCCCTCAGTTGTGGCTGCCCAAACAGGCTCCTGCACACCTCGCGGTTAGCCTCACCAACCACCCCGCCACCTCCGCCCCTCCACACGTGCACTCCACCATTGCGCTCCGCCACTATGCTCTTGAACGTGCTCTGCCACTGAGTCACCTAACAAAAAGTACCTAGTGCATACCAATGGCACAAAAAGTACATGGTATAAACCCCTACAAGAAGAAGAAATCTATTAAGGTTCACTGGGATGGAATTTTAAGCTACTTGCACCAAAGGCATCCACTGCCTCTAGGCACTCCATCTAAGTATTGATTTAAATGTAGGATGCTCCACAATGGTGTTCTTTGTAAATGCCTAAAGTATACGCAGGGTACTTCACAACGATATTCTTTGTGAATGCCTAAAGTAAACGCAAGATGCTTGAGAGTGGTGTTCTTATAAATGTGTGTCCATTGATCTAAATATAAATGTGTGTCCCTTGATCTAAACGCATGATGCTTGACAGTGGTATTCTTATAAATGTGAGTTCATTCAACAACCATTTCGATCACAAAGGACCAATAATGTTCTTATAAATGTAAGTCCATTTAATAACCATTTCGACAAGAAAGGACCACCCCTTAGCAACAATGAACAGCCACCATTTAGACCAATAAGTACCACCCCTTAGCGGCAATGAACAGCCATTTAGACCACAAAGCACCACCCCTAGTACCGGTGGCATTAGGAGTCATTGGGACCACAAAGCATCACCCCTAGAACCGGTGACATTAGGTAGAAACAAACTGAGCCCACAAGCCTTCTAAAGAGAAATGAGTGAGCCCACAAGCCTTCTAAAGAGAAATGAGAAAAAGTAATCTCACAATGGTTATTTGACAGTGTCAGAAGTGGGATTTGAACCCACGCCCCCTTCCGAAGACCAGAACTTGAGTCTGGCGCCTTGGACCACTCTGCCATCCTGACCGGATGTCCACCACTTAAATATACACGTATTATAAACTGTTTATATAATCTCTATCTCCAACTCAGATAGGGTTGGCCCAGATCGGGTTGGCCCAGTCGTTGTAACTCACCAGGTTTCCATCTCGCTGCATGAGCAGGTAGCAATCCGTCCTGTTACTTCGATCGCCATCGCCGGTGTGCGTGAACCAGTACAATGCATTCCCTCTGGCCAGCACCAGGTTGCCTTCGTTCGTCCAGTATGCCGCGTACCTCGGGACGTCGGGAAATCCACATGGAGTAGCTTGGATGGTTTGGCCCATGCACATCCCCTCCCAATCCGCAGGCGCGTACCATTGGTCCAGCCCCTGGTCCGCCGAACTGTAGGCTACGCTGCAGGCGAGGGAGGCCAGGAGAAGAGCCGCCGCTGCTGCTAGAACGCTGGATCTGACTTGCCCCGCAATATTTTGTTGCGGGAAGCTGAGGAAGATTAGGGCAGGATCTGGTCTGCTACATCGGGTGCTCTGCGGCGCGTTTCTTAATAAGCGGTACGTGGGGCGGGAAGAGGACAAATCTTGGTCTGTATACCACATTTTGCAGTCATCCCCACCAGGCAATTGCCACCACAACATAACCCTCATGGGGCTCTGTTACGGATAATAATAATACATTACTATTATACATTGGGTTATACTCGATATGAGGGTAAACCCTAGAGTCAGTTATTGGTTGTAACCGTTTTGTGGGAACAGGGTATATGCTCCTAGTTCCCCTTGTATAATCTATCTTCTAGTTGGTGGATTTGTGTGTGCGTGAAGATCGCTCAGCGAGTGTACGAGCGCGTAGCAAAACTCAACTTGGTATCAGAGCCGAAAGGCTCGTATCTTGTTGCGCACATGGCAATTGTTTCCTTTCTCTCATAATCTTTACAGAATGTTAGGGTTCTTGGACTTAATTGCCAAGTAACCCCGAGGATCTCTGGCAGGATGCCTCGCAAGAATTCCTGCACGCAATCCTGGCCAGAGACGGAAGGGAGAAGGGCACACCAGTCACCTGAGTCAGAATTTGAAAGTAGGTACTTCAAGAACTCTGTATCCGCTGCGGAGAGAGCAGACAGGGCCCAGTTTCTAAGCACCTTTCTCAATTCTCTGGCTTCAGCATCCAACAGCCATAAGTGTGCAACTTCTGATAAACCTGAACCCAAAGAGAAGGGTGTTCAGGCCCATCGGCCTTCGGGTACTGAATACACAAAGAAGTCGAAGCCTTATCCTGAGACTTTTACAAAGCATGAAGTCATTCTCAATTCTATTCTAAATATTAAGAGCACAGTGCTGGAGTACACTACCAGAGTCGACAACGTGCTGTCCAGGCAGGAGAGGCTTGAGAGTCTTCGCATTTCAGACCTGATAACCATGGCAAAACAGGAGCATGAAATTATGGAACTCAGGGAGCAACTTGCTCGCCTGAAGAAATCCTCCTAATAATTTTTGTCAAGACTGCTCGCAGGCACGATGTCGGGTGCTAATGCTGACACATCGTCAGACAGGTTGCAAGATAAGGATAGACTCACCCCGAATAATTATGATGCCTGGAGCTTCAGGGTGAGCTGCATCCTAGAAGAAAAACTGCTCATGGATATTGTAGACGGCACTGTGCCTAAGAAGATTGCTGGACTGCCCTCTGGGTCAACAACACCAGGAGGCACTGTTATAAATTGGAACCTCAAGGATGAATTAGAGTGGGCGTTCAAGGACAGGAAGGCACGTACCATACTTGTGTCTTCTGTCTCACAGGAGATGATTCCTCACATAAAATTGACTCAGTCCTCAAACGAAGTCTGGTCACTTTTATCTGAAACCTACGAGTCAAAAGACATGATGACCGAGGTAGCTGCAACGCTGCACTTCCAAAATCTCCGCATGAAGGAGACCGACTCTGTTGAGAGTCATGTTGCTAGGTTTAGGGCTGCTAGAGCCAAACTAGCATCTTGCGGAGTCATCCTGTCTGAGTCTAGGGCTGCAGTACAGTTGCTAGCCTCACTTCCTCCTAGCTATGAGCAGTTTAGTTCAAATCAGCAAGTAACAGCAATCGTAGTTCCTGCCACTGCCACTCAACCTGCATCATCAAACCTCACTGTTCAGAAAGTTGTTGGAGCCCTCTTACAGGCTGAAGCCAACAGAAGACACATGCAAAAGGGAGCATCCTCTAGTTCTCATAAGCAGAGTGATACTGCCCTTTATTCTGGCAGAGGTCGAGGTAGAGGCAGGGGACGTGGACGTGGTGGTAGAGGGGGCTTTGGTAGAGGACGTGGTCAGTCTTCGCAGCCCAATTCAAATTCCTCTTCATCAACCAAGCCTGGTAATTGCAATTATTGCAACAAACCAGGACACTGGATTAAAGACTGTAGAAAGAGGATTAGAGATGAAGCAGCAAAAGGTAAACACACATCAGAGTCAAATACAGCCAGAGCCACTACACCTGGCTTACTGGTGGCGTGCCTTACCTCATCGAAGAAAGGGTGTCAGAAGTGGTTCCTTGACAGTGGGGCATCGAATCATATGTGCTCGAAGAGAAAATCATTCCTTACTTATGAGGCTTCTCCTGAGTGCCATCAAACTGCAGTAGTGTTAGGAGATGACTCCACAATACCTATTAGGGGTTCTGGAACCATACAGATTACTTTGAAGGATGGCAGCTTCCTGTTTTTAGAGAATGCTTTACATGTTCCAGCAATTGCTAAAAATTTGGTCAGTACTATGGCACTTGGAAAGACGAATCAATACAGGATCACCTTTGAAAGCACTGAATGTTATATATCGAGATTGTCAGCACCAGTTGTCCCCATTGCTCGAGGAAAGCCACTGTTTGATCTCTACCTTATGGACTTCATATCAGACATTCCTCCAGTTTCTGCAATTGCATCAAATGCATCAGCCCCGAATAAGTTAGCTACGAGTGCTTTTAAGTGGCACTGTAGGCAGGGGCATCCCAATATCAAAGCTATGCAAAGATTGCTGCGAGAAAAAATGGTAACTAGATTTGGTGAAACTGAGTTACCTGATCTTGATTTGTGTGTTGCTTGCGTGCATGATAAACAGTCCAAGTCACATTTCGGTAGTGGCAAACCTCGCAAGGCAACAGAACTGTTAGATTTGATCCACATAGATATCTGTGGGCCTATGTCAGTTAACTCATGGGGAGGAGCAAGGTACTTTGTTGTTTTTGAAGATGACCGATCCCATTTTACTGTCACCGAACTTCTTCATCAAAAAAGTCAGGTCTTCGACAGCTTCAAAAGATATCTAGCATATGCAGAGAGGCAGACTGGACTGAAGCTAAAGTGCATACGTTCTGATAATGCTAAGGAATATCTATCTGACCTTCCGTGAATTTCCAAGAGAAGGGAATCACGCGCCAACTCACCATTCCATATCATTCAGATATGAATGGACGTGCGGAAAGGAGACATAGGACTATTCAAGATGCTGCCAGGTCACTTCTGTTTCAGGGGAGGTTACCAATTCGCTTCTGGGCAGAAGCAGTACAAGTGGCAACGTATTTACAAAACAGGATAGCTGTCTCGTCTCTTCATGGCTGTACCCCCTTCGAAGCATGGACTAGTAGTAAGCCTGATCTTTCTCACCTTCGAGTTTTTGGTAGTACAGCCTATGCACATATCCCAGACAAGCTCTGTCAGAAGTTCTCTTTTAAATCTAAAAGACATATCTTCATAGGCTACACTCCTGGAATACACGGTTATCAGTTGTTTGAACCACAAACCCGTCGTGTCATTCATGCTCGTACTGTAGCCTTCGATGAACGTCCTGTTCTTGAGCATCCTACACACTCCTTTGAAGATTTTGTAGATCCTGAGTCTGTAGAACTGGCTCATCCCACAGGAATCGATGTTCCTAACTCCATAGTGGATGTTAGTGATTATGACGTCGTTGAATTCCCTGGTCAAGATCCTTCTTACCTTGTACCTGATCCTCCTGGAGGACCTGATCCCCAACAGTCACAAGTTCCTCCTACTGTACCAGTTCTCCCTCATCCTCCTCCAGCACCAGATCCTCCCCCCTTCTCAGATGATGTTGATGTTCCTCAGCTTGATGCTGCTCCAGTTGCTGGTCTCCCTGATCTCCCTGTGCCAGCTTTTGTGCCCCCTGACCTTCCTGATGACTGGTTTGTTGACGATCCGGTTGAGTATGTGATGCCGATTCCTCAGTCCGACCCTCCTAGAAGGTCTACCAGGGTTCGCAGACCTCCTGAACAGTGGCGTGAACCCCCTTATCGGAGTGAAGATTTTCGGCAGGTTCCTCGGCCACTTGGGTCTGCTGCAGATGAAGTTGTTGTGGACATGGTGAATGTTATCACCAATCCTGGATATGAGCCTTCCACCTATCACGAGGCTGTCACAGGATCAGAGGCCAAACACTTGCAAGCAGCCATTAAATCTGAGTACGACTCACTGATACAGAATCATACCTGGGAATTATGCCGCCCGCCTGAGGGGAGGAAGATTGTCATATCCAAGTGGGTGTTCAAACTTAAATATAAAGCAAACGGGAGCATTGCCAGGTATAAAGCTCGTCTTGTCGCTCGTGGTTTTTCTCAAGTCCCTGGCTTGGACTATCATGATACCTTCTCACCAGTTGTCAAGTCTCAGTCCCTCAGAGTCTTCTTCTCCATGTTTGCGTTTTTTGGTCTTCATATTCATCAGATGGACGTCAAGACTGCCTTCCTGCATGGTAAGTTAGAAGAGGAAATATTCATGCAGCAACCAGAGGGTTTTGAGGTTGTAGGAAAAGAAGACTGGGTTTGCAAGTTACTTAAGACCATTTATGGTCTGAAGCAGAGTCCACGTGCTTGGTATGAGTGTATAGATGAGTTTCTCCTTGGACTGGATTTTCTCAAGAGTACTGCAGATACCAATGTATACTTTCTGCAAGAGCAAACACGTTATGTTATTTTAGCTCTGTATGTAGATGACTGCATTCTGCTTGGGACCAACTTAGAGGGAATTACCAAGGTCAAGGTTCTGTTGTCGAGTCGGTTTGACATGGTCGATGTCAGGGAGCTGTCATATTGCCTTGGCACTCAACTCCAGCGTGACCCTGCAAATGAGACACTGGATATACATCAAGAGAAATACATTTATGACATGCTGTTCAAATACAAGTTACTGGATGCTAAGCCTGCTCTTACCCCTTTGGAGACAGGGTGCAAACTCACTAGTTCTCAGTCACCCGAGTCAGATGCTGAGAAAGCTGAGATGGAGTCGGTTCCCTATTCTCAGACTGTCGGCTCTCTTATCTTCTGTTCCAATAATAGCAGGCCTGATATAGCTCTTCCAGTTAGTATGGTTTCTCAGCATTTGAAACAACCTGGAAGAGCGCATTGGACAGCAGTTAAAAGGATACTGCGATATCTTAAGGGAACTAGTGGATATGGTATACACTATACAAAACGAGGCTATGATGAGGAAGAGTTCACTCTCATTGGATATTGTGATGCGGACTGGGCATCAGACCCAGACACCAGAAGGTCTGTCTCCGCTTATGCCTTTTTGCTCGCAGGTGGGGCTGTGACCTGGTCTTCTAAAAAGCAATCAACAGTGTCATTGTCCTCCACTGAAGCGGAGTACTCAGCACTTACTCAAGCGGCAAAAGAGGCTGTATGGCTGCGCAGGTTATTAGCAGATTTAGGTCAGCCTCAAAGTAATCCAACGATGATATATTGTGATAACCAGTCCGCCTTAGCCCTAGCACAAAATCCTGTCTTCCACGCACGAACAAAACATATAGAGGTTCACCATCACTTTGTGAGGCATGCAGTAGAAACTGGACAGGTGAAGCTAGAGTATATCCCTACAGAGTCAAATGCAGCAGATCTCCTTACCAAGTCCCTACCTAGGCTGAAGCATTATCAGTTCAAAGAAGCCTTGGGAGTCTTAGGTCCACTTCACACAGTCAACAAGTCCAGTGGTAAGTGAGAGGTGTGGCCATGAGGCTGACAAAACTAGTGCCGAGAGTAAATCTATTCTATACACTCTCTACAGTCCGACCTTGTTCTTTAGAATTCTTCTGAGTTTGATGTGGAAGGAGAGTTGAGCTGAGCCTTCCCGTTAGCTCTGTTTCTCTCCCACATCCCTCTCACGTTAGGGTCGAAGCTGTGTTCCTCATCACTGGTGTCGTCGTCGTCCTCCTCAGGTCGAACATAGCCACCTCATCCGCCTTAGCCCTAGCACAAAATCCTGTCTTCCACGCACGAACAAAACATATAGAGGTTCACCATCACTTTGTGAGGCATGCAGTAGAAAGTGGACAGGTGAAGCTAGAGTATATCCCTACAGAGTCAAATGCAGCAGATCTCCTTACCAAGTCCCTACCTAGGCTGAAGCATTATCAGTTCAAAGAAGCCTTGGGAGTCTTAGGTCCACTTCACACAGCCAACAAGTCCAGTGGTAAGTGAGAGGTGTGGCCATGAGGCTGACAAAACTAGTGCCGAGAGTAAATCTATTCTATACACTCTACAACCGACCTTGTTCTTTAGAATTCTTCCGAGTTTGATGTGGAAGGAGAGTTGGTGAGCCTTCCGTTAGCTCTTCTCTCCACATCCCTCTCACGTTAGGGTCAAGCCGTGTTCCTCATCACCGTGTCGTCGTCGTCCTCCTCGGGTCGAACATAGCCACCTCATCCGCCTTAGCCCTAGCACAAAATCCTCTTCCACGCACGAACAAAACATATAGAGGTTCACCATCACTTTGTGAGGCATGCAGTAGAAACTGGACAGGTGAAGCTAGAGTATATCCCTACAGAGTCAAATGCAGCAGATCTCCTTACCAAGTCCCTACCTAGGCTGAAGCATTATCAGTTCAAAGAAGCCTTGGGAGTCTTAGGTCCACTTCACACAGCCAACAAGTCCGTGGTAAGTGAGAGGTGTGGCCATGAGGTCGACAAAACTAGTGCCGAGAGTAAATCTATTCTATACACTCTCTACAGTCCGACCTTGTTCTTTAGAATTCTTCTGAGTTTGATGTGGAAGGAGAGTTGAGCTGAGCCTTCCCGTTAGCTCTGTTTCTCTCCCACATCCCTCTCACGTTAGGGTCGAAGCTGTGTTCCTCATCACTGGTGTCGTCGTCGTCCTCCTCAGGTCGAACATAGCCAGCCTCATCTGCCAGCCTCTCCCTGGACACTGTGTCATGAAGCAGATTGTGTTAGCAGCAGGCTAGACCACAACAACAGTGGGACTACAATCAAGGCAAGCTGCAAATCAGGTATTTTACCATAGCTCGAGATGAAGTTCCCCTCGTGTCCACCCCATCTCCACCAGTTTTCTCTGAACATCCAGACCTTAGTTGTTGGGCAGATGTAGACTTCAGGGGTCTCATGGTCGTTTGCACCGTCTCCGTCCGTGATGACTCTCCTTCGCAGTGTTGGGTGTCCAACAGGTAGCTTGTACTCCTTAGCCTTGAAGTCAGCTGGCACCACAACCACATCCAAGCCCTCAGTTAGCTTTTCCGTCCTAGTCCTACCTAGTGGAATGTTTAGGGAGGCTCTCCGGGAGGTAGTTGCGTTGCTCCGCCTTAAGTTCTGGTTCTCCCTAGTCAAAGCCTCTTCTCTCTTCTTCGCCTTCGCCAGTAGGTCTTGCCAGTACTTGGCTGCTCCTCTATCTGCGACTCTGTGTGGAGGCTCTCCTTCAGGGTGGATAGGACAGGGAGGTGTGTTCAGAGATGGACAGGTGCAGACTCGGCGCGCCATAGCTTGAACACCTAGCGTTCCAGCAATCGTGAAGCGAGCTGGGGCGTGCGCAACAGGCTCTATTGTCTCCTCACTGATGCTATGGAAGTCGCTGCTATCCTCTCTCTCAGAGGCCGATAGATCGATAGGCGCAGCTCGAGTTCCAGCCATGGCGATGATTGCTGGAGCGTAAGCGAGAAACTTCTCAGCTGGGGTCTGGTTGAAGACTGTGGTGCGTACGCTCAGAAGATTGTCTTCAGACTTAAGTTGTCGCTGGCTTACTCGTATACCCAATGAGAGGGGGTGTTACGGATAATAATAATACATTACTATTATACATTGGGTTATACTCGATATGAGGGTAAACCCTAGAGTCAGTTATTGGTTGTAACCGTTTTGTGGGAACAGGGTATATGCTCCTGGTTCCCCTTGTATAATCTATCTTCTAGTTGGTGGATTTGTGTGTGCGTGAAGATCAAAACTCAACTGGCTCCAACCTTGCCTGCAAAAGTCACGGGGATACAGAGAGGGGCGATATGGTGTTTTGAAAGCATTGTTACAAAGATTACAAAGCCCACAACATTACTTTAGCTCTTTCCATGATAGTAGCATCTTCTCTGCCCCATGTAGATAGGCTTCACGCCCAAGAAGATCAATCATGCAATTGTAATGCTCAAGGGTAGGTAGTACAAGAGTGTCATGCTGTTCAGCCATGGAACCGAAGTGATGGCGACCCTGTGAAAACCCTGGCGTCCATCCCCCATTTCATCACATGACCACCATGCAGGTCCCCACACCTCCGTCATCCAGCACCCCTTTTTCAATGCAGCTGTCTCCCCTTTTGTAAGGCACACGTGGTTGCACAGGCCTTGGGAAGGCAAGCAAAAGTAGCATGGTCAGCCAAAATAAGGCCTTCTTCCTCCATTTGTCCATGCAGAACAAGCGCTTTATGGGCCGAGTCCTCACTCTGCATACCCAGATATTTGGGCAATTCACGTCACCAATGGGAATAGCTAGGGAGGAGTAATTTACAAATATTTGGTGACAATAATAATAATAATACTAATACTAAATAATAATAACGCCCGAGAAACTGCGGACGGGTCTGGCAGAATTGGAGCGCATCTGAATTGGCAGAATTGGAGCTCTGCGACGGTGGGGACGCTCATCGATCCAGTCAACAACCAGAGGTCCGGTCTTCACACGAAATGCATCCCTACAGAGTTTGCTCCGTTCTCGTTAGTTCCCGCCTCACCTCTTTCAGCTACAAGCGCACTCCGGAGTTGGATCGATTCAACCGGATTCAACCGCGCGCTTCTACGTAGGCTAGGGCAGAATGAGGTGAGCCTGTTTGCGGATCCTCCACTGCATCTCAGCCGCTTGTGAATTGTACGAGTGCGCCTGAAATCCTGACATCCTGAAATCCTAAAATCCGACACCGAACTCTCCGTCACGACTGAAGTTGCCACCGACAGGTACCAGCTCCGCCGACTCGCGCAGGCATGCATCCGCACAAGCTTCAACATCCCAGGCAATGGCGTCCATGAGGCCGCTCAGGGTGGCCTAACGCGCAGCTGCGCGTCAACACCGCGCGCGCAGACACCCAGGTATCCACTGCCCCCGGCTGTGGCAGGTTGTGTAACCTCAAAATTGAGCTTGTGACTGAAGAGCGAAAGAAGGTCTTGGGACTGTAGACTGAACGAGTCTGGAAAACCGGCGCGCCCCGTGTCATGTCGTTTGTAGGTTCGAAGGCCAAGTGGCCGTGGTGACGGGAGGGGCGAGCGGGATAGGAGAGGCGACGGTGCGGAGGTTGGTGAGCGAGGGGGCAAGGGTGGTGATCGCCGACATCTGTGATGAGCCGGGGAAGAAGCTGGCGGAGGAGCTCAGCCCGGCAGCGCATTTCGTGCACACGGACGTGACGAAGGAAGCGGATGTGGCAGCCGCGGTGGACGCGGCCGTCGCGCTGGATGGCCGGCTGGACGTGATGTTGTGCAATGCCGGCATCCTCGGCGCGTTCGGCGCAATAGACGAGCTCGACATGAAGGAGTACGACTACACCTTGGCGGTGCTGCTCAAGGGCCCCGTGCTCGGGCTGAAGCACGCGGCCAGGGTGATGAAGCCGGCGCAGCGAGGCTCCGTCATCATCACCGCCAGCACGGCGTCTCTCCAAGCCGGCCTCGGCCCGCACAGCTACACCGTCGCCAAGTCCGCCGTGGTCGGCCTGGCGAGGAGCGCGGCCTTCGAGCTGAGGAACCACGGGATCCGGGTGAATGCGGTGTCCCCGGACGCGGTGGCCACAACTCTCATGCGGCACTCAGTCATGACACTCAAGCGTCTGCAGGGTTTCGACCTAACCCTAGAGGCCGCCAAGGAGATGGTGAAGAGCCAGTCGTTGGTGAAAGGCCAGGCGCTGACGGTGGAGCAGGTGGCCGCTGCCGTTGCCTTCCTTGCCAGCCCTGAAGCCGGCTACATCACCGGCCAAAACCTTGTCCTGGATGGTGGACGCACCATTTTGCAACCTTCCTCGGCACAGGACGAATGGTTTCAAGGGCGCTCCCCCCTCCTGAGAGAAGCAGGCATCAGAGGTCTTGAGAATGAAACATGAGGCTGGCTACCGTTCGTGCCGGCTGATGCATGGCAGAATAAACGGCTGGAAAAGAGCATCCATTCTTCTTGTGTTCCTGCAGAATCTCAAGATTAGCTTTGTGCTCCACACTGATGCAAGGCATGTTGCCCCCACCCTTGCAAGACGTATCCTGTAACGAACCACATCCCATGTCAGCATGTGTCTAAGAGTCCGGAGTGTCGAACACACCAGGCAGCTTCCTACACCTGAATCAATTTAGCTTGCAAGCCCATTTGCTTAGCCGGAGAGTGGAGTAACTGTTGCTTCCTGCTCCATGACAACATTTCCTAACCTTGAGCATTGGAGCTTTGGAGGATTATTGCATCCCCTTTCGGCTCCTGATATCACTTACCGAACTAGTGAAGACGGTGTCCCCTTCCAAAATCTATCTGCAGCCTTGAGCAAAAGAGCTGAATTGGATCCACTGGAAAAAAAAAAAAAAGAGCCGATAGGTGTGTTGAGCACAAACAGTGAAACACTTACCCTGTCAAGGCAACAGCATTCGAAGAAGAAGCAGTCTGGATTCAGGCAGACACAGTCAGTCCCTCGACATCCACAGTTCCATGGACCGACACACACGCCCGCCGATGGCTTGAGGCGAAAAACATCTCAGCGAATCGGACGCAAGCATCGTCGTTTTAGACCTTAAGCCCTAGTCCGGGGCGTTCTTCCCGCCGTATCTGCGGGGATTCTCTGCTTCCGCTTCATCCATCCCCACCGCAATCCAGCTCTCAAGAGGCTTCTTTCAATGCATGCTGTGCAAGTGGGAAGGCTTTTGGTCATGTAGGGAAGGGTATGAACAGCAGGTGTCGCAGAGCTATGAACTGTTAACGAAATCAGATGCCTGCGCTTCCCTTCCCTTCATGTCCAGGGAGGCAAGCAATTCAGAGATCCCATGGCAATGATGCAGACGGACTTGTGCGTGGTGCTGCCGCCGCTGGCAAATCCGGCTGCTACCCAGCCGCATCCCGACCCTTGGCTTCTGCACTTGCCCAAGTGGGAGGCGGCCAAGCCTCCCAACGGAATGAAGAGGAAGAACAGCGGCAGGAGCAGCTGTGGCATCGATTCTTCCAGGATCCTTCAGACTGGTGGGATAACAGACCGGACAAAAGGGGTCCCACGCATCCCGACTTCAGGCACAAGACCTCCAGGGAGCCGCTGTGGCTCAACAGCGCTCGTAAGCCGGCTTGGGTGGACGCGCAGCTGGCCAGGTTAGATGTCCTCATGAGGGGGCCTCGCGCCTCACCTGCACTTGATCCCATGTTCCACAGCCTGAGCAAATGTTGCGAAGAGGCGGAGCTGAATGCTGCTGTCGAGGCATTGGACACCCTGGTGCAACGAGGATGCCATGTCTCCGACACGCTCTTTTATCGCGTCCTGAAGAGGTGCATGGCAGAGAAGAATCTCGGCTGTGGTGAGCGCGTGCATGCTCTGGCACTCCGATGTGGGTACGGCTCGAACGCATTCTTGGCCAACCACATCATTGGGATGTACTCCTCTCATGGCAGGTTGGATGATGCAGTTGAGGCCTTTGCCCGAGTGCCTGTTCCCAGCATTCACATGTGGGCGTCCATGATTCTGGCGCATGTCCGGCACGGCAGCATGCGCAGGCTATCAACCTCTATCTACAATTGCGAGCAGTCGGTGCGAAGCCGAATAACCATGTCTTCGTGGCAGTCCTCAAGGCGTGTGCCTCAGCACAGGACCTGGTATCGGGCAAGGAGGTTCATGTACATATTCAGGCTAGTGCGGAGAAGACGGATCTTTTGTCATGAACAGCCTGGTGAACATGTACGCCAAGTGTGGAGGCTTGAATGAGGCCCGCAAGGTGTTTGAAAGCATGCCCACAAGAGATGTGGTGACATGGACTGCCCTGATTGATGGATATACTCAGCAGGGGCTCGGGACAGAAGCCCTAGCTCTATATGCAAGTATGCAACAAGAGGGCATCGGTCTAGCCAATCGCGTGACGTTTGTTTGCCTTCTTCAGGCATGTGCTGCTGTCGGAGCACTGCAGCAGGGGAAGCAGCTTCACTCGCAGATTCGACAAAGAGGCCTTGAAGCTGATGTGGTCATCGGTAACTGCCTGGTGAGTATGTACGCAAAATGTGGGAGCTTGGAGGATGCTCGCAAAGTGTTTGACACTTTCCCCAACAGGGATGTGGAAATGTGGACTACCATGGTTGCATTGTATGCGCAGCAGGAGCTGAGTCGAGAAGCTCTGTCTCTGTATGCAAGCATGCAAGAGGAGGGCATCTCCCACTGGACTCCTTCACCCTTGGGTGCCTCCTCCGGGCATGTACCAGTGTGGGTGCCCTTCAGCAGGGGAAGCAGCTTGCTAGGCAGATCCAGCAAGCTGGTTTGGAAGATGATGTGCTCCTCGGCAGCTGCTTGGTGGATATGTACTCCAAATGCGGGAGTTTAGAAGAAGCCCGAAAAGTGTTTGACATGATGGCCACTCAAAATCTGGTGACATGGACAGCTATGATCAATGGGTATGCTGAACACGGAGATGGTCACATGGCAATTCAGTGTTTTGAAGAGATGCTTCAGCAAGGAATCCAACCAGATGAAACAAGTTTCACTTGTCTTTTCGTGGCATGCAGTCATGCAGGCCTGGTACATGAGGGCCTGCGATATTTTAGGATGATGGTTGAGGAACATGGAATCACACCCACTGAATATCACTATAGTTGCATCGTCAGTCTCCTTGGTCGGTCAGGTTATCTGGATGAGGCTGAAAATATTCTGCAAACTCTCTCATGTATGAATGTGGCCGTGGGCTGGAAGGCTTTGCTGAGTGCTTGCAAAAGCCACGGGGATGTAAAGCGTGGGCATCGATGCTTTGACCATCTTGTAGAGCTGGAACCAGAAAACGCAAGTGCCTATGTGTTGTTGGGTAACATGTATGCCAAAGCAGGCTGGTGGGATGCTGTTGATACAATAGAAAGCTTGAGAAAGGCAGCAGGTGCTGTGAAGAAGCCAGCAAAGGCATGCATTGAAGTGAAGAACGAGGTGCACGAGTTCACAGTGGGGAGAAGAGGGCCGACATTTTGAGGACGCTAACAAGTATGAACTCCAGGTTGAAGGATGAAGGAGGCCATGTGCCACAAACAGAATTAGTCTTGAGGGCTGTGTCTGAGCAGGAGAAGGAAGATGCGCTGTGTGGGCATGCAGAGAAACTGGCCTTGGCGTATGGTCTGCTGAGCACACCAAATGGCACAACTTTGGTAGTGACAAAGAATCTGCGCATGTGCGATGACTGCCACAGTAGCACCAAAATCATGTCACGGCTTGAGAATCGAGAGATTGTGGTGAGAGATTCGCATCGAGTGCATCGGTTCCTAGATGGGTCTTGTTCATGCAGGGATCGGTGTTGAGAGTTCATCGGGCAATATGTCTGAAGATTTAACGACATCTTCCACAGCTGCTGGCCAATTTTCCGGTTGAAGTCCCTTGCCGGGTCGGAAAACCTACCTCATGGACCTGAAGGTGTCCTGCGGCTGCTAGCAACAAGTTGTATCCCGCCCTCCATATCCCGACGTCGTCGCCCGCAATCCTGCATACTGTCATTTAATGTCCAAACGCCAGTGACCTCGATCAGGCCTACCAGGCCTGACCCGGCCGCCGGGGCAAGAGGCCAAGTTGCTTCACTGAAAAAGATGCTCCACAGCTCTATAACCATGTTTAATGCTCTGGCCAGCAGCAACCCTGGAGCGTCCTATTTCTCCGAGATGTGGCTTCCACAGAAGGCTCTTCTTGAGAAGGTGCCATTGGTGGAGTTTGGTGTCTGAGATCTGCAGGCCTGTATGCACACCAATACCTGTTGATTTAAACCTTGTCTCCTTTGAACCTTGTCTGTTTGCGACGGCCACCGACAATAATCAATAATTGTTTCAGAATTGTTTCACTGGATAGATAAAATCGTTTTCTGGAGAAACAAAAGCTTGGAATGACTTCGGATTCCAACATGAGGCAATTCAGCTGTCTGCGCACTGGCTAGTTCTTCGTCATTCTCACGGTCGACTCTTACAAGTGCAACGACCAGCTGCGAATCGATGCACCCGGTACCCGTCCCTTACAACAATGTCTCTCGCTTCAACCCTTGACATGATCTCGGTAGAAGTGTGGCAGTCACTACACATGCGTAGATTCTTGGTTACCACCAGAGGAGTGCCACTGGGAGTGTTCAAGAGACCAAACGCCAAAGCTAGCTTCTCAGCATGCCCGCAAAGCACATCTTCCTTTTCTTTCTCACCCAGTGGCTTCAGCACCAGCTTTGTCTCAGGTACGTGGCCCCCTTCCTGCTTCAGACGTGCACTCGTGCTTTCCACCTTGAGCGCAATGTCATCTCTGTTTTCTCCCACCACAAATGTATGTACCTGCTTCTTCACCTCAATGGTGGCCACGGCCGGTTTCTTGTTCGCTCCTGCTGCGATTCTCTGTGATTCAATCCTCTCTACTTCGGTCCACATCCCTGCGTCGGCATAGGCATTGGCCATCAGAACATAGGCCGATGCAGTCTGAGGGTCCAGTCTAACCAGACTTTCAAAACACCGCGTTGCCCTCTTTACATCCCCGTGATTTTTGCAGGCGTTCAGCAAAGACGTCAACCCCACAACATTGCTTTGGCTCCCACATGATGATAGCATGTTCTCGGCCTCATCTAAATGGCCTGCACGCCCAAGAAGATCTATCATGCAACTGTAATGTTCAATAGTAGGTTTGATGCCATGCTCAGCCATAGACTCAAAGTGCTTGCGCCCCTCATGCACCAGCCCCTCATGACTGCATGCTGCTAAAAGGCAGGTAAAAGTAGTATCATCAGGCTGGACACCAGCAACTAACATCTCTTCAAAACAAGCTACTGCGTTGTGACCTTCATCACAAGTACCACACCCAGCTATCAGGGCATTCCATGTCACCACATTCTTTGTGGCCAAGCTGTCAAAAACCTGGCGTGCAACTTCCAGTTCGCCACATTTTGCATACATGTCCACCAGGCAGTTGCCCAACACGATGTTATCCAGCAGTCCTCTTTCGACGATCTGTAAGTGCAGCTGCCTGCCCTTCTGTAAGGCGCCTGTGCTTGCACAGGCCTTTAGCAGGCAAGCAAAAGTAACATGGTTAGCCAAAATCAGGCCATCTTGCTCCATTTGTCCATACAGAACAAGCGCCTCTTGACCCAGACCTTGCTGTGCGTACCCAGCTATGAGGGCATTCCATGTCACCACATCCTTTGACGCCAAGCTGTCAAAGACCTGGCGTGCATCTCCCAGTTCGCCACATTTTGCATACATGTCCAGCAGGCAGTTGCCCAACCGTATGTCCAGCTGCCCTCTTTCCACAATCAGCGAGTGCAGCTGCCTGCCCGTCCGTAAGGCACCAGTGCTTGCACAGGCCTTCAGAAGGCAAGCAAAAGTCACATCGTCAGCCAAAATTAGGCCCTTTTGCTCCATCAGTCCGAAAAGACCAAGCGCCTCCTGGCAGAGTCCTTGCTGTGCATACCCAGATATCAGGGTCGTCCATGTCACCACATCTTTCCTGGCCAAGCTGTCAAAAACCTGGCGTGCAGCTTCCAGTTCACCACATTTTGCATACATGTCCACCAGGCAGTTGGCCAACACAATATCCAGCTGCCCCTTTTCCTACAATCTGTGAGTGCAAATGCCTGCCCATCTGCAAGGCACCAGTGCTTGCACAGGCCTTCAGAAGGCAAGAAAAGTAAAATGGTTAGGGATGCTCAGGCCCTCCTGCTCCATTTGTCCATACACAACAAGTGCCTCATGCCCGAGCCCTTGCTTCACATACCCATCAATCAGTGCCGTCCAGGTTATCACATCCTTTGTGGCCAAGCTTTCAAAAACGTGGTGTGCATCTTCAGTTCACCACATTTTGCATACATGTCCACCAGGCAGTTGCCCAACACAGTGTCCAGCTGCCCCTTTCCACAATCAGTGAGTGCAGCTGCCTGCCCTTCTGTAAGGCACCAGTGCTTGCACAGGCCTTCAGAAGGCAAGCAAAAGTAACATGGTCAGCCATAATGAGGCCCTCTTGCTCCATTTGTCCATACAGAACAAGCGCCTCTTGGCCAAGTCCTTGCTGTGCATACCCAGCTATGAGGGTATTCCATGTCACCACATCCTTCGTGGCCAAGCTGCCAAAAACCTGGCGTGCATCTCCCAGTGCTCTACACTTTACATACATGTCCACAAGGCAGTTTCCAACAAACAAGTCGGGAGGAATGCCACTGTGCAACACATCACGGTGCACTTTCCTGCCACATTCCAAGTCAGCAGCGAATGCACAAGCTCGAAGGACAGCTACAAAGATGTGGCCATCCGCCTTCACTCCTGACCTACGCATCTCATGGTACAGTTGTATGGCCTCGTTAGGTTTCCCGTGTTTAGCAAGTGAAGAGATTATGGAAAACCACATGAAGACATTTGGTTTTCCCACCCTGGTGAACACATCCATGGCCGCCTGCAGCCTACCTCCGGATGCATACATGCGCAAGATATGGTTCCCCAAGTACGGATCCGACTCGTACCCAAGGTCGACAACGAGGTCATGAACTCGTCGCCCCATAACCAGATCCTTCTTAGCTGTACACAGTTTTAGAACAGTGTAAACCAGAGACTGAGAGGTAGCAGAGTCTGTCTGCGCCAGAGATTCCAAGGCTCCAACGGCCTCAGAAAGCTTCCCTGCTGACATAACGTGTGCACGGTTACAGCCGTTACGGCGCCCATTTCCGATCCTGCACGCCTGCCAGGTTCAGGATTATCCAGAGAGCTCGACTTGAAAGGAGAGGCACGTTGACCCATCTGCATATCCAAAGAAACGAGTTGCTCATCAACCCAAGGTGGCTTGAGCATGCTGTTTAACCACAGGACCTCACTGGATTCCTTACGCCGGAAATCAAGCGCACGGGAGCACTTCTTATCTCGTCTGTCGTCCCACCACATGGTTGGGTCCAGAAAAAATTGTTTCCACAAGTACTCCTGCACCTTGCGAGCACCCTCGGTGGAAAATTCGACCCCACCCACAAAGTTCCTGGCAAGTGGAAGTGCTGGGCTGGATACACTGCTGAACCTGGCGGCGTGGTTGTTTGCCACGGGTATACCCCCAAAGGTGAGGTGAGCGGGAGCTCCTCGTAGAACCCCTGGAGACACACCACTTTGTTGGGTCCAGACCGGATCCGGCTGCCACACTGTGGCCATCGTTCAGGGAGCGCTGTCGGAAGATGAGGCTAAGAACAAACTATCTATGCATGCCAGGATGCCCAGGTACACACCTAGAATCGTGGTACCTGTGTATGTGTGGCAGAATGCCCAGGTACATACCTTGGATCGTGGATGACTAGAGTCTGTTTTAATCCACTTCGATGGAATTTTGCCATTACGGGACTTGGCCACTTGAACCATTTCTACCTAAGCTGCCAGCACCAAGGGCATCCACTCCCTCTTGGCACCCCATCTAAGTATCGATCTTTCTTCGTTAATCCGCCAGTTTGCCGCTGGTAGCCTGCAGAAAACGAGAGCTTGGTTAAGGGTGGTATGTAGGTGCTGCCAAAAGTGGGACAGAAAGTGCGGATCCCTATAAAAAACAATGGTTGCTGGGAGGCCATGGAAACGGAACACACGTTAATAGAAAGGGAATGGTTGCTCGGAGGCCATGGAAACAAAACACACCTTACTAGAAAGGGTAGTCTATGTTACAGTCGTTGTTGCAATTTTATGTCACACTTCCAAATTAACCCTCCTCCATGTATTACACCCTCTTTATAGAACTATTAGTTTATGTTCAAGAAGCCCCCTCTCTCCTCTATCACTCTCCTCTCTTTATTATACCCTCTTTAGAGAACTATTAATTTATGTTCAAGGAGCCCTCCCTATCCCCTATCACCTCCCCTCTTTATTACACCCCCCTTTAGAGAACTATTAGTATATGTTCAAGGAGCCCCCTCTCCGGCAATGGGTGTCCGTCGGCCCTCCTCTCAATGGCTCCCTCCGCCCTCCTCTCAACGGCTCCCGTCCGCGCTCCTCTCAGCGCCGTCCATCCGCACTTGGTCACCCGTCTGTGGTCTCAACCTGTTCTCCAAGCACTCGATCACGAACTCCCACTGTCCTGTCCATTTTGAACACACTGTAATAGATTATGCACATACGACTTTCAATTATGAAGACACTTGATTCACAACAAGTGCTATGACGTCGCTTCTCAAGTGTCAAATACAACCATGCGTCCGATTGTTCGAAATCAAAGATTGTGCTATGTGAACGGGAGCAAAACCGAGCCAATAGGATGCTCTCTCACCTAAATTCAAACATATGCTGATTATAGCCAAGGTCTGTGGGAATAGAAGATGATAGATGCGATTGGGAATTGTGTGGAGGATCTTGCCCTTATCAACTGTAGTGGATGACCTTGAGGGGCACAGCAAATGTATAAATCATTCAAGTTGTTAAGTCAAAGCTATGCAGAAGGTTGTTCAGTGGTCCATCTCTACTAGCATCTCTTATGTGTTGAGGCTAGCCCTTCCAAGCTATTCTCTTACATCACAGTTCAAAGTCTCGTGCTACTCATCACTTTGTATGTGTATGAGTTAGGAAAGTCTTGATTTCCAATTTGCTTGTGCAAGCCATTGTGCACATTGAGTTTCCCGGTCAGTGTGCACGTCTCAGTACTCGAAGTCAAGCAGCAGAGCATCAGCGCTGTGTCTTTCCTTGTCCTACACAACAACATTGTAGACAACATCGGCAACATTATGCACCATCTGTATGCCGATATGAGTGCAAGTGTAGAAGGTATAACAACATATCAGTAGTCTCCTGGACAAACGTGTGGCCTAACCCTTGGATTATATTGTGGTTCAAACTTCATGTATTTTAGATCATAATTCCTCATTCCTCTAACCTTCCTGTTTTATTTTCATATCACACTATCGTACTAGATGTAGCGAGACGCTTAATGAGTTAATGTTCGTCAAGCAAACCATTATAAACAAAAAAATCTATTTTTAGAAATAATATATTATAGTTAGGTATCATTTGTTAATCTTGACATGCCTAGTTGCGTACACATAGGGTTTGCCTTTTATTTAAGTATGCAGGTTTCTGTACGTAAATTTCATATTTTTAAAGTTCTCTAATCACAAGATTGTGTTTACAATCAATGTAGAATTTATATCTATAGAAATGTTGAAGATGTTGAATCTACCAAAAATTGAAGTCCTAAAGTTTAACTACAAACTCAGTCAAAGTTTGTATCGTGAACTCTATATAGTTATCCTATTTTTTTCCGTCTCGTGATCATCATTCATCTTTGATCGCGTTTAATTAATTAATTAATTTTTTTAGACATCCATGCCCATGCACAAGAATAGCTACCTATATAGCAAAGTTGTTCCATGAAATGAAGTTCCTCATACTACCGTACCCCAAGGGGTGATTCGGCGTTAATTAACTAAAATTAGTAAAAGTTGAAAATCCAGAAATTATTATACTTAAAATATTGAATAGGTAAAAATTTATGAGTTTATGATGCCGAAAATAAGGAAACTAGGGTTTGTGTGGAAAAATAGGGCCTATTTAGGAGAGGTCTATACATATCCATTAGTTTTATGTATATACCTATATATTTTAATAAATGTTGAAATTTGATAAAATTATTTTTTGTAAATGTTGAAATTTTAAAAAATATAAATATTTATGTTGAACCTTATTTTTTTCAAAAAATAATTATTTCGGCATTATCCTGTTGAACCACCCCTCGGGGTACCTATGATATTTGATTGAGTTACGTAATCCTTTTTAATCTATTTATAATAAAGTTTTGATGTATTTAGAGCCCTTTACAAACAACTAAAATGCACATAAGCTGTAAAGGCGTTTTTTAGATTTAAAATCTGTTGCGGGAAGAGACCTAGACTCTAGGCTTGAGTTGAGCTCCCCGAGTCTATCATTACAACAAGTGAGGTGGCCTTCGCTTCCCACACGCCTGGCAGCCCAAACACGGTGTGGCAGCTGTGTCGGGAGACTCGGCTCGCATCGTCGCGATCGGATCGAAGGAGTCGGGGAAGGGCTGGGCAAGGTTGGGGAAGGCAAGGCAAGGTAGCAGGGACGGGTGCGAGGCGGGCTGTCAGGGCTTGCAGGTTGCTGCTTTCAGCAGCAGCGGGGGCTGAATGGAAAGCCTGGCCCTCGGTTGTGGTGGTGGGAGGCCAGGTCAGTGGAGTGACTCTCATTGGGGCAGCTTGACCTCACGTGATGCCTCTTTGTTTGCTGGTTTCCAGCTTGGTGCGCGTCTAGAATTCTGGTTCCTCTGACTCTGACTTTTTAACCTCGCAACAGAGTTCTGGAAAGTCGTCTGTGCTGGAGAGCATCGTGGGAAGGGACTTCTCCCCTCGAGGCTCAGGTGTGCATCTTCTCTTACACTGGATCACGGACTTGGACAGATCGAATTAGATGCAGGTTGGATCTAAAAATGCATCTTTCCATGCTGTCGTTTTTCCCGAAGCCCCGGCTGGATTCAGCATTAGGATGGTGATAGATCTTCAATTCACCTCGGTTTAGGATCGCGGCAAGAAGTGGGCCGGGTAAAGCAGATGTATTGCAAATGGCTTCCAACATGATCAGTGCGACGGTGATTTGTAGGGATTGTAACGAGGCTTCCCCTAGTTTTACAGCTGCACAAGATGGACGATGGTTCCGAATATGGCGAATTTGTCCATGGCGCCGAAGAGAAGGTTTACGGATTATGGTAATGTTGTGTACTTGCTTTTGATGTGGAGGTCTTCAGGATCTTGCTTGTTGTGCTTTGTGAGGGGACGCATGTTTCACTCTTTCTTCTTAGGTTTAGGGTTCTTTCACTCTTTTTGCAAGTGTGGACGGTGAATATCGAGAAACTTGCATATTCTGTTTAGGTCTTTCCATGATTATAGACGACTTTTGCAAGTTTCGACCTGACGAGTGAGTATGTGGTTGCAGCTGCTTTTAGGAAAGAGATATCTGATGAGACCGACAGAGTCAGTGGGCGCAGCAAGCAGATCGCTCCCGTTCCGTGTCAACTGAGCATATATTCTCCTCATGGTATGTCTACCCAGAAGATTTACATCTCAATTTTGAAGGATTTACTTGTGGCCCTACGGTCAAATGAACGATGAAATCAAATTGTGAAACAAGTCGACAGTATCCTTCACCCTTGTGATCATATGCACGTGCTAGTAGTGAAGACGATCTCTACGCAAGGTTTGAAGTTTGTCAGGATGAGGCATAACAGGTTGCTACTCTATGATGTGATGCAGTGCTGAACTTGACTCTCATTGATCTTCAAAAGTTGTTGTTGGTAAGTGCTCCTTATGCCTATGACAATGCCTGTAGAGGCTAATTTCGGATGAGCCAGGGGCTAAATTGGAGCTAATTACTTTTTCTGTGTCACCTGCAGAGGGACAGCCTGACATCAATATGGTTCGGTCATAAGTGGAGAAGGTACCTTCCCGATCCTTGATGCCTTAATGCGATCATGGCTTCGTGTGGGTTCTCTTGCTCACCGGACAGAGCAGAGCCGCGGACTCGCCTTCCTGCGCCACGAAGAACTGGTTGCCGTAGCGGGATTGAAGCTCGACGAAGAACTGGCGAGGCAGCAGGGAGTTCACAGCAGGTCCCACGTTGAAGTTGAGGATGTGCGGCGACGTCAGGTCCTCGATCACCACGATGGTGCGCTCGTCTGGACTCCACAGGCTCCGCAGCGCTTGCCCTGATGTGGCCGGGGTAGGCTCGGTTGTCGTCACCTCCCGGTGCGCTGCTCCAACTGCTCCAGCTGCTTGCAGGCAGTCTGTCGTTAAATAATACCCTGCGAGCATCGTCCAGGCTGTCACACTTCTGACACCAGGCCACCAGACAGGAGCCAGTAAAAACTCATCTTCATTCTCGGGTCCACTGATGGCAAGGACGCACGTATGCCCCCTCCAGAGGATGTCTATATCTAACAAGAACAACTTACCTTACGCCCACTGAAAATTCTGTGATATCTGAATCACTGAAAGATAGGACGTCCATGTGTCCTTCCCAGATGTTTTTCCAAACCTAACGATAACAGCGGTACGTATGCCCACTGGAAATCTACTGGAAAGGATTCCTCCAACTACAGTCGGCCCCCCCTAATTGGGAATGGGAATTCTATAAATGGGATTCCTCTCTAAATGGGACCTCTCATCCTACTCCCTTTAGTTTATAATGTAACAAATGGGACTTTTCCTAAATGATAATTGGGATCTTTTGAAGCATACATTCATGTTAGTTTCACCTCCTAAATGGGATTTCTCATTTTTTTACTAAAAATCTAAAAAGAAAGAAGAATCCATTATTTGAGCTTTATAGACTTTTAGGTGTGATTGAAGACTCTTAAGCTAAGCTTTTCCTTTATGATAGGTAGAGGTTTTTGATGCTGCTTAGAGAGTGCTAGCTTTCAAACAACTATATAAAGAACTGGTAAAAGTTATTTTTAGTGAAACCTATCAATCAAAATTTAAATTTTCTTTTTTTGGATATTTTTTAATTTGTTTTAAAGTTTATAACATTTTTATTATTTTTAAATAGGGAAAATACAATCGGGACACCTCCCTTAATGGGACCTCTAAAGGCACTCCGAACCAGTCCCAATTAGGGGGGTGGACTGTAGTTCGAGAGAAAACAGTACTCAGACCCTGCTATTCACTTGTGGAGAAACACCATGGGTTATATCCGCAATATCATTGCACTTGGAACCCTTCCCCATACGCTGACTTTGGTGCGCGTGTTGTTCCCTTTCACAGGCTGCCAGACCCTGATGAGGTTAGAGTCATGAAAGATCTGATCATGTTATCGAAAATTACAAGTAAAGGGTTTCTAGGCTGGATCCAGTTTCCGTGGACACCCAACCCAGCCCATCATTCATCACAGGGACCGTGCACGGGAGCCGTTTCCCGTTCCGTTCCGGTGTCCCGATCTCGACTGACCCGGACAAATTACCATTCCCATTCCCATTTACTTATTTTAGCATGTTTAAGTTTGGGCTGTTTCGCCGTTCATGTGAGAAGTTTCGCTGCGTGGGGCCTGCCTGCCAGGGCTGAAGGCCGCGGGATGTGGTGTGGCCTGGAGGAGCTCAGCACCTGTCTGGCCCTCATTCCATTCTAGCAGTCCGGGAAGCATAGCACAGCATAGCACAGCATAGCAGAGCATGGCGGAAGAGCAGGAGGCGGAGGATTGGCGCGCTGCCGGTTCAGCTGCAGCAGCTGCTGCTAGATCTGGGCCGGAATGCCGTGTCCGAACTACCCGATCTGCATAATGATGAAGAGTATGGCGGCTACTTCACTGGGAGGGCACTGGCGAGTGATGAGGGAGGGCGGGCACAAGACGGTGCCAATCCAGATTGGCACTGGCGAGTGCGCAAGCGGGTGTTGACAGCCATTACCAACTGCCGCAGTCTCTCGAGAATCTGGGACCAGGTGGGCCATCGGCTTGGATCGGGAGGATGAAGTGTCGGTTCTGTTGGGGGCCTGCCTGCCAGGGCTGAAGGCCGCGGGATGTGGTGTGGCCTGGAGGAGCTCAGCACCTGTCTGGCCCTCATTCCATTCTAGCAGTCCGGGAAGCATAGCACAGCATAGCACAGCATAGCAGAGCATGGCGGAAGAGCAGGAGGCGGAGGATTGGCGCGCGCTGCCGGTTCAGCTGCAGCAGCTGCTGCTAGATCTGGGCCGGAATGCCGTGTCCGAACTACCCGATCTGCATAATGATGAAGAGTATGGCGGCTACTTCACTGGGAGGGCACTGGCGAGTGATGAGGAAGGCACTGGCGAGTGATGAGGAAGGCACTGGCGAGTGCGCAAGCGGTGTTGACAGCCATTACCAACTGCCGCAGTCTCGAGAATCTGGGTTTACACCAGGTGGGCCATCGGCTTGGATCGGGAGGATGAAGTGTCGGTTCTGTTGGGGGCCTGGCGTCCAACCCTTCCCTGGAATATCTGCAACTGTTTGCCTGTGAAGGTTTTGGAAGGCAGGCGGCTTGCGAGGCTCTGGGCCAGCTTGTTGCATCCAGTCGCAGCTTACGAAACTTTCAGCACCGTTTGTTGGGCTTGATGCCGCCGGACTGGGTGCCCTGGCCAAAGGCTTCAACAAGGATTCTGTCCTGGAGGAGTTGATCTTAGAAGGGAACGAGGTGGGAGGTGCTGAAGGGGCACAGCACCTGGCCCGCATTCTGGCCACGGCTCCCCGTCTCAAGGATCTGTCACTGGAAGGCATCGGCATGGATGTGGCGGGAGCCCAGTGTATTGCAAATGCTCTTCCGCTCTGTGCCACGCTCCGGTATCTGGCGTTGGATCATTCCCGGTGGCGGGGTCCCATTCCCGGTGGCCTCGGGCCCATGGGCACTGTGCTCAAACTTGCTTTCACCCGCGCGGATGAGGATGAGAATGCCTCCATCTCTGGCGTCACAAGGCTTTATTTGGATATCTCGAAGGATGGGGAGGCAGGCCTGGCAGACGCCCTGGCCGGAATGCTGCGCACCAACGATCGTATAGAGATGCTTGTCACCACTCCATATGCTCTCATCCACGGCCTGGACGGGTTACGCCACAACTCCACCATATCTGAACTTCGTCTCCGGGACTCCAGTACGCCATCAGCTGCGACGGATGTGTGGATGCGCCTTGTCCAGTTGCTCCCGGAATGCAAAGCACTACGCGTCCTGAACTTGCAGTTTCTCAAGGGCCACGCCTCGTTCAAGAGGCATTTGCTGAGATCCTTGGAGGGCAACGCATCTCTGAAAATGCTCGACATTTCTTTATGGGACGCCCTGCACTATGACTTGTTCCAAGACTTGATGAACTCACTGCAAGTCAACAAGACGTTACGGAAGATCAAAGTACGGGGGACAACATGGGAAGAGGAAGGAAAGGACGCAACCATCAATGCAGCCTTGGCACGCCATGCCACTCAAGAAGCTTACTGGCCTTTGCTCGTGGACGGGCGAGGGCCTGTGATGCCCAAGGCTGGGCGCCTCTTCCTGTGCGGTGCCCCTTTGGCAGGGAAGACCACTCTCCGCACCACCATGATTCGCGCATGGAGACGACAGACAGCCGCATCACCCGAGTTCCAGCTCAGCCAAGTTCTAGCTCGACTGAAGGGAAAAATATTTCGGGCTAAGCGACGGATGGCTTCCGTCACCGGTACCAGAACGGAAGGCATAGAAATCGAGGTGTTGCGCAACGACCATGATATGCAAGTTACCATGTGGGATCTGGCTGGACAAGCTCACTATCGAGCTCTGCAAGACTACCTTTTTCCGACCTTCAACCAAGCATGTATCTTCCTGTTTGCGTTCAGCCCATTTGATGATCGGAAACGGAAACCTCCCCAACTGGATCGGAAACCTCCCCAACTGCATGCGTCTAATGTCCTGCAGGACAGGTTCAGAAGGAGCTTGGCGTACTGGCTTAGGTTCATCAACTCCAATTGTCGCAACGTGGGCTCTACTTTGCCTCAAATATTTGTGGTGGCAACTCATGTGGATAAGATGAAGCGTTCTGATGCTGAAGCATTACCGGATCTCCTTCAACCCGTTCTGACAGAGTTGGCCACCGAGTTTGAACAGGTTGTTCACGTGAAACAAAAACACTCTTCTCCATGGACGCTCGATCTGCCAAGAGTGTGAAGCCCTTGCTGGACGCACTCATGGAATCGTTTCGAGCTCTATTTGCAACTAAACTGTTTTGGGTACCTGAGGTATGCAACCGATTGAGTGCTGATTTGACTGCCTGGGTATCCCAACATCCAGCTCAACCGATGGTGAGGAAACAAAAACACTCCTCTCCATGGACGCTCGATCTGCCAAGAGTGTGAAGCCCTTGCTGGATGCACTCATGGAATCTTTTCGAGCTCTATTTGCAATTAAACTGTTTCGGGTACCCGAGGTATGCAACCGATTGAGTGCTGATTTGACTGCCTGGGTAGCCCAACATCCAGCTCAACCGATTGTGAGGAAACAGCAACTTCAAACTTTGTTCCAAAACGAGCTACAGAGTCTCCACAAAGGTGGGGTTGAAGATGAGCGGGAACGATTGGGAGCCATTCTTGCCTATTTGCATGATGTGGGTATTATCATCTGTTTTCAAGATACAGATGTTGTGGTGATAAATCCACACTGGATCAGTCACAATTTTTTAGGGCGACTCATTCACCTTCTAACCAGAGCTTCTCCTAGAGGTTTGTCGCATTCCTCAGATGGATTTGTTGCTCAAAGTCTGCTTCATTCCACCTTGGATGAGATTCTCAGAGGCACACAAACGGAGGGGATTGAAAGGCAACATCTGGTATCGTTGATGACCACTCTCAACTTATGCTATGAAGAGGATGGGACTCGACGTGTCGGATTCTTTGTTCCCTTCACCATGGCCGCCGGTAATGGTGACGCTCTTCCTGGGAGACGAAAGTTGAACTGGGAAACTGCTGATACAGCAAGCAATTACAACTACCTCGGAAGGAGGTTACAGTGCCTTGACAAGACGAAGACGTTTCTTGGTCCAGGCTTTTTCCTAGATTCCAAGTACGATAACTACCAACATGTCTTTGTTGATGGTGTGTGTCTTCAACCTGTTTACTGACATTGTGGAGGTTTGCGTATTGTAGGTCTGCCTTCGAAAGGATTTGTTAACCGGATTCCATGGCATGCAACCTCATCAATATCGTATTGAACGCAACCTCATCAAGTTTTGGTGTGATGGTATGGATGTGTTTTGGAAAGCAGTGGGGATATCGGAGAGGACACCGGAGACATCGGTGACCATATCGATATTCTGGTGAGGTCATCCAAGAGCAAAGATGAAACTATCGAGTTTCTCAAGGAGCATGTGATTGCAAAGTTGAAATCTTTTGTGCTTCCCTGAAGGCAGTCCGGGAGTCGAGCTTGTGGAAGGAATTATCAGGACCGAGTGTGTCGAAAACCTCACACTCTGTATCTACCGGCATAATCAGTCAGTGCTAACGCAGGATTTGCTGAAGCGTGTTTTGCAGACCAACAAGACTGTACAGGGAGATTTTCTCCTCAATGGATCTGGCCGACTTCAAATGGTGGTGGCCAGAATGTCCTGAAGCCTCTTTGAGAGTGCCTTTGAGGGAGCTGATGAGCTCTTAAGTACTGGTGAAGTCTTGGATGTCTTGCAAAGGCGACGAACAGGTCTCCTTCAAACCATATCCAACATAGATGCAGCTGTAGAGGAAGTCCTGCCTACAGAGGAAGGGTGCTCGCACAACAAGACGCACCACTTCAAACGTCTCGGTTTGCCTACGTCCGACGTACTATATCCCTCCCTGGAACTAGTCACTCGGAGATGGGGAGCAACTGTTGCAAACCTTCAATCATGGGATGAGAGATTTGAAGCACGACGTGAAAATGGTGGATACACGGTTGAAAATGGTGGAGACAGAGGTGAAAGCAGTGGAGTCAAAGTGGATAGAGTTGGCGAGACTTTGCAACGTGAGATAAGCGATATGAAGACCTGGCAGGAAGATACTCTACAACTCTTGCTTTCTAAGATGGATGAGATTATGAATTTCTCTGCAGAATTAGAAAGCAGTCAGATACCCAGACGTCCCTACATCACCACTGCAGACGTGGGTCTGGCACAGAGATTGATTGCAGGGGTGCGTGTGGGCAAAGCGGCTAAGCTGCACTTCATGTGCGAAAACATCTTTGGGAATCACATCGTGCTGGGCCAAACTGGATTTGACTTGACATTGGAGGATGCGAAGTGGAGGTGGATCAGGCCCTTAGCAATCAACGGTGCAAAGCTTTTGCTCTTCCTGGCCAAGGCTGGCCTACACGTGGCTGCCGGCATTGGGGTGCGGTTCCCGACCCTGCTACCAGCTTGGATGGAGCGGTTTCTGTGGCTGCGGCCTTTGGGAATCAGCCCTGTCCCATTTAAATCTGGACCTGACAGGACCAGGTCAGCCAGAACACTCCCGTGCAAGAGGCATGGATTGCTCTGAAGAATCTGTTGCAACCGTTGCTGAGGGATCAAATGGCCGACAAATTCCAACTGCACAAGGTGCAATATCGGAAACGGCAGGATGGAGGACGAGGAGTGGCATGGGTTTGCGAACGGTGTATGCGGAGGGAATTAAGAGACAAGTCTATCAGCCGCTCTGACGGGAGCAACTAGAACGTCGTGTGTTGCAGCCTAACTTTGGCATTTGCAGGATGACTCTAGGAGCCATCTGCATCATGTGATTGGATAATGGTAGGTAGACAGGCATTAGAATGTAGAGCCTAATCCTGCTGTATCTTACATCACTCTTGCGAAATCCCACCTTTGTCGAATTCGTCCCTTTTGGTTGTTCAAGCCTCTGACTCTTCCAGAACTGTGGAGGGCCCCTGGTTGGTGAAGGAGGGATCCTCCAGAGTGAGCATGCATCAGTGGCCAGGAATGACATCGTGCCCTGCACCTTGGAGTAATGACTAACACAAATTTGATCTGTGCATCTGTAGATTTTAGGGGTACCAACGTCTTGGGAAGAACAGCCAACCTGATGTCAACCAAAATCTATCCTACCCAAAATCTATCCTAACAAGCCAAAGGTGTTTGTCAGTAATGTTTTCGGATCACTTTCTTCGTACAGTACCGTGCAGCAGCTCGAACCCTGCCATCTCATGACAGGTACAGCTGCTGATCCTAATTCTGCAGTCCAGAGGAAGCTCACGACATCACTAGAACAAAAGTCACTGGATGTTTGAATGCGAATTGAACAACTGCGAAGGACTGCACTGTACTTCCTGCCAAGCGCTGGAAGGTTGATTGGACTGCGAGGTTTTGCAGGTTTGTCACTTTACTCCCTTCATTGACAAGTTCTCCACCTCACTTCAGAGTGAGTGGATGCTCAATGCTCCCTCGGCTGTAACGAAAATTCATGAACCGACAAGAAATATTTAGGCTACACAATTGATGGCAGTTGTCCATGTGGGGATCAGCTTTGGGAGCTTGTGGACAAGGGTCGGGCTTCCTTGATCCGGAGGCAGTGGAACTGGGACGTTTCAGCCTATGTCTGGGATCGAATAGGAGCTGTGCTCTCTGTACGGATGCTCTTCGTCTTCGCATGGCATAGGAATCTATCTAAACTGGACATCAGTCGTGATGGTGAGGAAATGTGTACGGAATTCAGGTAACATGTAGCCCGAATTCGTGACATGGACTGCCATGATCGCAGGGTATGCTCAGCATGGACGAGGTCAAGAAGCGCTGGATTTGTATGCCTCCATGCAGCAGGACGGCTTGTATCCAGCCAATCACGTCACGTTTGTGTCCCTGCTAAAAGCGTGCGCCATTGTGGGTGCTTTGCATCAGGGCATGCAGCTCCATTCCTTGATTCGGAAAAGAGGGCTGGAGAATGATGTGGTCATTGGCAGCTGCCTGGTTGACATGTACGCAAAATGTGGGAACTTAGAGGATGCTCGTAAACTTTTGACAACCTGCCCACTAGAAGTGTGGTGACATGGAATGCCATGTTTGCAGGGTATGCGCAGCATGGACTTGGTCAAGAAGCCCTTGATCTTTATGCAAGCATGCAGCAGAGGGCAAGACACTACCTGATCGTGTCACGTTCGTGTGCCTCCTCAAGGCTTGTGCCAGCCTCAGGGCTCTGCAGCAGGAAAGCAGCTGCATTCTCTGATTCAGGAAAGGGTACTGCACACTGATATGGTTGTGGAAGCTGCCTAGTCGACATGTATGCCAAGTGTGGGGACATTGAGCTTGCTCGGAGGGTCTTTGACGAGTTGCCCAGAAGAGATGTTGTGACATGGAGTGCAATGATTGGAGGATATGCCAATCATGGCCTTGGCCAAGAAGCTCTTGATCTGTATGCAGTTATGCAAGAGGATGGCATGGCTCCAGCAAATCACATCACTTTCGTGTCCCTCCTGAAAGCATGTGCCATTGTGAGAGCCTTGCAACAAGGAAAGCAGCTTCATCTGCAAATTGAACAAAGAGGATTAGAAAGTGATCTGGTTGTTGGCAACTGCCTGGTGTCGACATGTATGCAAGATGTGGAAGCTTAGAGGATGCACGCAGAATTTTGACCGGCTCTCTAGTAGAGACGTGGTAGCTTGGAATGCAATTCTTGGAGGCTATTGTCAGCAGGGGCTTGGTCAAGATGCGTTGGATCTTTATGCAAGTATGCAACAAGAGGTGCTGTCTGTGGGTAATCATGTTACGTTTGTCTGGCTCCTGAATGCATGTGCCAGTGTTGGAGGTTTGCATCAGGAAAGCAGCTTCATGCTGTGACCCAAGATAAGGGACTAGATTGTGATGTGGTTGTCGGCAACTGTCTAGTGGACATGTATGCAAAATGTGGGAGCTTGGAAGGTGCTCGCCAAGTGTTTGAAACGTTGCCTGTGAAAGATGTGGTGACATGGAATAGTCTGCTGAATGGTTATGCCAAACATGGGGATGGCCACAGGGCAATACAGTTTTCGAAGAAATGCGGAGGAAGGTGTGGAGCCCAACGGTGCTACGTTCATTTCTCTGCTGGTAGCTTGCAGTCACAAGGGGCTGGTGAAAGAGGGCCAGCGGTATTTCGGGATGATGAAGGAGCAGGGCATTGAGCCAACAGACCAGCATCATAACTGCATGATTGATCTTCTTGGGCGGTCAGGGATTTGGAGGCTGCTGAAAAATTGTTGCAGTCAGTGCCTTTGAAAATGATGTTGTGGGGTGGACTTCTTTGCTGAGTGCGTGTAAAAGCCATGGTGATGTAGAGCGTGGAAGGCGATGTTTTGAACGTCTGGTACGTTTGGAGCCCCAGACTGCAGCTGCTTATGTGCTACTGGGGAATATCTATGCAAATGCAGGCATGTGGGGTGATGTAGAGGAAATAGAAAGGTTGAGAAAGTGCGCAGGTGCTTGGAAAAAGCCCGCAAAGGCTGGTATTGAAGTGAACAATAAGGTCACGAGTTCACCGTGGAGACGAGAGGGTGACGTTGCTCGAAGTTGATTAGCATGAACGTGAGGGTGCAGGATGAAGGCGGGCACGTGCCTTTGACTGACCTGGTTCTGAAGGCAGTTTCAGAGAGTGAAAAGGAAGATGCATTGTGTGGACATGCGGAGAAGTTGGCATTAGCATATGGCCTCCTTAACACTCCGGAGGGACAACTCTAGTGGTAACTAAGAACCTTCGCATGTGCCATGACTGTCACAGTAGCACCGAACACAGGGATGCCGATGCTTGCCACCTTCACGCTGTCGCCCATCGCATTGCTCTTGGAACAGCTGCAGCCTGGATGGAAGTTGGGAAGAACTGAAATGGGATTTGAAAGGCGTGGAATGGAGTGGAATGGATAGCCCTGGTAGCCAGGCTATATGGCCACACGCCTGCCTGGGGATGGATACTATAGCCTTATGCTTTGATGGAGTCACATCCTGACGAAGTCATATCCTTGCGAAGTCCCATCCCGAAGAAGCATCCCTGATTGACGTGTTCCAGAGAGGACACAGGCAGGTGGCCCAGCCTTGCATTATTGCTGGACATTGACGAGTTCAGTCATCACTGCGTACATCGCAGCCCGCCAGTTCGCACTCTCTCGTTCCTTGCAAGTACTTGTCAGGCCAGTGCCAGCTTGCTTTCAAGCTCACCTGTTGTGGACGGCATCTCCGTCATGGGCGCAAGTCTGTGAATACCGAATTTTAAACTATGTTTTAGAAGCGTGATGCTTTCTCCAGGGCACGCAAGAAAACGTGCATGATATCGTCAACATGTGCCGGGCAATGACTCTTGATGCCTACCCAACCTTGACAAAGCTGTCATTCCTATGGCCCCTTGACAGTTTCTTATCACCTGTTCAAATCTTGCCCAGGTAGAGAAGACTTCAAACCACCTCAGCCTCCCACGTGAATGGAGCCTCCTTAGTGTCTTCCAGTGCCATCCCGTACTGCCCGGTATGCTGCAGGTTAGTTATCATTAAGGAAGTAGACCTAATTGTTGGAAGCATTTTTGAACATTGACGTTAGGTTAGCTGAATGTTTGAAGACATAGATTGGCAGTTCATAAACGACGAGGTAGAGGCATAGGGGAGGTGTGTAGGATACTCTCTGCCCACATACACGATGACAACGACTAATTTCAAGCCGTATTACATCTTGAAAAGTAGAATGGTAATGGAAAATACTTTAGTTCCGTTTGATAATAATTTGGTAATAGGCTTGGTAATAGTTCGCATGGGCGATTTGTTAAGACATTGGATAGGGATAGATCCACAACAGGCAAGCCTAGATGAAAGGCTGTGTCAAGTGTTTTCCAAAACGAGCCACCGAGCAAGAAGAACCTAGAGACTAGGTGCTGGGAAGTGGAGGACTAGGTGCTGGGAGGAGAAGCAGAAGGAATTCCTCCTACCATGTCCGGCAAGAAATCCTGATCCAGTCTTTGCAGACTTTTCAAACGGAGCTCAATGTGCGAAATGAAGCCCTGAGCAGGATCTCCTCCAGATGGGGTTTCCCAGAGCAGGATCCCCCTGTCACAAGTTTAGAGTTTATAATATAACACAGTTGGACGACCAGAAGGCTTTCCCCTTTGTTGGCGCTGGCATCCAGGAGGAGTTTCTCAAGGAACCTGTGATTGCAAAGTTGAAATCTTTTTGTGCTTCCCCTCACGGCAGTCCGGGAGTCGAGCTTGTGGAAGGAATTATCAGGACCGAGTGTGTCGAAAATCTCACACTCTGTATCTACCGGCATAACCAGTCAGTGCTAACGCAGGATTTGCTCAAGCGTGTTCTTCCAGACCAACAAGACTGTACAGGGGAGATTTTCTCCTCATGGGATCTGGCCGACCTCAAATGGTCGTGGCCAGAATGTCCTGAAGCCTTTCTGAAGAATGCCTGTGAGCGAGCTAAAGAGCTCTTAAGTGCTGGTGAAGTCTTGGATGTCTTGCAAAGGCGACGAACAGGTCTCCTTCAAACCATATCCAACATAGATGCAGCTGTAGAGGAAGTCCTGCCTACAGAGAAAGGGGTGCTCGCACAACAAGACGCACCAGTTCAAACGTCTCGGTTTGTCAGCATCCGACGTACTATATCCCTCCCTGGAACAACTCACTCGGAGATGGGGAGCAAGTGTTGCAAACCATCAATCAAGGGATAAGAGATTTGAAGCAAGAGGTGAAAGCAGTGGGAGTCAAAGTGGATAGAATTGGCGAGACTTTGCAACTTATCCAACATGGTGCTCCCAAGGCCAGGGTGAGCCCCTACTGCTGGTGCTCTCAAGGCCAGGGTGAGCCCCTACTGCTGGTGCTCCCAAGGCCAGGGTGAGCCCCTACTGCTGGTGCTCCCAAGGCCAGGGTGAGGGAGATGGCCAGCGCCGCAGCCGAGCTGGGATGTCGCTGCAGCAGCAGTCCGCAAGGTTTAGGGTTACCGGACGATGATGGACAGGATGCTGCCGGGATTGCGGACGCTGCTGGCCCTGGCCATGCGGATGCCATCTCTGCCATGCGTCCTGAGCTGACTCTGTAGATCGATGCTACAGTCCGGGTCTACCGTATGCTAACTCAACCTTTCGTCATGTGGCTCGCACAAACTGTCAGCCTCATCTGCAGAGCGGTGATTACAGATGAGCATCACACAACGTCCATGGCTGTCCATTGCTTGCAGGCAATCCATTGAACACCCTGCGAGCATCGTCCAGACTGCCACACTTCCCACACATGGCAGACAGGAGCCAATAAACTCATCACCTTCTCGGGTCCTTGGCTGACAAGGAGCAAGGCACACTAGTGTGAGGCCAATACTTCAAGGTGGAGTCGTTTCGCTGCAGAAGGAAAGATTCACATGCCGATACTGTCGGCAAGGGCTTTTGAATGGGATGTCTATGGGGCAGCACGCACTGCTTTATATGTATGCAAGTGTGGGAGCATCATGGTTGCACAACGGGCTTTTGATAGACATATGCAGCAGAATGTGGTGGTAAGGAATGCAACGCTTGCAGCATACGATTGAGTTACGTAATCCTTTTCAATCTATTTATAAAGTTTTGATGTATTTAGAGCCCTTTACAAACAACTAAAATGCACATAAGCTTTAAAGGCGTTTTTAGATTTAAAATCTGTTGCGGGAAGAGACCTAGACTCTAGGCTTGAGTTGAGCTGCCCTGAGTCTACCATTACAACAAGTGAGGTGGCCTTCGCTTCCTACACGCCTGGCATCCCAAACACGGTTTGGCAGCTGTGTTAGGAGGCTCAGCTCGCATCGTCGCGATCGGATCGAAGGAGTCGGGGAAGGGCTGGCCAAGGTTGGGGTAGGCAAGGCAAGGTAGCAGGGACGGGTGCGAGGCGGGCTGTCAGGGCTTCGCAGGTTGCTGCTTTCAGCAGCAGCGGGGGCTGAATGGAAAGCCTGGCCCTCGGTTGTGGTGGTGGGAGGCCAGGTCAGTGGACTGACTCCCTCATTGGGGCAGCTTAACCTCACGTGATGCCTCTTTGTTTGCTGGTTTCCAGCTTGGTGCGCGTCTAGAATTCTGGTTCCTCTGACTCTGACTGTTTAACCTCGCAACAGAGTTCTGGAAAGTCGTCTGTGCTGGAGAGCATCGTGGAAGGATTTCTCGCCTCGAGGCTCAGGTGTGCATCTTCTCTTACACTGGATCACGGACGTGGACAGATCGAATTAGATGCAGGTTGGATCTAAAATGCATCTTTTCATGCTGTCGTTTTTCTCGAAGCCCCGACTGGATTCAGCATTAGGATGGTGATAGATCTTCAATTCACCTCGGTTTAGGATCGCGGCAAGAAGTGGGCCGGGTAAAGCAGATGTATTGCAAATGGCTTCCAACATGATCAGTGCGACGGTGATTTGTAGGGATTGTAACGAGGCGTCCCTAGTTTTACAGCTGCACAAGATGGACGATGGTTCCGAATATGGCGAATTTGTCCATGGCGCCGAAGAGAAGGTTTACGGATTATGGTAATGTTGTGTACTTGCTTTTGATGTGGAGGTCTTCAGGATCTTGCTTGTTGTGCTTTGTGAGGGGACGCATGTTTCACTCTTTCTTCTTAGGTTTAGGGTTCTTTCACTTTTTGCAAGTGTGGACGGTGAATATCGAGAAACTTGCATATTCTGTTTAGGTCTTTCCATGATTATAGACGACTTTTGCAAGTTTCGACCTGACGAGTGAGTATGTGGTTGCAGCTGCTTTTAGGAAAGAGATATCTGATGAGACCGACAGAGTCACTGGGCGCAGCAAGCAGATCTCTCCGTTCCGTGTCAACTGAGCATATATTCTCCTCATGGTATGTCTACCCAGAAGATTTACATCTCAAATTGGAAGGATTTACTTGTGGCCCTACGGTCAAATGAACGATGAAATCAAATTGTGAAACAAGTCGACAGTATCTTTCACCCTTGTGATCATATGCACGTGCTAGTAGTGAAGACGATCTCTATGCAAGGTTTGAAGTTTGTCAGGATGAGGCATAACAGGTTGCTACTCTATGATGTGATGCAGTGCTGAACTTGACTCTCATTGATCTTCAAAAGTTGTTGTTGGTAAGTGCTCCTTATGCCTATGACAATGCCTGTAGAGGCTAATTTCGGATGAGCCAGGGCTAAATTGGAGCTAATTACTTTTCTGTGTCACCTGCAGAGGGACAGCCTGACATCAATATGGTTCGGTCATAAGTGGAGAAGGTACCTTCCCGATCCTTGATGCCTTAATGCGATCATGGCTTCGTGTGGGTTCTCTTGCTCACCGGACAGAGCAGAGCCGCGGACTCGCCTTCCTGCGCCACGAAGAACTGGTTGCCGTAGCGGGATTGAAGCTCGACGAAGAACTGGCGAGGCAGCAGGGAGTTCACAGCAGGTCCCACGTTGAAGTTGAGGATGTGCGGCGACGTCAGGTCCTCGATCACCACGATGGTGCGCTCGTCTGGACTCCACAGGCTCCGCAGCGCTTGCCCTGATGTGGCCGGGGTAGGCTCGGTTGTCGTCACCTCCCGGTGCGCTCCAACTGCTCCAGCTGCTTGCAGGCAGTCTGTCGTTAAATAATACCCTGCGAGCATCGTCCAGGCTGTCACACTTCTGACACCAGGCCACCAGACAGGAGCCAGTAAAACTCATCTTCATTCTCGGGTCCACTGATGGCAAGGACGCACGTATGCCCTCTCAGAGGATGTCTATATCTAACAAGAACAACACCTTACGCCCACTGAAAATTCTGTGATATCTGAATCACTGAAAGATAGGACGTCCATGTGTCCTTCCCAGATGTTTTTCCAAACCTAACGATAACAGCGGTACGTATGCCCACTGGAAATCTACTGGAAAGGATTCCTCCAACTACAGTCGGCCCCCCCTAATTGGGAATGGGAATTCTATAAATGGGATTCCTCTCTAAATGGGACCTCTCATCCTACTCCCTTTAGTTTATAATGTAACAAATGGGACTTTTCCCTAAATGATAATTGGGATCTTTTGAAGCATACATTCATGTTAGTTTCACCTCCCTAAATGGGATTTCTCATTTTTTTTTACTAAAAAAATCTAAAAAAAAGAAAGAAGAATCCATTATTTCAGAGCTTTATAGACTTTTAGGTGTGATTGAAGACTCTTAAGCTAAGCTTTTTCCTTTATGATAGGTAGAGGTTTTTGATGCTGTAGAGAGTGCTAGCTTTCAAACAACTATATAAAGAACTGGTAAAAGTTATTTTTAGTGAAACCTATCAATCAAAATTTAAATTTTCTTTTTTTGGATATTTTTAATTTGTTTTAAGTTTATAACATTTTATTATTTTTAAATAGGAAAATACAATCGGACACCTCCTTAATGGGACCTCTAAAGGCACTCGAACCAGTCCCAATTAGGGGGTGGACTGTAGTTCGAGAGAGTACTCAGACCCTGCTATTCACTTGTGGAGAAACACCATGGGTTATATCCGCAATATCATTGCACTTGAACCCTTCCCCATACGCTGACTTTGGTGCGCGTGTTGTTCCCTTTCACAGGCTGCCAGACCCTGATGAGCTTAGAGTCATGAAAGATCTGATCATGTTATCGAAAATTACAAGTAAAGGGTTTCTAGGCTGGATCCAGTTTCCGTGGACACCCAACCCAGATCATTCATCACAGGGACCGTGCACGGGAGCCGTTCCGTTCCGTTTACATCTCAAATTTGAAGGATTTACTTGTGGTCAAATGAACGATGAAATCAAATTGTGAAACAAGTCGACAGTATCTTTCACCCTTATGATCATATGCACGTGCTAGTAGTGAAGACGATCTCTATGCAAGGTTTGAAGTTTGTCAGGATGAGGCATAACAGGTTGCTACTCTATGATGTGATGCAGTGCTGAACTTGACTCTCATTGATCTTCAAAAGTTGTTGGTAAGTGCTCCTTATGCCTATGACCATGCCTGTAGAGGCTAATTTCGGATGAGCCATGGACTAAATTGGAGCCAAATTGCTAATTACTTTTCTGAGTCACCTGCAGAGGGACAGCCTGACAGTAATATGGTTCGGTGATACGTCGAGAAGGTACCTTCCCGATCCTTGATGCCTTAATGCGATCATGGCTTCGTGTGAGTTCTCTTGCTCACCAGACAGAGCAGAGCCGCGGACTCGCCTTCCTGCGCCACGAAGAACTGGTTGCCGTAGCGGGATTGCAGCTCCACGAAGAATTGGCGAGGCAGCAGGAGTTCACAGCAGGTCCCACGTTGAAGTCGAGGATGTGCGGCGACGTCAGGTCCTGGATCACCACGATGGTGCGCTCGTCTGGACTCCACAGGCTCCGCAGCGCCTGCCACGATGTGGTAGGCTCGGTTGTCGTCACCACCCGCTGCGATGCTCCAGCTGCTTGCAGGCAGTCTGTTAAATAATACCCTGCGAGCATCGTCCAGACTGTCACACTTCCGAAAGCGTGGCTTTTGCAAAAAAAACCGTGAGCAACAGCAGCACCAACTTGCTCAATAGATTGCCGAACCCCACTGTAGAAACCATTAACCTGGTCAAATATAGCAAGAGCATCTCCTTGACACTTCAGCCACGTGTGCCATTGTGCAGTTGAAGGATTTTCTCACCTGGTCGACACATCCATGGCCTTCTGGAAAGGTGCAGGATTACCGCATTAACCTGACTATCGTCTGCAAATGCAGCGACGAGACGTCCACGAGCCATTAGAAGGTTTATTACTCAGCTTCACCCAACCTCAACCGCAAACTCAGCATAAAATACAGTGTTCAGCTATTTCGAGAGAAAACAGTACTCATAGCCTGCTATTCACTTGTGGAGAAACACCATGGGTTATATCCGCAATATCATTGCACTTCCCTTCCCCATACGCCGACTTTGGAGAGCGTGTTGTTCCCTTTCACATTCACTGGCTGGCAGACCCTGATGAGCTTAGATTCATGAAAGATCATGTTATCGAAAATTATAAGTAAAAGGGTTTCTAGACTGGATTCAGTTTCCATGGACACCCAACCCAGCCCAGCCCAGCCCATCATTCATCACAGGGACCGTGCACGGGAGCCGTTTCCCGTTCCGTTCCGGTGTCCCGATCTCGACTGACCCGGACAAATTACCATTCCATTTACTTATTTTAGCATGTTTAAGTTTGGGCTGTTTCGCCGTTCATGTGGGAAGTTTCGCTGCGTGGGGCCTGCCTGCCAGGGCTGAAGGCCGCGGGATGTGGTGTGGCCTGGAGGAGCTCAGCACCTGCCTGGCCCTCATTCCATTCTAGCAGTCCGGGAAGCATAGCACAGCATAGCAGCATAGCAGAGCATGGCGGAAGAGCATGAGGCGGAGGATTGGCGCGCGCTGCCGGTTCAGCTGCAGCAGCTGCTGCTAGATCTGGGCCGGAATGCCGTGTCCGAACTACCCGATCTGCATAATGATGAAGAGTATGGCGGCTACTTCACTGATCGAATCCGTGGTGATGAGGGAAGGCACTGGCGAGTGCGCAAGCGGGTGTTGACAGCCATTGCCAACTGCCGCAGTCTCGAGAATCTGGGTTTACACCAGGTGGGCCATCGGCTTGGATCGGGAGGATGAAGTGTCGGTTCTGTTGGGGGCCTGGCGTCCAACCCTTCCCTGGAATATCTGGGTGGTGGCTGTGAAGGTTTTGGAAGGCAGGCGGCTTGCGAGGCTCTGGGCCAGCTTGTTGCATCCAGTAGCAGCTTACGAAGGCTTTCATTACAGCATGTCGGGCTTGATGCCGCGGGACTGGGTGCCCTGGCCAAAGGCTTCAACAAGGACTCTGTCCTGGAGAAGTTGGTCTTAAGAGGGAACAAGTTGGGAGGTGCTGAAGGGGCACAGCACCTGGCCCGCATTCTGGCCACGGCTCCCCGTCTCCAGGATCTGTCACTGGAAGGCATCGGCATGGATGTGGCGGGAGCCCAGTGTATTGCAAATGCTCTTCCGCTCTGTGCCACGCTCCGGTATCTGGCGTTGGACGATTCCCTAGGTCCCATTCCCGGTGGCCTCGGGCCCATGGGCACTGTGCTCGAACTTGCTTTCACCCGCGCTGATGCTCATGAGAATGCTCCATCTCTGGCGTCACAGACCTTCATTTGGGTATCCTGGAGAACGGGGAGGCAGGCCTGGCAGACGCCCTGGCCGGAATGCTGCGTACCAACGATCGTATCGAGAAGCTTGTCACCACTCCATATGCTCTCATCCACGGCCTGGACGGGCTACGCCACAACTCCACCATATCTGAACGTCGTTTCAATGCATTCGAAGAGCCATCAGCTGCGACGGATGTGTGGATGCGCCTTGTCCAGTTGCTCCCGGAATGCAAAGCACTACGCGTCCTGAACTTGCAGTTTCTCAAGGGCCACGCCTCGTTCAAGAAAGAGTTGCTGAGATCCTTGGAGGGCAACGCATCTCTGAAAAAGCTCGACATTTCTTTCTGGGACGCCCTGGATCATGACATGTTTAGAGACTTGATGAACTGTATTCAAGTCAACAAGACGTTACGGAGATCAACATCCAGGACAACATGGGAAGCGGAAGGAAAGGACGCAATCATCAATGCAGCCTTGGCAGGCAATGCCACTCAAGAGGCTTACTGGCCTTTGCTCGTGGGCAGGCAAGGGCCTGTGATGCCCAAGGCTGGGCGCCTCTTCCTGTGCGGTGCCCTTTGGCAGGAAGACCACTCTCCGCACCACCATGATTCGCGCATGGAGACGACAGATAGCCGCATCACCCGAGTTCCAGCTCGGCCAAGTTCTAGCTCGACTGAAGGGAAAAATATTTCGGGCTTGGCGACGGATGGCTTCCGTCACCGGTACCAGAACGGAAGGCATAGAAATCGAGGTGTTGCGCAACGACCATGATATGCAAGTTACCATGTGGGATCTGGCTGGACAAGCTCACTACCGAGCTCTGCAAGACTACCTTTTCCGACCTTCAACCAAGCATGTATCTTCCTGTTTGCGTTCAGCCCATTTGATGATCGGAAACCTCCCCAACTGGATCGGAAACCTCCCCAATGCATCCGTCTAATGTCCTGCAGGACAGGTTCAGAAGGAGCTTGGCGTACTGGCTTAGGTTCATCAACTCCAATTGTCGCAACGTGGGCTCTACTTTGCCTCAAATATTTGTGGTGGCAACTCATGTGGATAAGATGAAGCGTTCTGATGCTGAAGCATTACCCAATCTCCTTCAACCCGTTCTGACAGAGTTGGCCACCGAGTTTGAACAGGTTGTTCACGTGGAAACAAAACACTCTTCTCCATGGACGCTCGATCTGCCAAGAGTGTGAAGCCCTTGCTGGACGCACTCATGGAATCGTTTCGAGCTCTATTTGCAATAAACTGTTTTGGGTACCTGAGGTATGCAACCGATTGAGTGCTGATTTGACTGCCTGGGTATCCCAACATCCAGCTCAACCGATGGTGAGGAAACAGCAACTTCAAACTTTGTTCCAAAACGAGCTACAGTCAGTTCCAAAACGAGTCGGTTCCACAAAGGTGGGGTTCAAGATGAGGGGAACGATTGGGAGCCATTCTTGCCTATTTGCATGATGTGGGTAGTATCATCTGTTTTCAAGATACAGATGTTGTGGTGATAAATCCACACTGGATCAGTCACAATTTTTAGGGCGACTCATTCACCTTCTAACCAGAGCTTCTCCTAGAGGTTTGTCGCATTCCTCAGATGGATTTGTTGCTCAAAGTCTGCTTTATTCCACCTTGGATAAGATTCTCAGAGGCACACAAACGGAGGGGATTGAAAGGCAACATCTGGTATCGTTGATGACCACTCTCAACTTATGCTATGAAGAGGATCCGACTCGACGTGTCGGATTCTTCGTTCCCTTCACCATGGCCGCCGGTAATGGTGACGCTCTTCCTGGGAGACGAAAGTTGAACTGGGAAACTGCTGATACAGCAAGCAATTACAACTACCTCGGAAGGAGGTTACAGTGCCTTGACAAGACGAAGACGTTTCTTGGTCCAGGCTTTTTCCTAGATTCCAAGTACGATAACTACCAACATGTGTTTTGTTTTGATGGTGTGTGTCTTCAACCTGTTTACTGACATTGTGGAGGTTTGCGTATTGCAGGTCTGCCTTCGAAAGGATTTGTTAACCGGATTCCATGGCATGCAACCTCATCAATATCGTATTGAACGCAACCTCATCAACTTTTGTGTGATGGTATGGATGTGTTTTGGAAAGCAGTGGGGATATCGGAGAGGACACCGGAGACATCGGTGACCATATTGATATTCTGGTGAGGTCATCCAAGAGCAAAGATGAAACTATCGAGTTTCTCAAGGAACATGTGGTTGCAAAGTTGAAATCTTTTGTGCTTCCCTGAAGGCAGTCCGGGAGTCGAGCTTGTGGAAGGAATTATCAGGACCGAGTGTGTCGAAAACCTCACACTCTGTATCTACCGGCATAACAGTCAGTGCTAACGCAGGATTTGCTCAAGTGTGTTTTGCAGACCAACAAGACTGTACAGGGAGATTTTCTCCTCAATGGATCTGGCCGACTTCAAATGGTGGTGGCCAGAATGTCCTGAAGCCTCTTTGGAGTGCCTTTGAGGGAGCTGATGAGCTCTTAAGCACTGGTGAAGTCTTGGATGTCTTGCAAAGGCGACGAACAGGTCTCCGTCAAACCATATCCAGCATAGATGCAGCTGTAGAGGAAGTCCTGCCTACAGAGGAAGGGGTGCTCGCACAACAAGACGCACCACTTCAAACGTCTCGGTTTGCCTACCTCCGACGTACTATATCCCTCCCTGGAACTAGTCACTCGGAGACGGGGGAGCAACTGTTGCAAACCTTCAATCATGGGATGAGAGATTTGAAGCACGACGTGAAAATGGTGGATACACGGTTGAAAATGGTGGAGACAGAGGTGAAAGCAGTGGGAGTCAAAGTGGATAGAGTTGGCGAGACTTTGCAACGTGAGATAAGCGATATGAAGACCTGGCAGGAAGATACTCTACAACTCTTGCTTTCGAAGATGGATGAGATTATGAATTTCTCTGTAGAATTAGAAACCAGTCAGATACCCAGACGTCCCTACTTCACCACTGCAGATGTGGGTCTGGCACAGAGATTGATTGCAGGGGTGCGTGTGGGCAAAGCGGCTAAGCTCCATTTCATGTGCGAAAACATCTTTGGGAATCACATCGTGCTGGGCCAAACTGGATTTGACTTGACATTGGAGGATGCGAAGTGGAGGTGGATCAGGCCCTTAGCAATCAACGGTGCAAAGCTATTGCTCTTCCTGGCCAAGGCTGGCCTACACGTGGCTGCCGGCATTGGGGTGCGGTTCCCGACCCTGCTACCAGCTTGGATGGAGCGGTTTCTGTGGCTGCGGCCTTTGGGAATCAGCCCTGTCCCATTTAAATCTGGACCTAACAGGACCAGCTGCGAGCCAGAACACTCCCGTGCAAGAGGCATGGATTGCTCTGAAGAATCTGTTGCAACCGTTGCTGAGGGATCAAATGGCTGACAAATTCCAACTGCACAAGGTGCAATATCGGAAACGGCAGGATGGAGGACGAGGAGTGGCATGGGTTTGCGAACGGTGTATGCGGAGGGAATTACGAGACAAGTCTATCAGCCGCTCTGACGGGAGCAACTAGAATGTCGTGTGTTGCAGCCTAACTTTGGCATTTGCAGGATGACTCTAGGAGCCATCTGCATCATGTGATTGGATAATGGTAGGTAGACAGGCATTAGAATGTAGAGCCTAATCCTGCTGTATCTTACATCACTCTTTGCGAAATCCCACCTTTGTCGAATTCGTCCTTTTTTGGTTGTTCAAGCCTCTGACTCTTCCAGAACTGTGGAGGGCCCCTGGTTGGTGAAGGGAGGGATCCTCCAGAGTGAGCATGCATCAGTGGCCAGGAATGACATCGTGCCCTGCACCTTGGAGTAATGACTAACACAAATTTGATCTGTGCATCTGTAGATTTTAGGGGTACCAACGTCTTGGGAAGAACAGCCAACCCGATGTCAACCAAAAATCTATCCTACCCAAAATCTATCCTAACAAGCCAAAGGTGTTTGTCAGTAATGTTTTCGGGATCACTTTCTTCGTACAGTACCGTGCAGCAGCTCGAACCCTGCCATCTCATGACAGGTACAGCTGCTGATCCTAATTCTGCAGTCCAGAGGAAGCTCACGACATCACTAGAACAAAAAGTCACTGGATGTTTGAATGCGAATTGAACAACTGCGAAGGACTGCACTGTACTTCCTGCCAAGCGCTGGAAGGTTGATTGGACTGCGAGGTTTTGCAGGTTTGTCACTTTACTCCCTTCATTGACAAGTTCTCCACCTCACTTCAGAGTGAGTGGATGCTCAATGCTCCCCTCGGCTGTAACGAAAATTCATGAACCGACAAGAAATATTTAGGCTACACAATTGATGGCAGTTGTCCATGTGGGGATCAGCTTTGGGAGCTTGTGGACAAGGGGTCGGGCTTCCTTGATCCGGAGGCAGTGGGAACTGGGACGTTTCAGCCTATGTCTGGGATCGAATAGGAGCTGTGCTCTCTGTACGGATGCTCTTCGTCTTCGCATGGCATAGGAATCTATCTAAACTGGACATCAGTCGTGATGGTGAGGAAATGTGTACGGAATTCAGGTAACATGTAGCCCGAATTCGTGACATGGACTGCCATGATCGCAGGGTATGCTCAGCATGGACGAGGTCAAGAAGCGCTGGATTTGTATGCCTCCATGCAGCAGGACGGCTTGTATCCAGCCAATCACGTCACGTTTGTGTCCCTGCTAAAAGCGTGCGCCATTGTGGGTGCTTTGCATCAGGGCATGCAGCTCCATTCCTTGATTCGGAAAAGAGGGCTGGAGAATGATGTGGTCATTGGCAGCTGCCTGGTTGACATGTACGCAAAATGTGGGAACTTAGAGGATGCTCGTAAACTTTTGACAACCTGCCCACTAGAAGTGTGGTGACATGGAATGCCATGTTTGCAGGGTATGCGCAGCATGGACTTGGTCAAGAAGCCCTTGATCTTTATGCAAGCATGCAGCAGAGGGCAAGACACTACCTGATCGTGTCACGTTCGTGTGCCTCCTCAAGGCTTGTGCCAGCCTCAGGGCTCTGCAGCAGGAAAGCAGCTGCATTCTCTGATTCAGGAAAGGGTACTGCACACTGATATGGTTGTGGAAGCTGCCTAGTCGACATGTATGCCAAGTGTGGGGACATTGAGCTTGCTCGGAGGGTCTTTGACGAGTTGCCCAGAAGAGATGTTGTGACATGGAGTGCAATGATTGGAGGATATGCCAATCATGGCCTTGGCCAAGAAGCTCTTGATCTGTATGCAGTTATGCAAGAGGATGGCATGGCTCCAGCAAATCACATCACTTTCGTGTCCCTCCTGAAAGCATGTGCCATTGTGAGAGCCTTGCAACAAGGAAAGCAGCTTCATCTGCAAATTGAACAAAGAGGATTAGAAAGTGATCTGGTTGTTGGCAACTGCCTGGTCGACATGTATGCAAGATGTGGAAGCTTAGAGGATGCACGCAGAATTTTGACCGGCTCTCTAGTAGAGACGTGGTAGCTTGGAATGCAATTCTTGGAGGCTATTGTCAGCAGGGGCTTGGTCAAGATGCGTTGGATCTTTATGCAAGTATGCAACAAGAGGTGCTGTCTGTGGGTAATCATGTTACGTTTGTCTGGCTCCTGAATGCATGTGCCAGTGTTGGAGGTTTGCATCAGGAAAGCAGCTTCATGCTGTGACCCAAGATAAGGGACTAGATTGTGATGTGGTTGTCGGCAACTGTCTAGTGGACATGTATGCAAAATGTGGGAGCTTGGAAGGTGCTCGCCAAGTGTTTGAAACGTTGCCTGTGAAAGATGTGGTGACATGGAATAGTCTGCTGAATGGTTATGCCAAACATGGGGATGGCCACAGGGCAATACAGTTTTCGAAGAAATGCGGAGGAAGGTGTGGAGCCCAACGGTGCTACGTTCATTTCTCTGCTGGTAGCTTGCAGTCACAAGGGGCTGGTGAAAGAGGGCCAGCGGTATTTCAGGATGATGAAGGAGCAGGGCATTGAGCCAACAGACCAGCATCATAACTGCATGATTGATCTTCTTGGGCGGTCAGGGGATTTGGAGGCTGCTGAAAAATTGTTGCAGTCAGTGCCTTTGAAAATGATGTTGTGGGGTGGACTTCTTTGCTGAGTGCGTGTAAAAGCCATGGTGATGTAGAGCGTGGAAGGCGATGTTTTGAACGTCTGGTACGTTTGGAGCCCCAGACTGCAGCTGCTTATGTGCTACTGGGGAATATCTATGCAAATGCAGGCATGTGGGGTGATGTAGAGGAAATAGAAAGGTTGAGAAAGTGCGCAGGTGCTTGGAAAAAGCCCGCAAAGGCTGGTATTGAAGTGAACAATAAGGTGCACGAGTTCACCGTGGGAGACGAGAGGGTGACGTTGCTCGAAGTTGATTAGCATGAACGTGAGGGTGCAGGATGAAGGCGGGCACGTGCCTTTGACTGACCTGGTTCTGAAGGCAGTTTCAGAGAGTGAAAAGGAAGATGCATTGTGTGGACATGCGGAGAAGTTGGCATTAGCATATGGCCTCCTTAACACTCCGGAGGGACAACTCTAGTGGTAACTAAGAACCTTCGCATGTGCCATGACTGTCACAGTAGCACCGAACACAGGGATGCCGATGCTTGCCACCTTCACGCTGTCGCCCATCGCATTGCTCTTGGAACAGCTGCAGCCTGGATGGAAGTTGGGAAGAACTGAAATGGGATTTGAAAGGCGTGGAATGGAGTGGAATGGATAGCCCTGGTAGCCAGGCTATATGGCCACACGCCTGCCTGGGGATGGATACTATAGCCTTATGCTTTGATGGAGTCACATCCTGACGAAGTCATATCCTTGCGAAGTCCCATCCCGAAGAAGCATCCCTGATTGACGTGTTCCAGAGGAGGACACAGGCAGGTGGCCCAGCCTTGCATTATTGCTGGACATTGACGAGTTCAGTCATCACTGCGTACATCGCAGCCCGCCAGTTCGCACTCTCTCGTTCCTTGCAAGTACTTGTCAGGCCAGTGCCAGCTTGCTTTCAAGCTCACCTGTTGTGGACGGCATCTCCGTCATGGGCGCAAGTCTGTGAATACCGAATTTTAAACTATGTTTTAGAAACGTGATGCTTTCTCCAGGGCACGCAAGAAAACGTGCATGATATCGTCAACATGTGCCGGGCAATGACTCTTGATGCCTACCCAACCTTGACAAAGCTGTCATTCCTATGGCCCCCTTGACAGTTTCTTATCACCTGTTCAAATCTTGCCCAGGTAGAGAAGACTTCAAACCACCTCAGCCTCCCACGTGAATGGAGCCTCCTTAGTGTCTTCCAGTGCCATCCCCGTACTGCCCGGTATGCTGCAGGTTAGTTATCATTAACGGAAGTAGACCTAATTGTTGGAAGCATTTTTTGAACATTGACGTTAGGTTAGCTGAATGTTTGAAGACATGAGATTGGCAGTTCATAAACGACGAGGGTAGAGGCATAGGGGAGGTGTGTAGGATACTCTCTGCCCACATACACGATGACAACGACTAATTTCAAGCCGTATTACATCTTGAAAAGTAGAATGGTAATGGAAAATACTTTAGTTCCGTTTGATAATAATTTGGTAATAGGCTTGGTAATAGTTCGCATGGGCGATTTGTTAAGACATTGGATAGGGATAGATCCACAACAGGCAAGCCTAGATGAAAGGCTGTGTCAAGTGTTTTCCAAAACGAGCCACCGAGCAAGTAGAACCTGAGACTAGGTGCTGGGAAGTGGAGGACTAGGTGCTGGGAGGAGAAGCAGAAGTAATTCCTCCTACCATGTCCGGCAAGAAATCCTGATCGAGTCTTTGCAGACTTTTCAAACGAGCTCAATGTGCGAAATGAAGCCCTGAGCAGGATCTCCTCCAGATGGGGCTTTCCCAGAGCAGGATCCCCCCCCCTCTGTCACAAGTTTAGAGTTTATAATATAACACAGTTGGACGACCAGAAGGCTTTCCCCCCTTTGTTGGCGCTGGCATCCAGGAGGAGTTTCTCAAGGAACCTGTGATTGCAAAGTTGAAATCTTTTGTGCTTCCCTCACGGCAGTCCGGGAGTCGAGCTTGTGGAAGGAATTATCAGGACCGAGTGTGTCGGCCTCACACTCTGTATCTACCGGCATAACCAGTCAGTGCTAACGCAGGATTTGCTCAAGCGTGTTCTTCCAGACCAACAAGACTGTACAGGGAGATTTTCTCCTCATGGGATCTGGCCGACCTCAAATGGTGGTGGCCAGAATGTCCTGAAGCCATTTTGAAGAATGCCTTCGAGCCAGCTAAAGAGCTCTTAAGTGCTGGTGAACTCTTGGATGTCTTGCAAAGGCGACGGACAGGTCTCCTTCAAACCATATCCAACATAGATGCAGCTGTAGAGGAAGTCCTGCCTGCAGAGAAAGGGGTGCTCGCACAACAAGACGCACCACTTCAAACGTCTCGGTTTGTCAGCATCCGACGTACTATATCCCTCCCTGGAACTACTCACTCGGAGATGGGGGAGCAACTGTTGCAAAACATCAATCAAGGGATAAGAGATTTGAAGCAAGAGGTGAAAGCAGTGGGAGTCAAAGTGGATAGAATTGGCGAGACTTTGCAACTTATCCAACATGGTGCTCCCAAGGCCAGGGTGAGCCTGCTGGTGCTCTCAAGGCCAGGGTGAGCCCCTACTGCTGGTGCTCCTGGGCCAGGGTGAGCCCCTACTGCTGGTGCTCCCAAGGCCAGGGTGAGGAGATGGCCAGCGCCGCAGCCGAGCTGGGATGTCGCTGCAGCAGCAGTCCGCAAGGTTTAGGGTTACCGGACGATGATGGACAGGATGCTGCCGGGATTGCGGACGCTGCTGGCCCTGGCCATGCGGATGCCATCTCTGCCATGCTTCCTGAGCTGACTCTGTAGATCGATGCTACAGTCCGGGTCTACCGTATGCTAACTCAACCTTTCGTCATGTGGCTCGCACAAACTGTCAGCCTCATCTGCAGAGCGGTGATTACAGATGAGCATCACACAACGTCCATGGCTGTCCATTGCTTGCAGGCAATCATTGAACACCCTGCGAGCATCGTCCAGACTGCCACACTTCCACACATGGCAGACAGGAGCCAATAAACTCATCACCTTCTCGGGTCCTTGGCTGACAGGAGCAAGGCACACTAGTGTGAGGCCAATACTTCAAGGTGGAGTCGTTTCGCTGCAGAAGGGCAAAGATTCACATGCCGATACTGTCGGCAAGGGCTTTGAATGGGATGTCTATGGGGCAGCACGCACTGCTTTATATGTATGCAAAGTGTGGGAGCATCATGGTTGCACAACGGGCTTTTGATAGACATATGCAGCAGAATGTGGTGGTAAGGAATGCAACGCTTGCAGCATACGATTGAGTTACGTAATCCTTTTCAATCTATTTATAAAGTTTTGATGTATTTAGAGCCCTTTACAAACAACTAAAATGCACATAAGCTTTAAAGGCGTTTTTAGATTTAAAATCTGTTGCGGGAAGAGACCTAGACTCTAGGCTTGAGTTGAGCTGCCCAGTCTACCATTACAACAAGTGAGGTGGCCTTCGCTTCCTACACGCCTGGCATCCCAAACACGGTTTGGCAGCTGTGTTAGGAGGCTCAGCTCGCATCGTCGCGATCGGATCGAAGGAGTCGGGAAGGGCTGGCCAAGGTTGGGGTAGGCAAGGCAAGGTAGCAGGGACGGGTGCGAGGCGGGCTGTCAGGGCTTCGCAGGTTGCTGCTTTCAGCAGCAGCGGGGGCTGAATGGAAGCCTGGCCCTCGGTTGTGGTGGTGGGAGGCCAGGTCAGTGGACTGACTCCCTCATTGGGGCAGCTTAACCTCACGTGATGCCTCTTTGTTTGCTGGTTTCCAGCTTGGTGCGCGTCTAGAATTCTGGTTCCTCTGACTCTGACTGTTTAACCTCGCAACAGAGTTCTGGAAAGTCGTCTGTGCTGGAGAGCATCGTGGAAGGATTTCTCGCCTCGAGGCTCAGGTGTGCATCTTCTTACACTGGATCACGGACGTGGACAGATCGAATTAGATGCAGGTTGGATCTAAAATGCATCTTTTCATGCTGTCGTTTTCTCGAAGCCCCGGCTGGATTCAGCATTAGGATGGTGATAGATCTTCAATTCACCTCGGTTTAGGATCGCGGCAAAGTGGGCCGGGTAAAGCAGATGTATTGCAAATGGCTTCCAACATGATCAGTGCGACGGTGATTTGTAGGGATTGTAACGAGGCGTCCCCTAGTTTTACAGCTGCACAAGATGGACAATGGTTCCGAATATGGCGAATTTGTATGGCGCCGAAGAGAATGTTTACGGATTATGGTAATGTTGTGTACTTGCTTTTGATGTGGAGGTCTTCAGGATCTTGCTTGTTGTGCTTTGTGAGGGGACGCATGTTTCACTCTTTCTTCTTAGGGTTAGGGTTCTTTCACTTTTTTTTGCAAGTGTGGACGGTGAATATCGAGAAACTTGCATATTCTGTTTAGGTCTTTCCATGATTATAGACGACTTTTGCAAGTTTCGACCTGACGAGTGAGTACGTGGTTGCAGCTGCTTTTAGGAAAGAAATATCTGATGAGACCGACAGAGTCACTGGGCGCAGCAAGCAGATCTCTCCCGTTCCGTGTCAACTGAGCATATATTCTCCTCATGGTATGTCTACCCAGAAGATTTACATCTCAAATTGGAAGGATTTACTTGTGGCCCTACGGTCAAATGAACGATGAAATCTAATTGTGAAACAAGTCGACAGTATCTTTCACCCTTGTGATCATATGCACGTGCTAGTAGTGAAGACGATCTCTATGCAAGGTTTGAAGTTTGTCAGGATGAGGCATAACAGGTTGCTACTCTATGATGTGATGCAGTGCTGAACTTGACTCTCATTGATCTTCAAAAGTTGTTGTTGGTAAGTGCTGACCATGCCTGTAGAGGCTAATTTCGGATGAGCCAGGGGCTAAATTGGAGCTAATTACTTTTTCTGTGTCACCTGCAGAGGGACAGCCTGACAGCAATATGGTTCGGTCATACGTGGAGAAGGTACCTTCCCGATCCTTGATGCCTTAATGCGATCATGGCTTCGTGTGGGTTCTCTTGCTCACCAGACAGAGCAGAGCCGCGGACTCGCCTTCCTGCGCCACGAAGAACTGGTTGCCGTAGCGGAATTGCAGCTCGATGAAGAATTGGCGAGGCAGCAGGGAGTTCACAGCAGGTCCCACGTTGAAGTCGAGGATGTGCGGCGACGTCAGGTCCTGGATCATCACCACGATGGTGCGCTCGTCTGGACTCCACAGGCTCCGCAGCGCCTGCCCCGATGTGGCCGGGGTAGGCTCGGTTGTCGTCACCTCCCGGTGCGCTGCTCCACAACTGCTCCAGCTGCTTGCAGGCAGTCTGTTAAAAATAATAACCTGCGAGCATCGTCCAGGCTGTCACACTTCCGACACATGGCCACCAGATAGGAGCCAGTAAAAACTCATCTTCGTTCTCGGGTCCATTGATGGCAAGGACGCCCGTATGCCCTCTCCAGAGGATTTCAATATCTAACAAGAACAACTTACCTTACGCCCACTGGAAATTCACTGATATCTGAATCATTGAAGGGAACGATGTCCATATGTCGTTCCCAGTTGATTTTCCATACGCAAAAACAACAACGATATGTAAGCCCACTGGAAATCTACTGGAAAGGATTCCTCCAGCTCCTCGAGAGAAAACAGCACTCATACCCTGCTACGGTATTCACTTCTGGAGAAACATCATGGGTTATATCCGCAATATCATTGTACTTGGAACCCTTCCCCATACGCTGACTTTGGTGCGCGTGTTGTTCCCTTTCACAGGCTGCCAGACCCTGATGAGCTTAGAGTCATGAAAGATCTGATCATGTTATCGAAAATTACAAGTGAAGGGTTTCTAGGCTGGATCCAGTTTCCGTGGACACCCAACCCAGCCCATCATTCATCACAGGGACCGTGCACGGGAGCCGTTTCCCGTTCCGTTCCGTTTACATCTCAAATTTGAAGGATTTACTTGTGGTCAAATGAACGATGAAATCAAATTGTGAAACAAGTCGACAGTATCTTTCACCCTTATGATCATATGCACGTGCTAGTAGTGAAGACGATCTCTATGCAAGGTTTGAAGTTTGTCAGGATGAGGCATAACAGGTTGCTACTCTATGATGTGATGCAGTGCTGCACTTGACTCTCATTGATCTTCAAAAGTTGTTGTTGGTAAGTGCTCCTTATGCCTATGACCATGCCTGTAGAGGCTAATTTCGGATGAGCCATGGACTAAATTGGAGCCAAATTGGAGCTAATTACTTTTCTGAGTCACCTGCAGAGGGACAGCCTGACAGTAATATGGTTCGGTGATACGTCGAGAAGGTACCTTCCCGATCCTTGATGCCTTAATGCGATCATGGCTTCGTGTGAGTTCTCTTGCTCACCAGACAGAGCAGAGCCGCGGACTCGCCTTCCTGCGCCACGAAGAACTGGTTGCCGTAGCGGGATTGCAGCTCCACGAAGAATTGGCGAGGCAGCAGGAGTTCACAGCAGGTCCCACGTTGAAGTCGAGGATGTGCGGCGACGTCAGGTCCTGGATCACCACGATGGTGCGCTCGTCTGGACTCCACAGGCTGCAGCGCCTGCCACGATGTGGCCATGGTAGGCTCGGTTGTCGTCACCACCCGCTGCGATGCTCCAGCTGCTTGCAGGCAGTCTGTTAAAATAATAACCTGCGAGCATCGTCCAGACTGTCACACTTCCGAAAGCGTGGCTTTTGCAAAAAAAAAACCGTGAGAGCAACACCAGCACCAACTTGCTCAATAGATTGCCGAACCCCACTGTGTAGAAACCATTAATCTGGTCAAATATAGCAAGAGCATCTCCCTTGACACTTCAGCCACGTGTGCCATTGTGCAGTTGAAGCATTTTCTCACCTGGTCGACACATCCATGGCCTTCCGGAAAGGTGCAGGATTACCCGCAGGGATTAACCTGACTATCGTCTGCAAATGCAGCGAAACGAGAGGCGCTCACACGAGCCATTAGAAGGTTTATTACTCAGCTTCACCCAACCTCAACCGCAAACTCAGCATAAAATACAGTGTCTGGCTATTGAGAGAAAACAGTACTCATACCTGCTATTCACTTGTGGAGAAACACCATGGGTTATATCCGCAATATCATTGCACTTCCTTCCCCATACGCTGACTTTGGTGCGTGTTGTTCCCTTTCACATTCACTGGCTGCAGACCCTGATGAGCTTAGATTCATGAAAGATCATGTTATCGAAAATTATAAGTAAAAGGGTTTCTAGGCTGGATCAGTTTCCATGGACACCCAACCCAACCCAACCCAGCCCATCATTCATCACAGGGACCGTGCACGGGAGCCGTTTCCCGTTCCGTTCCGGTGTCCCGATCTCGACTGACCCGGACAAATTCCATTCCATTTACTTATTTTAGCATGTTTAAGTTTGGGCTGTTTCGCCGTTCATGTGGGAAGTTTCGCTGCGTGGGGCCTGCCTGCCAGGGCTGAAGGCCGCGGGATGTGGTGTGGCCTGGAGGAGCACAGCACCTGCCTGGCCCTCATTCCATTCTAGCAGTCCGGGAAGCATAGCACAGCATAGCAGAGCAGAGCATGGCGGAAGAGCATGAGGCGGAGGATTGGCGCGCGCTGCCGGGTAAGCTGCAGCAGCTGCTGCTAGATCTGGGCCGGAATGCCGTGCGCGTACTACCCGATCTGGATAATGATGAAGAGTATGGCGGCTACTTCACTGATCGAATCCGTGGTGATGAGGGAAGGCACTGGCGAGTGCGCAAGCGGGTGTTCACAGCCATTGCCAACTGCCGCAGTCTTGAGCACATATTCATTCGGGCCGAGTGGGCCATCGGCTTGGATCGGGAGGATGAAGTGTCGGTTCTGTTGGGGGGCCTGGCGTCCAACCCTTCCCTGGAAGTACTGCTTCTGATCGGCTGTAAAGGTTTTGGAAGGCAGGCGGCTTGCGAGGCTCTGGGCCAGCTTGTTGCATCCAGTCGCAGCTTACGAACTTTCAGCATGGTTGGGCTTGATGCCGCGGGACTGGGTGCCCTGGCCAAAGGCTTCAACAAGGATTCTGTCCTGGAGTACTTGACAACGAGGTGGGAACAAGGTGGGAGGTGCTGAAGGGCACAGCACCTGGCCCGCATTCTGGCCACGGCTCCCCGTCTGAAGAACTGTCACTGGCATCGGCATGGATGTGGCGGGAGCCCAGTGTATTGCAAATGCTCTTCCGCTCTGTGCCACGCTCCGGTATCTGGCGTTGGGTGATGGCGTTGCATTGCGGGGTCCCATTCCGGCGGCCTCGGGCCCATGGGCACTGTGCTCAAACTTGCTTTCACCCGCGCGGATGAGGATGAGAATGCCTCCATCTCTGGCGTCACAGCTTTCTTTGGATATCTCGAAGGATGGGGAGGCAGGCCTGGCAGACGCCCTGGCCGGAATGCTGCGCACCAACGATCGTATCGAGATGCTTCACCACTCCATATGCTCTCATCCACGGCCTGGACGGGTTACGCCACAACTCCACCATATCTGAACTTCGCTCCGGGATCAGATGCGCCAGCTGCGACGGATGTGTGGATGCGCCTTGTCCAGTTGCTCCCGGAATGCAAAGCACTGCGTGTCCTGGACTTGCATTGCTCAGGGCCACGCCTCGTTCAAGAAAGAGTTGCTGAGATCCTTGGAGGGCAACGCATCTCTGAAAAGCTCGACATTTCTCTGGGACGCCCTGGATCATGACATGTTTAGAGACTTGATGAACTGTATTCAAGTCAACAAGACGTTACGGAGATCAACATCGGGGACAACATGGGAAGCGGAAGGAAAGGACGCAATCATCAATGCAGCCTTGGCAGGCAATGCCACTCAAGAGGCTTACTGGCCTTTGCTCGTGGGCAGGCAAGGGCCTGTGATGCCCAAGGCTGGGCGCCTCTTCCTGTGCGGTGCCCTTTGGCAGGAAGACCACTCTCCGCACCACCATGATTCGCGCATGGAGACGACAGCCGCATCACCCGAGTTCCAGCTCAGCCAAGTTCTAGCTCGACTGAAGGGAAAAATATTTCGGGCTTGGCGACGGATGGCTTCCGTCACCGGTGCCAGAACGGAAGGCATAGAAATCGAGGTGTTGCGCAACGACCATGATATGCAAGTTACCATGTGGGATCTGGCTGGACAAGCTCACTACCGAGCTCTGCAAGACTACCTTTTCCGACCTTCAACCAAGCATGTATCTTCCTGTTTGCGTTCAGCCCATTTGATGATCGGAAACCTCCCCAGGTGCATCCGTCTAATGTCCTGCAGGACAGGTTCAGAAGGAGCTTGGCGTACTGGCTTAGGTTCATCAACTCCAATTGTCGCAACGTGGGCTCTACTTTGCCTCAAATATTTGTGGTGGCAACTCATGTGGATAAGATGAAGCGTTCTGATGCTGAAGCATTACCCAATCTCCTTCAACCCGTTCTGACAGAGTTGGCCACCGAGTTTGAACAGGTTGTTCACGTGGAAACAAAACACTCTTCTCCATGGACGCTCGATCTGCCAAGAGTGTGAAGCCCTTGCTGGACGCACTCATGGAATCGTTTCGAGCTCTATTTGCAACTAAACTGTTTTGGGTACCTGAGGTATGCAACCGATTGAGTGCTGATTTGACTGCCTGGGTATCCCAACATCCAGCTCAACCAATGGTGAGGAAACAGCAACTTCAAACTTTGTTCCAAAACGAGCTGAAGAGTCTCCACGAAGGTGGGGTTCAAGATGAGGGGGAACGATTGGGAGCCATTCTTGCCTATTTGCATGATGTGGGTAGTATCATCTGTTTTCAAGATACAGATGTTGTGGTGATAAATCCACACTGGATCAGTCACAATTTTTTAGGGCGACTCATTCACCTTCTAACCACAGCATGTCTCCCGTCTACTAGTAGTTTGTCGTATTCCTCAGATGGATTTGTTGCTCAAAGTCTGCTTCATTCCACCTTGGATGAGATTCTCAGAGGCACACAAGCGGAGGGGATTGAAAGGCAACATCTGGTATCGTTGATGACCACTCTCAACTTATGCTATGAAGGGGATCCGACTCGAGGTGTCGGATTCTTTGTTCCCTTCACCATGGCCGCCGGTAATGGTGACGCTGTTCCTGGGAGACGACAGTTGAACTGGGAAACTGCTGATACAGCAAGCAAGTACATCTACCTCGGAAGGAGGGTACAGTGCCTTGACAAGACGAAGACGTTTCTTGGTCCAGGCTTTTTTCCAAGATTCCAAGTACGATAACTACCAACATGTCTTTGTGTCGATGGTGTGTGTCTTCAACCTGTTTACTGACATTGTGGAGGTTTGCGTATTGTAGGTCTGCCTTCGAAAGGATTTGTTTGGATTCTATGGCTTGCAACCTGAGCAGTATCGTATTGAACGCAACCTCATCAAGTTTTGGTGTGATGGTATGGATGTGTTTTGGAAAGCAGTGGGGATATCGGAGAGGACACCGGGACATCGGTGACCATATCGATATTCTGGTGAGGTCATCCAAGAGCAAAGATGAAACTATCGAGTTTCTCAAGGCATGTGATTGCAAAGTTGAAATCTTTTGTGCTTCCCTGAAGGCAGTCCGGGAGTCGAGCTTGTGGAAGGAATTATCAGGACCGAGTGTGTCGAAAACCTCACACTCTGTATCTACCGGCATAATCAGTCAGTGCTAACGCAGGATTTGCTGAAGCGTGTTTTCCAGACCAACATGAGTGTACAGGGAGATTTTCTCCTCATGGGATCTGGCCGACTTCAAATGGTGGTGGCCAGAATGTCCTGAAGCCTTTTGAGAATGCCTTTGAGCGAGCTAAAGAGCTCTTAAGTGCTGGTGAACTCTTGGATGTCTTGCAAAGGCGACGAACAGGTCTCCTTCAAACCATATCCAACATAGATGCAGCTGTAGCGGAAGTCCTGCCTACAGAGAAAGGGGTGCTCGCACACCAAGACGCACCAGTTCAAACGTCTCGGTCTGCCAGCGTCCGACGTGCTAAATCCCTCCCTGGAACAACTCACTCGGAGATGGGGGAGCAACTGCAAACCATCATTCAAGGGATAAGAGCTGTGGAGCTCAGCGTGAAAATGGTGGAGACAGAGGTGAAAGCAGTGGGAGTCAAAGTGGATAGAATTGGCGAGACTTTGCAACTTATCCAACATGAGATGAGCGCTATCAGGGCTGAGCAGGAAGCTACTCAACAATTTTGCTTTCTAAGATGGATGAGATTATGAATTTCTCTGCAAAATTAGAAAGCAGTCAGATACCCAGACGTCCCTACATCACCACTGCAGACGTGGGTGTAGTACAGAGGTTGATTGCAGGGGTGCGTGTGGGCAAAGCGGCTAAGCTGCACTTCATGTGCGAAAATATCTTTGGGAATCACATCGTGGAGGGCCAAACTGGATTCGACTTGACATTGGAGGATGCGAAGTGGAAGTGGATCAGGCCCCTAGCAATCAGAGGTATCAAGGTTTTGGTTTTCCTAGTGAAAGCTGGCCTACATGTGGCTGCCGGCATTGGGAATGCGGTTCCCGACCCTTCACCAGCTTGGATGGAGCGCTGTATCTCACTGCGGCCTCTCTGGACGCAGACCTGTCCAAGGTAGATCTCAACCTGACAGGTCCATCGGCGGACCAGGACATTTCCGTGAAGGAGGCATGGATTACCCTGAGGGATCTGGTCAAGCCGTTGGTAAAGGATCACATCGGCGAGATATTCCAACTGCATAGGTGCAATTTCGGAAAAGGCCTGAGGAGGACGAGGAGTGGCATGGGTGTGCCCAACGTGTATGCAGAGGGAATTGACAGACGTGTTTATGAGAAACTCTGATGGGAGCTACTCAAACGACGTGTGTTGCAGCATCACCCCAGGATTTTGGTACATGACTGGAGGAGCGATCTGCACCACGTGATTGGGTAGTGGTATAAGGATGTGTAGCCCAATCCTGCTTTGTTTCACGTCAGTCTTTGCTGATGGCCACCTCTGAATTCATCTTTTGAGTGGTTCAAGATTGTGACTCTTGAACACGTTCCAGAATTCATGAACAACAGCAGGCCCCTGGTTGGTGAAGGGAGGATGCTCCGGTCTGAGCATGCATGAATGGCCAGGAATGACATCCTGCCCTGCTCCATGAGTAATGGCTAATTCAAACTTCATCTGTGCTTCAGTATCTTCTAACAACTGGCGAGCCGGGGACAAGCAAGAAGCCTGGCTGCAAGAGCTTGACTGATCAGAGCAGTCCCACTCAGTTCCCCACGAAATGGACCTGTAGGCACCGGACCATGGGTTGTGAAGGCACTGGCTGCATATTTGTTGTCGTTTCATGAATATTCTTTACATCCGAGGGAATCACTCTTCTGAAGAGGCTGCCTACCAATTTCTGGTGGGTGCATCTCAGCTGGGTATTCTGTGGTGGGAACTCCGTTATCTATGGCTACAGCACCAATGCACTGTAGACGCATCGACTTGCTATGGGATTGGTGTGTGCAATAGAATGTGTGTGTTGTTTGGTGACTTCTTCTCAAAGTTCGGCATTTTGGAAACAGCAGAACCACATTCGTATCGAGCCTTCCATGTATTTCCAAATGGGCATCTGGGGCGCTCTGTATTTGGGGATTTTGGGTCGCCCAACTCATGTACTAATGCGAACGGGATTGTCATTCCTTGTTCTGTCATTCCTACGTCTCTTGAAGGATTCGATTACTGCAAGAAGACGTCACTTCACATCTTATTCACCTGGTTGCCATCCTGGTCCTAATGCAGGGATGAAATGGTAGGCAAAGCGCCCTGGATTTTGGCTAGCCTCGGACTGTGTCCCTCGATGTGACCATTTTCCTACTGATAACGTGCCTGTTACTCGTCCAAAGGCAGGTGCCAGATGAGGGCTCCTCTGTGGTGGGTTTCAAGTCAGGTCATTTTCGGCACTGTGCTGCCCTGCAGCAGGAGCTAGGATGGCGGCAGGTGCACGCCCGGATTTGTGTTGAAGGAAGGACGATTTCTCTGCCTAAGTCTGTTTCCTTCAGGAGTCCTGCGGAGGCCCCAGGAAACTGTCGTGACCTGGCGGGACCCTGTCTACTCCAGTTTACAGGGTCCAGCCCTGAAACTGATCCCTGATGGATCCTCTCCTGGCTGGGTAGGATAGATTTTTGGTTTGTAAATGTTCTAGAGATGTAGTGAGCTTCCTCTTGACTGCAGAATTAGGACCAGCAGCTAAAATACGTTCGAGCCGCTGCACGGTACTGTACGAAGAACCTGATTATCATGAAAGCGAGATTATGAAGAAACTGATCCCGAAAATATTCACCAGAGGAGGTTCGACCCTGCATTCTATCAGCGATTGTCTCCAGGTTCTTGTCTCGAGGTTCTCGAACAGAAGGATGTCAGGAAGGCATGGTTGTACCCAATTCCGTGACATTTGTGTGCTCTTGCTTGCATGTGAAAATGTGGCAGCCTTGTGTGTAGGAAGACAGCAACACGCACAAAACCGTTCATCCTCTTCAAGACGGGGTGGACGGCCCAAATCATTCCGGGCCAGGCAGTCCAGCAGCCGCCGCCGCCGATCCGGCAGCGCGCGCCAGTCCTTGGCCTCGTCCGCCATGCTACACCGTGCTTTCGCAGCGATGTAAAAGGTGGTCTCTGTGGCGAACGCGTGGGAAACGTCCACGCCCCGAACGGGAAAAGACTGGCTTCGCACCGGACTTCCTCCATCCAGTCTCTGCAGGCAAAGGGATGGACCAAGTCAGGAAAAGGAGAGTCGTCTCCTCGACTCAAGGCAGCAAATTAGGTGCTAGGTGATGCCGTGTCCTCAACCTAATGACTTAAGTACATACTTTACCCTAAGATGCTTGGTTTCCACTTCGGAGAAGCTGGGGACTCAAGGACCATCTTTCGCTTCGCATCTACGCAGAGGCAGACGTCATCATCCTCAACCCGCCTGTTGCAGCCAGGTGAGGAGCAAGCCGATGCGGTGCAGTTGCTCACAAGACGTGCACACCAAGGTAGCATATGCTAACCCGAATCGGAACCTTGACAACCTGGCTGCAACCACCTGCAACACCCTAATCCACGCTGGCATATGCCTCACCATCTCATGCAGAATCCACCATTCCCTGCAGCTTGCACGTCGGTGACCGTGTTGATATTTTGGTGAGGTCTCGCAAGGGTCATCGAGTAAGACCAAACAATCGCGCTTCACCCTCGGCACTCGCGCTTTGTGCCCTTCCCTGCGTCCGGAGCTAGGAGACTGGCCGCCGGGCATTCTGGGTAGGAGCTGCTGCGCTGTTTTGCAACACACCTAGGTGTGCTCGTCTTTCCTGCTCGTACAACTTGCAATTGCTAGCAAGCTTCAAGGGGTGTAGGACGTAGTGGCGTGCTTTTGAGACGTGTGCTTGAACATGCTGAAGAAGGGCAGCTGTACGTAGCTCAAGTTTGCAGGCTGCAGCCTGAATCTGATCCTGATGCATCGTCTAGACTTCTGCCTGGATAGGATAGATTTGTGGTTGGTGAATGTTCCAGAGATGTAGAGAGCTTCCTCTTGACTGCAGCATTAGGGTTATCAGCCGTACTTGTCAAGAGATGCAGGGTTCGAGCTGCCGCACATCGAGAAAGCGATCTCGAAAGAAATGATGCAACACCTTTCTCGAAAGCAATGATGACAAACACCTTTGGCTTGTTTGCCAGAGATGTACATAACTGTTTCCACTGATGGGTCTATCACTGGACACAGTTTTGCGGCAGACAAGCCAAAGGTGTTTTGTTTTATCATTAATGCTTGTCGAGGCACCCACAACTATCAAGGGCTAGGACGTCGAGGAGACCATGTCTTAGAGAAGCAATCTCGTCAGCAAGAGAGCTGGGAAGGTTCGACCCTGCTTTCTGTGAGTGACTGTCTCGTCGTTTTCTCTCCCAGTCATGGGAGAAGTATGTTTCAGAGATGCCGAGAAAGGCACAAAATTTATCCTCGCTTTGGTGGAAGCCCTCGTTGAGGCCTCTCTAGTTGGCAGATTGTAGGACAGCGGCTGCAAGCTGATGTGTTTGTAGCTGGCAGTTTGACTCAGCGTCTAGTACAGTCCTCCGTTCGGCCAACTGAGCTAAAGTTGGCCCGCATTCTGGCCACTGCTCCCCACCTCCGCCGTCTGGTGCTGAAAGGTATCGATATTGGCACGGATGTGGCGGGAGCCCAGGTAGTTGCAGATGCTCTTCAATAATGCAAAGCATTGGGTGAGCTGAGCTTGGCGCATATCACTGGCCACGCCTCTTTCAAGAAAGCGGTGCTGAGATCCTCTGCGTGCAATGCATCTCTGACTGAGCTCGACATTACGGCCTGGGATGACCTGAACGATGAGATGTTCGCAGACTTGATGCATTCTCTTCCGGTCAACAAAACACTGCGGGTCATCTGAATGCGTGGGACATCATGGGAATGAGAGGAAATGACGCAACCATCTCCCGAGCCTTGGCACCCAATGCTACGCAAGAGGCTTACTGGCCTCTGCTCTCGGACGAGCCAGAGCCTCGGATGCCCACGGCTGGGCGCTCTTTCCTGTGCGGTGCTCCTTCGGCAGGAAGACCGCTCTCCGCACCACCTTGATCCGCGCATGGCCAGATTCATGCTTCGAGGTCGGGCAAGTTGGGCTGAAGGAGAAAATGTCGCAGGCACGGGGAAGGTGAGGAAGGGAAGGCGTGTTTCTGTCCTTTCTATCCAGGGTGATTTGGTAGTGGAGAGCGTCAGCGGGAAGCGTGGCTTTTGCAAAAAAAAAAAACCGCGAGAGCAACAGCAGCACCAACTTGCTCTACAGATTGCCGAACCCGACTGTGTAGAAACCATGAACCTTGTCAAACACCACCAGTTCAACAGTGATGAAGGCCACGGGGAACTACATCGAGTGCAGCAAATGCATAAAATGGTCAAGCTTGAAGGGCTGCTACACAGACAAGAGCGTCTCCTTGACACTTCAGCCATGTGTGCTATTGTGCAGCTGAAGGATTTTCTCACCTGGTCGACACATCCATGGCCTTCTGTAGCCGTCCCAAAACCGCTCCTGGAAGCGCGAAAGTGCAGGATTATCCGCAGAGATTGACTTGACTATCGTCTGCAATGCAAAGAAACGAGAGGTGCTCACAAGCCATCGCAAGGTTGATTACTTAGCTTCACCGAACCTCAACCGCAAACTCATGTTCAGCAAGTGTGCCCGCGCAAGGAGTCGCGCCAAGATGCCACGGTCTGCTGGATCGAGCACGGCAGCTCGAGGCTCAGCTCCGAGGACAACAACAGACGGAGCTCAATGCAGGGTTTCCTGCGAGTCTGGCCTGGGTCAGTACAGCCTGATTCTGGTTACAACATTTGCAGCCTAATTGTCACGGCGTACAACTTGGGCAGCCCGACATGAAGGCATCTGGTTTGCCTACGCTGCTGAACACATCCACGGCCTCGTGCAGCCTACCTCCAGATGCATACATGCGCAACATATGGTGGTCCCCAAGTATGCATTTCACTCTTGCCCAAGTTTGACAGAGAGGTGGTCGCCCTGGCCCTCACAAGGTCATACCTTATATGGAGGAAGTTGGTTTCAAGGAACGGCACTGTGGCTTTCGATAGAGTCTTGGTTGGGAGATGTGTATTATGTGTAGAGGACTTGCATCTGCCTCTTGCCGTGGAATGATGCACTTTGTTCTCAGTGATGATGGAGCATTTGCAGAGGCCTGTGTTGCTGTCTGCCTGTCCCACATGGGCTTCTGACGAGAAAAATTCTCCAGCAAGGCGATCGGATCATGTGAGAATTTTGCCCTTTTTTACCCCATTTGCTTATTGTGGAAAGAGGTGTGCTGGATAACGTAGATGTGAGCGACTTGCTGTGAGACATATGGAATGCCCTGATGTCTTGTATGCAAGATTTTGTGAACTGAAATGTGCTATGACCTTTGCCTTCTGGTGTGAATAGGAATCTGTTCCAGAGGCTGCAGCACCAACTTGCTGCGTATCCTTCTTTTCCTTCACAGTATGCTGGGTTCAGACATGAGTCGCTTGTTGTTTATGGTTCAATGGAGCAGGAGGGTCTTAATTTCGCTGACCATGTTATCGTTGGTTGCCTTCTAAGGGCTTTGTAGCAGATGTCATGGTGTCTGACCTTCCAAGTGGAGCTCACTGAATAAGCCTGAGGCTGGCAGGCGTACAAGACCATAAATGTGTGTTCAAACTGACTTCATGTGGAAGAAAGCTTTATGTGAAGGACAGGTTTCTGATAGCATTGTCGGACATGTATAGGTCCCTTGAAGAAGGAAAGCAATTGCACCTTTTGATTCTTAGAACAGGACTGCGGATACCATACAGGTGTGCAGCTACTTGTGGATACCATAGAGGTGTGCAGTTGCCTTGTGAACAAAACATAAGAGTCTTGACCGGCAAAGTGGATCGAATCGAAGAGATTTCTCGAAGGTGACATATTGCTGATACTGGGAATGCTAACACAATGTTGATACCAGGACTGCTATATGAAATGAGAAATGCTATGTAAGATGATGAATGACACGATATAGGAGTAAGTTATATCGTATTCTGAAGGGGATCATGTTATATATTATTGTGACACTGAAATTTGTAATCTCTTATTCAACTTCTGATGATAAGAAATGCTAACTGTTTAAAAGAATGTTTTGAGCTCTTCAAGCGAAAGCTGCAGGTTAGTTATCATTAAGAGAAGTAGACCTAATTGTTGGAAGCACTTTTTGAACATTGATGTTAAGTTAGCTGAATGTTTGAAGACATGAGATTGGCAGTTCATAAATGACCAGGTTAGAGGCATAGTGAAGGTGTGTAGGATACTCTTTGCCCACATACATGATGACAACGACTAATTTCAGGCTGTATTACATCTTGAAAAGTAGAATGGTAATGAAAAATACCTTTCTTTGATAATAGTTTTGGTAATAACCTTGGTAATAATTTGCATGGGCCATTTGTTAAGATATTGGATAGAGATAGATTTGAATAGAAACTGTAGATATAAGTTGGGATATGAGCTATTGGTAATTGGAGTGTGCATAATTAGGGACTGGAATGTGTGGAGTATTTGTTTGCCACTTGATAATTGTCGACAGTCTATACCCCAAATGTCAATAGCTTATATCCAAAGTTAAATCACTAGTTCACATCCAAATCTATGTCTAATCGATATCCTAACAAGTCACCTCTACAAACAATTGCCAAGCTTTTGGCAAAAGTCAAAGGGAAGTTGGGTATTTTTCATCCCATTCTGGTTTTCAAGATGTAATAAAGCTTAAAATTGGTTATTGTCGTCGTGCACATGGGCAGAGAATATCTTATATATTTCTACTATGTCTCTAACCCGTTGTCAATGGACTGTCAATCTATCGATGTCTTCAAACATTCAATCAACGAAGGCGTCTTAAAAATGCCCCAAACAATTAGGTCTATTTCCTTATCAATAATTAATTTTTAGTTTTGTTTCAAGAGATCACAAACTTCTCTCATGTTGTCAGAAGATCAAATTCGAGATCCCGAATTTTCCCTTCACAATAGAAAATAACTTGTCCCTTGGTTATGTTACTTCATCCTTATCCCATTCCACCATGTCAAACAAGATTATTGAGATCCTTGGCAGTTTTGCTTAACCTATGTCCGATATCGAAAGGAAAGGCAGGAAGGATTCAAGTACTGGAAACGGCCATAAAGGAGATCCAAATGCAGCAATTACTACCACAAGTGTGAAGGCAGTTGATAATGCCTAATGAGTGTTACTCTTAGTTTGGTGGTTGGTGGCATAATGATTTTGTTCGCAACTTTATAATCTCAAATGCAATATGTGGGAAGCAAAAAGAGGGCTGAGGATCGTAATCTAGTGTAACATGACTCCATTGGCCAGGAGTTGGCCGCCAAAATCTTGCACAGGGGGTGAGGTGAGTCAGGCGGCACGTGTTCACCACAACTTGCTCAATAAGTGGCAAATTCACGTCACCCACCTCATCCACGGACACGACTCGCTTGGATGCACGCAGACTCGACCCTCCCCATCCTCGTGTTTGGTGGGTGGGTATTGGCCCCTTCAAGCCCTGCAGCTGCCAGGACCAAAGCTCCAGTGCACACAGACGTGGTGTACTAGCATGGTGTGCTGGGATGTCCTGTGGGCCTGCAACATGTACGCAATCCAAAACTTACCTCATGGACGAGCTGAGAGGACGCCAACAAGATTGCTACAAGAAGGTGTGAGCAGCTTACTCCTCGCCTCTTGGACCCAGAGGCTGTGAGGGTCGGCATTTTGGTGTCTGACCTCTTTAGCACCTACCCAAAGCACTTGCATACCCTCCAGCCTTCACACTGCAACGGAAGGCCCGACAATGTCCGGGCTAGTGAAGCCCGGATGCAGAGCCATGCTTATCGTTGCCACCTTTCCGGGAGATCCGTTGCGCAACCGCAACTTGGCCCTGGAAGAAATCGGACTCGAGGAACCCAGGATGTATAGCCTGAAGTGCAGCATCCTTATCTAGCATCATAAGCATGCATGCTCAAGCCTGCCAGGTGAACGAGTGGCAATGCACATGGTCAAGATACAGTGAACACATTCAGACTTCAGAGTTGACATAATCGTCAACCCACTCCAACTCACCAACCCTTGGCCTCTTCCGAGTGCATGCATACATGCACGTGTCCAAGCCTTGATCACGCCCGATCCCCACATGAACATGAGCCATCTGCAAACCGGTGCACACGGTGGGCATCTCTTACAATGATCTCTCGCTTCTCCAGGCGTGACATTATCTTGGTGCTCCCATGGCAGTCATTGCACATACGAAGGTTCTTGGTCACGACGAGAGTTGTGCCATCTGGAGTGTTTACAAGGCCATATGCCAATGCCAGTTTCTCCGCATGTCCACACAATGCATCTTCCTTTTCGCGGTCAGACATGTTAGTCTTGAGCACCAGCTCCTTGTGTGGCACATGGCCTCCTTCCACCTTCAGCCTCAGATTCATGCTCCTCAACGTTGAACCAATGTCAACCCTGTCTTCCCCACAGTGAACTCGTGCACCTGGTTCTCCACTTCAATGCACGCCTTGGCAGGCTTCTTCCATGCACCTGCACACTTCCTTAATCTTTCCACTTTCTCTACATCCGTCCACAATCCAGCATTTGCATACATGCTCCCCAAGAGAACATATGCTGACGCATCTTCAGGTTCCAGGGACACAAGGCGTTCAAAACATCTCCGTGCTCGATCTAGGTCACCGTGGATCTTGCAGGCACTCAGCAACGATGTCCATCCCACTACCTCGTTGGTGAAGGCCACAGATTGCAGCACTCCTTCTGCTTCCTCCAGGTGGCCTGAGCGGCCCAGAAGATCAACCATGCAATTGTGATGGTAATCAGTGGGCACAATACCATGCTCCTCCACCATCGTTTTAAAATATTGTCGGCCCTCGTTCACCAGCCATGCATGACTGCATGCAACCAAAGAGAGCTAAAAGTAGCTTCGTTAGGCTTCAGCCCTCGTCTACCATCTCTTCAAAACACTTTATCGCCATATGCCCGTCGCTGTGTTCGGCATACCCATTCAGCATGGCATTCCAAGTCACCACATCTCTGCTAGACAGTCTACTAAACACTTGGCGGGCGTCCTCCAGGCTCCCGCACTTTGCATACATGTCCACCAGGCTGTTCCCCACAACAACATCACCCTCCAGTCCCCTTTCCCGAATCAGAAAATGCAAGAGCTTCCCCTGATGCAAAGCGCCTACACTTGCACACCCTTTCAAGAGCCACATGAATGTGACGAGATTGGCTGGGATGATGCTCTCCTGTTGCATACCTCTGTAAAGTTCCAGGACTTCTTGTCCACAACCGTGTTGAGCATACCCTCCAATCATGGCATTCCATGTTACGACATCCCTTATCGCCATTGTGTCGAACACTTTGCGAGCATCCTCTAAGCTACCACATTTTGCATACATTTCCACCAGGCAGTTACACACAACCAGATCATGTTCAAATCCTCTTTCCTCAATCAGGGTGTGCAGCTGTTTCCTGATGCAATGATCTCTCACTGGTACATGCTTTCAGGAGGCACACAAACGTAACTTGATTAGCTGGAGTGACCCTTCCTCCTGCATGCAAGCATAAAGCTGAAGGGCATCTTCACCCAGCGCATGTTGCACATATCCAGCGATCATGGCAGTCCACGTCACAACATCTCTTGCAGGCAATCTGTCAAACACCCTCCGAGCATCCTCGATGCTCCCACATTTTGCATACATGTCCACTAGGCAGCTGCCAACACCAACCTCAGCTTCCAGTCCTTTTCGCTGAACCAGCAAATGGAGGTGCTTCCCCTGATGCAGATCTCCACACTAGCACATGCCTTTAAAAGGCACACGAAAGTAACTCGGTCTGCTGGAGTCATGCCGTTCTGCTGCATCGTTCTGAAAAGGTTCAGGGCTTCCTGACCAGACCCACGCTGAGCACATCCTGCAATCATAGCAGTCCAAGTTACCTCGTTTCGTACTGGTAAACTTTCAAAGACTGTGCGTGCGTCCTCCAAGCTCCCACATTTGGCATACATGTCCACCAGACAGCTGCCAACAACCACATCAACTTCCAACCCCTTTTCCTGGATCACCAAATGGAGATGCTTACCACACTGCAAATCTCCGATGCTGCCACAAGCTTTCAGAAGGCCAGCGTATGTAAAGTGATTCGCAACAGTGAGGCCCCTGCTCCATACTTGCATAAAGTTTCAAAGCTTCCTGACCACGTCCATGCTTAGCATACGCTGCTATCATGGTATTCCAAGTCACGACGTCCCTGGTGGCCATGAGGTCAAAGACTCCACGAGCATCCTCCAGGCTACCACATTTTGCATACATGTCCACCAACGAGTTGCTCACGAATATGTCTGGTTCATATCCGCCACCGACGATATCACCATGGACCTGCTTTCCACTTGCAAGATCCCCTGCAATCGCACATGCTTTAAGAACTGCCACAAAATATAGTTATTAGGCTTCACGGAGCAGTCTTGCATCCGTCGATAAAGGTTGATAGCCCCAGTAGCCTGCCCATGGTCAGCATGCGCCTTGATAATGGAAGCCCACACGAAGGAGTTTGGCAAATCCAAGTTGGTCAGCACTTGCGTTGCTTCTTCCAACATGGCATGAGAAGCATACATTCGGATAATGTGATTGGCCAGAAAAGTGCTAGCCCCATTCCCGCTTCTCAAAGCAAGGGAGTGAACACGCCTGCCAAGAGGCAAATTTTTGTGCCCTATGCACCTCTTCAGGACCGTATAGAGAAGACGTGTGTCAACACAAGTTCCTTGCTGCACCAGGCATTCCAGAGCTCCAATAGCCTCACTTAGCTCTCCCTCCTCACACAGTTTACTCCAGGTTTCGATCTGCTTATCTCGTTCATACCTCCTGGCTAACCCCCAACGGCTAGCACCAGCACCCGACATTGAGGAAGAGCCAGCTGATCCAGCTCCCAGTTGAGCGTCAAACGAGGCTAGCTGCATCTCCAGCCAAGCAGGATTGTAACGGTTGTTTAGCCATAGGGGCTCCTTGGTCACCTTGTGCCTGAAGTCGGGATGGCGGGGACTCTTCTTTTCCTGCCTATTGTCCCACCACTGGGCCGGATGTGAGAAGAAGTCTTGCCACAATTGGTCCTGTCTATGTTTCAGTGAGGTTGTCCGATCACTACCATTGGCTGCACAAGGACGAGCTTGTGTGTCACACTGCCCTGCACTGCCGGGTGTGAGTGGTTGGAAAGAGCGGGACAACGCTCCGCTCTGCAGAGCAACCTCTTGCTGTAGTGCCATCCCTCCGCTGACGAGAAGCGGCTGCAGAGCCATTCCAGCCACCGCGAGCGTCTGGTGCACAGCTTACCGTGAAAACCCACGATTTGCCATTGCTGAACGGGGATCCCACCCAGCCAGCCTGCTTTCGCCCCTTTCGCTCATCGACAAGTCGTCGTTGGGGCCCAATTTCGGCGGCTGGGCAGAACGGATGGTGCTGCAACGTACTCCGTGCTCCGCCTGCATTCCCATTCCCATTCCCAATCCCATTGCATCATCGTCATTTTGTGTGCATAAGTCTGTCTAGATTTCTAGACCTCCGCGCAGTTGGATCACTGCGAATAAGGGACATTGCATAGTAGGTACACATTGATGCTATGTAATCATTCCCAAACTCTGTGCAGGCTTTAACCCCATCTTCGGAGCTCCTGCTACACCGAAGTCAGGACGGTTTCCTTATGCGGGGCGTACAACTGATGTGACGCAAACTGAGGGTCTGCAATCTCTTTGAACGTGCCAAGAAGGCAAGCCAAAGAGCATGTATTCCCAGGAGATAGGTGACGATGGATGCTGGGTTCGCATGGCTGGTATGGGCCGTCCTGTCAGAGTGTAGGATGATAGAAACTGAAGTGCCTTTCACAATGTATACGACAAGGCTATCTTAATCGCGCATTATCTTTCGAACTACCGTGAAACTGTATCGCCAGATGACTTTGGAGAAGAGAATCCAGCGGAGAGCCCGTAGCCCATAAATTCAAGTTCAATTTTGTGATGAATGGTGCCGGATGTGGCCCGGGTACTCTATTTTCGAATACCGTGAAACTGTATCGCCAGATGCGGCAGTCGGCGATGAAGCCTAACAACCATATATTCGTGGCAGTCCTCAAGGCCTGTGCTGTGGCAGGGGACCTGGCTTCCGGGAAGGAGGTGCATACCGATATCCTGGAGAGTTCTCATGAGCCTGATGTGTTTGTTGGCAGCTCCTTGCTGGATATGTATGCAAAGTGCGGCAGTTTAGAGGATGCTCGTGCTGTGTTTGATGATTTGCCTATGAGAGATGTGGTGACATGGACTGCCATGATCGCAGGGTATGCTCAGCATGGACGAGGTCAAGAAGCGCTGGATTTGTATGCCTCCATGCAGCAGGACGGCTTGTATCCAGCCAATCACGTCACGTTTGTGTCCCTGCTAAAAGCGTGTGCCGTTGTGGGTGCTTTGCATCAGGGCATGCAGCTCCATTCCTTGATTCGGAAAAGAGGGCTGGAGAATGATGTGGTCATCGACAGCTGCCTGGTTGACATGTACGCAAAGTGTGGGAACTTAGAGGATGCTCGTAAATTTTTTGACAACCTGCCCACTAGAAGTGTGGTGACATGGAATGCCATGTTTGCAGGGTATGCGCAGCATGGACTTGGTCAAGAAGCCCTTGATCTTTATGCAAGCATGCAGCTAGAGGGCAAGACACTACCTGATCGTGTCACGTTCGTGTGCCTCCTCAAGGCTTGTGCCAGCCTCAGGGCTCTGCAGCAGGGAAAGCAGCTGCATTCTCTGATTCAGGAAAGGGTACTGCACACTGATATGGTTGTGGGAGCTGCCTAGTCGACATGTATGCCAAGTCACCACATCTCTGCTAGACAGTCTACCAAACACTTGGCGGGCGTCCTCCAGGCTCCCGCACTTTGCATACATGTCCACCAGGCTGTTCAACGCACTTATTGCAGGGAATGCCCGGCATGGAGACAGTGTAGTGGTCTTTGACTTGGTTCGCAGAATGAGAGAGGATGGCATACAGCCAGACGAGGTCACATTCCTCAGTGTGCTCACAGTATGCAGCCATGCGGGTCTTGTGCACAAGGGGCGAGAGAACTTCGAGGTGATGAGGCGACAGTACAGCATCCCTCCTAGAGCCGAGCACTACACTTGCATGGTGGATCTCCTGGGTCGAGCAGGCCAACTCGACGAGGCACTATCATGGGCAAGATCAATGCCCGTAGTCCCCGACGCTGCAGTTTGGCACACTTTACTGAATGCTTGTCAAAAGTGGAGCAATGTTGAGGTGGGACGCTTTGCTTTCCATGAAGCAGTGAAGTTAGACGACAAAGATGCCGCAGCATATGTGTTGATGTCGAACATATACACCGGTGCTCAGATGTGGGAAGAGGCTTTGGAGATGCAGGCAAGAAGGACGGGAATCGGGGCATGGAAGCAGGCAGGCCAGAGCGGGTGGACAGACATGGAAGGGTGGTGCACACTTTTATGGTTGGGGATAAGGAGCATCCTGAGAGTGAAGTAATATATGCAAGCCTGGAACAGCTGGTCTCCAGAATGCAGAGAGAAGGTTATGTACCACACCTCGACTTGTCTTTGGAGGAAATGTCTGATGTTGGAGAGGAAGGGTTTTGCCTTGCAGGAACTGGTTGCCGTAAACGGGACCGGGACCTGTGAATGCATACCCAGGGTGCAGGCTGACAGCGTTGCCAGCCCCGAGCTGCTCCGTCACAAGCACAGGTATGAATGCTGAACACGTGGAGGAACGAACACCGTGGCAGGAAGGGCCGAACCAACACATGGAATCACAGGAACCCAAGATGTAAGTCCCTTTACAGCCTAATTGCAACCTTTGAACAGACAAGACTTGGGTCATGCTCCACCGTAACTGATCCTTCTGTATGTGATGCTGCAGACAACTATGGAGACCTTGCATGCCGCTTAATGGCAATCCGAATGCAAGGTGCACAGAATCTGTTGGAAATGTGTTTACAATCGAAACATTGATTTTGCAACTGTTTCCATTGTATACACCCAATTGATAGCTTCAATTCTGATCAAGCCCCCATCTTAGTGACGGGGTTGCATACAGTGTCCACTTCGAGACTCCAATATCAGAACTTTTCAAGCCGTGAAAATGTACAGACTGCGACGTACCTCTTGTCAGATGATATGAGAAACCGAGGTATCAATGATTCTGTTGAAAATTTTCAACCCTCCACCAGAAATGCTTCGTCCTCGTCATCAGATATGTCCCATGATGAGTCCAGATGTGGCACATACCCTTGCTTTTTCGTTTCGGGAACAAGCTGTTTCAACCTTGCATATATGCCGTCACTCTCAGGATGCTTTTTATCCCCGACCAGAAAACTATGAACCAGACCATCTCCGTTTGTCCACGAGCTGTGGCCCGGCTGCTTCCATGCCCCGACTCCTTTCCTTCTTACCTGCATCTCCTGCGCTTCCTCCCACAACTGGGCACCAATATATATGTTGGACATCAGAACATATGCTGCAGAATCTTTTCATCAAGCTTTACTGCTTCGTGGAAAGCATGGGATGCCACCTCCACATTGCTCCACTTTCGACAAGCGCCCAACAGAGTGTGCCAAACTGCAGCTTGAGGCTGTACTGGCATTGTCCTAACCACCGCAAGTGCCTCATTCAGTTGGCCAGCCCGGCCTAGCAGATCAACCAAGCATGAGTAGTGCTGCATGGTGGGAGTGATGCCATATTGCCTGGTCATAGTCTCAAAGTATTCTTGTCCCTTGTCCACTAGACCCGCATGACTGCAGACTGCTATTACACTAAGAAACGTGATGCCATCTGGCTGTAATCCATCCTCTCTCATTTTGTGAATCAACCCAATGACCAGTTCACTGTCTCCCAGACGAGTGTATCCAGCAATCAGTGCATTCCAGGCGACAATGTCTCTTTCCAGCAATGCATCAAACACCTGTTGTGCATCACCCATGCTGCCGGACTTGAATACATGTTTATCAAACTGATGGCTACAGACGCATCAGCTTGAAGCCCTTGTTCTTTTATCTCCGCATGCAGCTTCCTTCCACATGCAACGCTGCCACTCCTGCACAGGCTTGCAGAATGCAGACAATGTGACACAATCAGGATAAATGGTGCTTTCTTGCTGCATAAGGCTGTACAGACGAAGGGCTTCCTGACACTTGCCCTGCTGGGAGTATCCTGCTATGATGGCATTCCAAGTCACCACTGTTCTTTCGGGAAGCCTGTCAAATACGCTCTGAGCATCCTCTAGGCTGCCACACTTTGCATACATGCTCACTAGGCTGCAACCTACAACCACATCAGCTTCCAGTTCTCGTTCTTCAATCTGCCAATGAAGCTGCTTCCTTCTCCAGGGCCGTGGTACCTACACTTGCACAGGCCTGCAGGAGACACGAAAATGTCACAGAATCAGGTGGACCAATGCCTTTGTTTCGCATCGCACTGTAAAGACAAAGGGCTTCCTCAACCATGCCTAGATGGGAATATCCTGCAATCATTACATTCCATGTCACCACATCTTTCTGAACAAGTCTATCAAACATGCTCTGCGCATCCCCAGGCTTCCACATTTTGTGTACATGTTTATCAAATTGTTGCCTACGGTCAGATCAGCTTCAAGGCCTTGTTCCTTAATCTGATCATGAAGTTCCTTTCCCTTGTCCAGAGCCAAGAATCCCAGGATGGCACATGCCTGAAGGAGGCACACGAATGTCACAGAAGTTGCTGCAGCCACACCCTCTTGTTGCATGGCAGTGTACAGGAAAGGGCTTCCTGGCCCAAGCCCCGCTGGCAGTACCCTGCTATCAAAGAGGTCCATGTCACCGCATCCTTTTCTGAAGTCTGTTGAATACTGTCTCAGCATTCTCGAGGCTGCCACACTTTGCATACATATTTACCAGGCTGCCACCTACAACTGCGTCAGCTAGCAGTCCTTGTTCTACAATTTGTGCATGAAGCTGCTTCCCTGTTCCAAAGCCAGAGTTCCCACACTTGCACAGGCTTGCAGCAGGCACACAAATGTCACAGAATCAGGTGAAACGATTCCTTCTTGCAGCATGGCACTGTAAAGACAAAGCGCTTCCTGACCCATGTCCTGCTGGGAATATCCTGCTATCAAGGCATTCCATGTCACAACATCTTTTGACTAAGTCTGTCGAAGACAATGTGGGCATCCTGTAGGCTGCCACACTTCACATACATGTTGACGAGGCTGCAGCCTACAACCATGTCCCGTTGAAGTCCTTCTTCTTCAATCTGTGCATGGAGCTGCATTCCCTTGTCCAAGCTGGGCTGCCCAGACTTGCACATGCATGCAGGAGGCACACAAATGTTACAGAATCGGGTACAACCATGCCTTCTTGTTGCATGGCACTGTGAAGGTCAAGAGCTGTCTGACCCATGCCCTTGTGGGAATAACCTGTTATCATGGCATTCCAGGTCGCCACGTTTTTCTGATGGAGTCTGTCAAACACTCTTTGAGCATCTTCCAAGCTGCCACACTTTGCATACATGTTTATCAAACTGTTAACCAGTAACATGTTGACCTGAAGCCTTTGGTCGCCGATCTTTGCATGAAGCTGCTTACCCCTTTCCAAGCTGGGGTTCCCATGCTTGCACAAGCCTGAAACAGGCACACAAACGTCACAGTATCAGGTGCAACTTTTCCTTCTTCTTGCATGGCACTGTAAACACGAATCGCTTCCTGACCCATTCCTTCTGGGAATATCCTGCTATCATGGCATTCCAAGTGGCCACATTTTTCTGATTAAGACTATTAAACACACACTGAGCATCCTGAAGAGTGCCACACTTTACATACATGTTTACCAGACTGCAGCCGACAACCACATCCATTTGAACTTTTCGCTCCACCATCTCTGCGTGAAGCCGCATCCCCTTCTTCAAAGACAGGGGCCCTAAACTTGCACATGCCTGCAGGAGGCATGCAAATGTCATGGAATTGGGTGCAATGATGCTTTGGTCTTGCATAGCACAGTAAACCTGCAGGGCTTCTTGACCCATGCCCTGTTGAGAATATCCTGCGATCATGGCATTCCACGTTACTACATCTTTTCGACCAAGTCTGATAAACACTCTATAAGCATCTTCCAAGCTGCCACACTTTGCATACATGTCCACCAAACCATTACAAACAAACAAATCAGAGCCAACACCAGTGGCAACCGCATGAGCATGCACCTGCTTCCCCGTTGTCAAGTCTGCTCCCTTGCACAAGCCTGCAGAGCTGCTACAAAGACATGACTGTCTGGCTTCACAAGTGATGTGCACATCATGCGCTGATAGAGTTGTATGGCCTCTGCAGCTTCTCCTTGTCGAACATGGGCAGAGATTATGGATGACCACATGAATGCATCCGGTTCGGCAACAGAGTCGAACACATCCATGGCATCTTGCAACCTCCCAAGAGAAGCATACAAGCGCAGGATGTGGTTGCACAGGAACGTGTCCGACTCGTACCCCGCTTCCACGGTGAACGCATGGACACGGCGACCTAGAACGAGGTCCTTTGTGTCCACACAATTCTTGAGAACAGCATAGAAAAGAGGTTTCGAAATGCAACCATCCGTCTGCACCAGAAGACCCAAAGCCTCAACAGCCTGACTGAGATGGCCATCATGACATAGTCTCCTCACGGTTTCCGCCGCAACGCCCCTTCCGCATCCTGCAGGCCTGTGAGGGGCAGGATCATCCGGCAAGCTGGAGCTGGATGTAGTGCCCATGTGCACATCCAAACCAGCCAGCTTCTCATCTCCCCGGCTGGCTTGTGGTAGTGGCCATCCTTTAGCCAGAGGACTTCATGGAGGCTTCCAGTATGAGTATGTGCCCCGGTATCCCATCCAAGTGTCTGATCCATCAAAACCTCTAGTCGCAAACCAGATGCTTTTCCAGCCAAACATTGATCTGGACGAGCTTTAACCTTCCTTGCAAGAGTGCTACTGCTGCTGCTGCTGCTCCTGCTCCTGCTATTGCTGCTCCTGCTAATGCTACTGCTGCTCCTGCTACTGCTGCTACTGACGGCCCCGTTGCTCGACAAAATCCATGTCGGTTGAACGATATCTCTTCTGCCTATTAACACACCAAATTGTCCTTGTCGAGTCCTCAAAACGATCTCCACAGGAGCTCCTGCACCATCTCAAGCTCTGAGCCCTTTTCCCTCGTCTCACATCACATTCTTCCATCTTCCGGCTTCTCCAAACTGCGCTTTCCTTTTCTTTCTGTTTGAAGTTGCAAATCTATGTACTTTGGTTCATGAAGCTCATACATAGAGGGTTTATGATCCGGTCCCCCATCCGGAGTGATCAGCAGAACACTTCCTACCAAAGTTCGTTCGAATGTGGGAGGTTGTCTACCACTGGCAATAACCCCGAGGCCCAAGGTCGATACTGGATGGTAATGCCGAGGCCCAAGGAAGCCATGGTTATTTTCTCCCTATATATGTGTATCGGTATCTACCAATTCCTATTCCTACTGATCGTCTCATTCCTATTCCCATTCCCATTCCCATTGAGACCCAAGAAGCCCACGACTTTTCTCCTCAGTCTAACATCATTCCCACTCGAGGTCCAAGGAACCCACAACTTTTCTCCCTGAACGAGGCCTAAGGAACCCACAATTTTTCTCCCTATACAAATTTCAGCGGATTGTCCTAGGCCTCTATCTATCATCGTTCCTCTCGAGACCCAAGGAACCCACAGCTTTCTCTCCTTCTCTCCTTCTTTCTAAGGCTTAACTAGTACATCATCCTCGAATTGTCATGTTCACCACAGCGTCAACAGAAGCATCAGGAGCAACCGCAGCAGGGGCCAACCGCGCACTTCACAGGATTGATGACAGTTTCAGCACTGGATCCAGTACTAGTAGCTTCACGGGAAAGCGTGCCGCTAGGATTTGTCTCAAGAACCTGTGTCCACGGGAGATTCGGCGGCTGGGCAGCGTCTCCACCAGTATAATTGCTATGCAGGCAGATAAGCAGCAGCAGCTGGTTAGGAAGACGAAGGATTACAACAACGACATGCAGCGGCAAATGAGGAATCCTTCGAGTACCACCACGATTTGGGTGAGCATCCTCCACCAACCTACGTACAGAGTGTGCACTCCGCGACATCGGGCGATTCTGATCACTGCTTTCGTGTTGCAATCGCTCAGGGATGCACTTGACGCGCATCACCAGCAACATCATCGTGGGGTCACAGCCGCAGAGCCCGGCCGATATCGATCGTCTTCATTCGGATCACGACGTGGGCGCGATCTTGAGCTTGCAGCAGGACCAGGACGTGCAATATTGGGGCATTGACATCGACTCGGTGGTGCGAAGGTGCAAGCATCATGGCATCCTCCATGTGCGGAAGCCGGTGAGCTTAACGTTCTCGTTGGATCGTCGCTGCTGGGCCCGTACCTCACTTGCTTCACCTTGGCCGATCTCAACAGCATCTCTTGTGACCTGCGACATTGATTTCTTTCGTTAAACTTTCTGCAGGCCAGAGATTTCGATGCCCAGTCTTTGCGGCAGGAGCTGCCCAAGGCCGTGTCTGCCCTGGAACGGGCGCTATCTCAACTCGAAGGCCGAACCGTTTACGTGCATTGCACAGCAGGCCTTGGCAGGGCACCCGCTGTTGTCATAGCCTACCTCTTCTGGTTCCACAACATAGATGTACGTAAACCCATGAGCTCACATCCTTCAAGATCAGCCCTTCCCTTACTTGCATCCGTTCTCACATACTCACACTCCTCTCCCTTAACTTTCTCCCTCTGTACGTGCAGTTGGAAGCCGCATACAACATGGTCACCTCAAAGCGGCCATGTGGTCCCAAGAAGGATGCCATCAGAGGAGCGACTTATGACTTGGCTAAGAACGATCCTTTGAAGGCTCCATTCGAACATCTTCCAGACTACGCTTTCACAGGTGTCGCCGACTGGGAAAGACGATTGATTCAAGAGAGAGTTCGCTCTTGCTCGGCGTGAAGCTTGAATGCTAACCAGTTGGCCACTACCATGTACATGGCTTCTTTCCGGCACTTAATCAGTTCCAAACATATGCAAACTCGTTAATTACTTACTCAAACATATTCAAACTTGTTAATTACTTACCTCAAACATATTATTCAAACTTATACTTCATGTGCTCCAACGTTAACATGTATACAATGAATACTTACTTAGCCCATGGAGTGTTCAAGAGAATGTAATAATTTCAAACCCAAATGTAGTCCCTAATTAATTGTGAATATGCTGATTTCACACAACATAGTCCTATTAATTGTGAATCTACTGATTTCACAAACATAGTCCTATTAATTGTGAATCTAGTCCTATTAATTGTGAATCTAGTCCTATTAATTGTGAATCTAGTCCTATTAATTGTGAATCTACGATTTCACACAAACGTAGTCCTATTAATTGTGAATCTAGATTGTTTCCATTTCTATTAACATAGACTATATAATATCTGGATAGATGTTAGATACCTTGGCCATAAGACATTTAACATGGAGAGGCTCGCACCCTTGTGTGAGGTCGGCACGTCCACATAGTAGTGAACAATTGCAAAGTACCACAATAAGACGCAAAGGATGGTACCCATCTCAATATTGATCTAACTACAACACACCATCTCAATATTGATTCTTTCATAGCTTATTTAACTATAAAATTCTTGCTTGACTACAGAATTTTTATCTCAGATGGTATATATACACCCCACTCTTCAACACCCATCCCATTCTTAAACATCCCATCTTAGTACTATTTCCCAGGTTGCGTGACTGCAGTTTTAAGGTTGCTGGACTGCACAGTTTTAAGGTTGCTGGACTGCACAGTTTTAAGGTTGCTTGCCTAGTTCGTCTCAATACAGATGCCTGCAGGCACTTTGTTAGAAAGACATTCAAGGTTTCAACAATTGAAGAGGGGAAGTTAGTTTGTCTCAAACAAACATGTACCGCATTGTTTTGTACAGAGCTTGGGATCCAAAAAGGACGTAGCCGATTATGGTGTTGGTCGTGTGCTTGCCAATTCTCGTACTTCTTCTTGCCAATCATATGCTTGCCAATCATATGCTTGCTTGGGCCTATTTCACTTCATCGACTGCAGATCGAAAGCAAGAGCTTGAGCCGAACATAGAAAGTGAAATATCGCACATTCTGAATATACAACAGCGTCTGTTTAGAAAGGGGTTTCTCCTGTCAAAAGGGTTTTGGAAAAATCCCAACCCTATTTCGCCGGAAACTGAAGTTGGTTTGGTTTTTGTTGGTTTTTGTAGGTGTTCATCCATCGGTTTCGGGCATTCTCGGCTCCGGCACCACTTCCTGTCGAGTCATTTACACCGCGCTGGCGCCTTATACTCAGGTTCATGGCGATTTAGTCGGTGTGATGAAGGGCCAGTGACCTCATTGTTCCATAATTTCGTCATGTCCGTAGTTTCTGCATTTTGTGTGGTTTTGTATGTTTTGTATACCGGAGGGCCTAGGCGCATAAGTGTGCTCTAAACAACGCTATGTGCAAACTTGTGCATGCATGCAAAAAGAACGCGAAAAATGATCTTCTAATGGGAAGCATGTCCTTTTGGCGGTCGAGGATGTCGGAACTCCGACAAAATAACAAGTAGCGAGACATCGGCGGAGGTTCACCTAGACCACTCTTATATACCTATCCTATGCCCTAATGCGATGAAGAACACTCTATCCCCTTTTTATTCTTTACGGTGTTTCCGTCTCTTTCGGCGGTGACCTAGTACCGGGTTATCATCAAACATGCCAAAGGGGCCCAGCTGGGTGAACAAGTGCATGCACCAGGGGGCAAGGGGGCCCGGGTGCGCGCACTTGTGCGCACCATGGGCAAGGGGGCCTGGGCGTGCACACCAGGGGGCAAGGAGGGCCGGGTGCGCGCACTTGTGCGCGCACTAGTGCGCGCACGGGTGCGCGCACTTGTGCGCGCACCAGGGGGCAAGGGGCCGGGTGCGCGCACTTGTGCGCGCACCAGGGGGCAAGGATGCCCGGGTGCGCGCACTTGTGCGCGCACCCGGGGGCAAGGAGGCGCAAGTGTGCACACAAGTGCACGCACCCAAGGTCAAGAAGGGCCTGGGAGCATGAACCCAAATGGTTCATGCCTCCTAGTGCATTCCCAGACGGTTCATCCAAAGAAAAAAAGAGCAAAAAGGCTTAAAAAATCCTAAAACCCCTTAAAAATTACAAAAAAGTCCAGTTTTTTGAGGCAAGTGCGCGCACAAGTGCGCGCACTTGCTCTAAAATTTTGACAAATTTTTGCATTTTTTGTATTTTTTGATATTTTTGTTGTTTTAAAGGGTTCCTTTCGACGTTTTCAACCTTTTTTGTGCAGCACCCTAGTGTGGATATGTTCTTATCTTTACTTAACCCTCATCTTTTTCTAGTAGTTAAAACTTTGAACTAGTAGTGAGAACCTTTTGCATCTTTTGAATCTTGAGACGTTTGGCGTGGGCCCAGCTCTAAGTGCAGACCATGCCACTCTCATTCTCGCACTAGACGTGGATCAAGAGCATCAGGCCAAAGAAGATATTATTGTCCCAATGTCTAAGGAACAAAGTCCTGTAAAATTCTCGGAGCGAGAGTATAGTCATAGGATTGACTAGTATGAATGAAAGGTAGGTGCGCAAACAAGTTTGCGCACCAGAATTACAGCAAGCCCTAAAAACTCTAAATGTTTGTATCGTCCAACACCGCAATGATTGCGGATGTTGGAAGCTTAGATGTAAGTGCGCGCATAAGTGTGCTCTAAAATTGACAAATTTTGCATTTTTGTCGATTTGAAAAAAGCCGAGCGAGAATGAGACTTTAGGTTTTGCCACGTACTTGCAATCTACAGTCTCAAATAACGTGTATCAAAACAATTATTCAAAAGGTTGCGGGTAACATGTCTGCAGAGAAATATCAAAAGCACGATTATAGTGCGGATTTTTCAAGTGCAAAAGGGGTCCGGCCAAGTCCGTGTGCAAAAAGGGGTTTCAGGAGAAACCCCTTTCTAAACAGACGTTATACCATGTCCGTCTATGCCCTAGCTATAGTCTACCTCTGGAAACCTATTTGGAGAAGACAAGGCTATGGCATCGATCGCATGCGACTTGTATTTTTTTGCCTTGATCCCGACGTGATAGCCGCCTACTTCATCGACCTTGCGTATATAGTGTGTCACTCGTGAAACCTTTTAGTATCCCCAACAACAAACCAAAGGCACCGTCCCTCCATGTTTGTCCACCAACTCTAGCCAGCTTGCGTATGCTTGGCTCTCCTGCAACATGCTAACTAGATCGCAACCAACAACCACATCGTGTGAATCGCTCACCAATCATCCATGAAGTTGCTTCCTTCCCTCTCCGACTGAAACCAACACTTGCACATGCCTGTAGGGTCGCCACAAACACATGGCCATCTCGCTTCACGCTTGACCTCCGCATCTAGTGATCTGATTGTATAGTCTCATTAGCTTGTCCTGTTGCACATGGGGCGAAATTACGACCACATGAAGGCACTCGGTCTCTTGACCATAACAAACACCTCCATGGCTTCTTGCAACTTGGTATAAAGCGAGTGATAGCTAATGTCAATCATCTAATGTTACCAAACCTTCCTCTTGAAGAGTGTCATAGTAACCATTAGGTTGTTTATCGATAACCATAAGTTCATTGAAATTCAAGCTGGTTAGGACCTTCCGATCGGATACTACCGAGATGGGGTGCCACCGTCCGTTCTAGATTCGATACTCCTTAGTCCCGTAAGCACATATTTTGTTGCATGAACTAGAGCACTTTCCACCCATGCCTATTCTCACGCAGTAGTCTATGTATTACATTTTTGTCGAGGGAAATAACACTTTTGACTATGGATATATTAGACCGTGAACTAACTTACATACTTAAGACATTTCTTATGGAGTTTAAAGGTCTTTGGATTCAATTGTGCATGCATTAAAGAATGTGCATCACTAATTATGTAGTACCCTAAGTGTGTATCAATAGTGTGGGGAACGTTCTTGTGAAAATATGATTTATTGGGTTTCGTTTAAGGAAGCATGTCTTTGTTGGGTTTTGGTGAAAGAAATGTTGCATGGACTCGTGAAGCTCATGAATATTTATAGCTCGGTGTACAAAACTCAACATTAAGTGACAAGGGTTAAATCTCCACACAAAGAATAGCCCATCCTTCCCAAAAGCATCTCATCTAAGATGTTATAAGGTCTGGCTCTATAACCCAGTCGTCCTACCCTTTTTCAGTGAATTCGATGCTCTCGATTATGTTATTATGTTTCTAGGGAATCAACAGCGTAAATCTACAAAGCCCAAAAAATGCAGTTCATTATGAGACGAAGACAAACTTAGATAAGTGTTTTAGCAGTGATATGTTGAAACAAGGACAAAACCCAAGCGAGCCCAATAATATGTTGAAACAATGGACAAAGCCCAAGCGAGCCCAATGGCGGACCGGTAAGTAGAATGGAGAAGGCGTGTATTGGCGTGTGACACGGGACAGATCCACATGATTCTCAATCATGGAGAGCAAGATAAAGACATATCCACTGTTACACCGTCTACACTAACAAGCTGTTTACATGAAAATGAAAATGATTAATAGAGGTTGTGTGAAGGCGTAGGTGAAATGAGTAAAAATATAAGCAAAGTAAGGGCCTCTCCGCCACCATTCCAGGACTAGACTCATGGCCCTGGCCGACAAGGCTGGCCCTGATGCAATCAAGGACAGGATTGTAAAACTCTGTCAGGACATCTCCCTTCTCATACCGCAAACAGACGCTGTGGGATGGATGAAATTTTGCGCAGGTGATAGGATACAGCGGCGGCTTCTGGGTAGAACTGCCCTGGCAGCCTTTCTTTTCTTCCACATCCCATCCAGTGTGCTCACTGCAGCTAGCTAGCCACCATCCATGTACCATATGTCCAGACAAATCAGTTGATGAGAACCCGCAATCCGCAGAAATTGTGAAAAATGTGCATTATCTTCAATAAAGAAAAATGAATCATGGCAGCACCTAGCTAGCATGCTATCTTGCTCGTGCTCACTTGCTCCTTTCAAGCCTTCGCGCTACAGGCTAGGAGCATTCCAAATTTAAAGCCTCATTCAACACACCACCTTACGCATTGTGCACTCAACCCATGCAGTTCACTCCTCACCAATGTTGCGGGTTCAAAGAGTCCTCATGACTCTAGAGGGCACAGACGTAACGTCTTGCAAGGAAGGAAGGAAGGAAGAGTGGAGTGGAGTGGAGTGGAGTGGGTTATAGGGTGGAGTGATCGTGTGTCCATGTCTGTCGATGTGCCATGAGCTCTTGGCTAGGGTTATGGCTGCCAGCTTCCTGCACCCAAAGTGGGCTCCTGGGAATGTTGTGATCAAGCAGCAAGACGTATGGATCTGTGGTGGTCGCAATGGTCCACCCCAGCTCTGGTCCCCCTGCCATGTCACCTGGTGTGGGAAGTTTGAAGGACAGGCTGCTATTGCTGGAGCCAGCTACCGTCATGAAGGCAAAACGCAACAAGAACAGCAGGAGCTTTTGTGGCAAGCTTTTTCTCGGATCCCGCACAGTGGTGGGATTGCAGGCAGGCTAAGAGGAGTCCCCGCCATCCGGACTTCAGGCACAAGCGCTCCAAGAAGGCCTGTGGATAGACAATCCAAGGAATCCTGGCTGGCTGCAGGCTCAGCTAGCTGCGTGGGATGCGCAAGGGCATGCTGGGACCAGCTCTTCCTCAGGGAGCCAGGCTGGCCCGTGGAGACATGGAGAGGATGAGTCGGAGGTGGATATCTGTCGGAGGCTGTGTGACAAGGGCCAGCTAGGTGAGGCTATTGAAGCTTTGGACCTCCTGGTGCAGAGGGACTGCGTTCTGACACCAGTCTTCTCTATTCTGTGCTCAAGAGGTGCATTGCACAGAGGATTTGCATAACGGGAAACGTGTCCATGTCCTCTCTGTTAGAAGTGGGAAGGAGACGGACAGGTTTCTGGGCAACCACATCATACGGATGTATGCCTCTCATGGCCTGGTGGAGGACGCGGTGAACGTGTTTTCCAAGATAGCTGCTCCAAAACCTTCGCATGGGCTTCCATTATCAAGGCGCACGCGGATCATGGGCAGCCTGCCGAGGCCGTGAAACTGTATCGCCAGATGCGGCAGTCGGCGATGAAGCCTAACAACCATATATTCGTGGCAGTCCTCAAGGCCTGTGCTGTGGCAGGGGACCTGGCTTCCGGGAAGGAGGTGCATACCGACATACTGGAGAGTTCTCATGAGCCTGATATGTTTGTTGGCAGCTCCTTGCTGGATATGTATGCAAAGTGCGACAGTTTAGAGGATGCTCGTGCTGTGTTTGATGATTTGCCCACGAGAGATGTGGTGACATGGACTGCCATGATCGCAGGGTATGCTCAGCATGGACGAGGTCAAGAAGCGCTGGATTTGTATGCCTCCATGCAGCAGGACGGCTTGTATCCAGCCAATCACGTCACGTTTGTGTCCCTGCTAAAAGCGTGCGCCATTGTGGGTGCTTTGCATCAGGGCATGCAGCTCCATTCCTTGATTCGGAAAAGAGGGCTGGAGAATGATGTGGTCATTGGCAGCTGCCTGGTTGACATGTACGCAAAATGTGGGAACTTAGAGGATGCTCGTAAACTTTTGACAACCTGCCCACTAGAAGTGTGGTGACATGGAATGCCATGTTTGCAGGGTATGCGCAGCATGGACTTGGTCAAGAAGCCCTTGATCTTTATGCAAGCTTGCAGCAAGGGGCAAGACACTACCTGATCGTGTCACGTTCGTGTGCCTCCTCAAGGCTTGTGCCAGCCTCAGGGCTCTGCAGCAGGGAAAGCAGCTGCATTCTCTGATTCAGGAAAGGGTACTGCACACTGATATGGTTGTGGGAAGCTGCCTAGTCGACATGTATGCCAAGTGTGGGGACATTGAGCTTGCTCGGAGGGTCTTTGACGAGTTGCCCAGAAGAGAGGTTGTGACGTGGAGTGCAATGATTGGAGGATATGCCAATCATGGCCTTGGCCAAGAAGCTCTTGATCTGTATGCAGTTATGCAAGAGGATGGCATGGCTCCAGCGAATCACATCACTTTCGTGTCCCTCCTGAAAGCATGTGCCATTGTGAGAGCCTTGCAACAAGGAAAGCAGCTTCATCTGCAAATTGAACAAAGAGGATTAGAAACTGATCTGGTTGTTGGCAACTGCCTGGTGGACATGTATGCAAGATGTGGAAGCTTAGAGGATGCACGCAGAATTTTTGACCGGCTCTCTAGTAGAGACGTGGTAGCTTGGAATGCAATTCTTGGAGGCTATTGTCAGCAGGGGCTTGGTCAAGATGCGTTGGATCTTCATGCAAGTATGCAACAAGAGGTGCTGTCTGTGGGTAATCATGGCACGTTTGTCTGGCTCCTGAATGCATGTGCCAGTGTTGGAGGTTTGCATCAGGGAAAGCAGCTTCATGCTGTGACCCAAGATAAGGGACTAGATTGTGATGTGGTTGTCGGCAACTGTCTAGTGGACATGTATGCAAAATGTGGGAGCTTGGAAGGTGCTCGCCAAGTGTTTGAAACGTTGCCTGTGAAAGATGTGGTGACATGGAATAGTCTGCTGAATGGTTATGCCAAACATGGGGATGGCCACAGGGCAATACAGTTTTCGAAGAAATGCGGAGGAAGGTGTGGAGCCCAACGGTGCTACGTTCATTTCTCTGCTGGTAGCTTGCAGTCACAAGGGGCTGGTGAAAGAGGGCCAGCGGTATTTCAGGATGATGAAGGAGCAGGGCATTGAGCCAACAGACCAGCATCATAACTGCATGATTGATCTTCTTGGGCGGTCAGGGGATTTGGAGGCTGCTGAAAAATTGTTGCAGTCAGTGCCCTTCGAAAATGATGTTGTGGGGTGGACTTCTTTGCTGAGTGCGTGTGAAAGCCATGGTGATGTAGAGCGTGGAAGGCGATGTTTTGAACGTCTGGTACGTTTGGAGCCGCAGACTGCAGCTGCTTATGTGCTACTGGGCAATATCTATGCAAATGCAGGCATGTGGGGTGATGTAGAGGAAATAGAAAGGTTGAGAAAGTGCGCGGGTGCTTGGAAAAAGCCCGCAAAGGCTGGTATTGAAGTGAACAATAAGGTGCACGAGTTCACCGTGGGAGACGAGAGGGTGACGTTGCCTCGAAGTTGATTAGCATGAACGTGAGGGTGCAGGATGAAGGCGGGCACGTGCCTTTGACTGACCTGGTTCTGAAGGCAGTTTCAGAGAGTGAAAAGGAAGATGCATTGTGTGGACATCGGAGAAGTTGGCATTAGCATATGGCCTCCTTAACACTCCGGAGGGGACAACCTAGTGGTAACTAAGAACCTTCGCATGTGCAATGATTGTCACAGTAGCACCAAGATTATGTCACGCCTTGAGCAGCGCCAAATCATCGTCAGGGATGCACACCGTGTTCACTGCTTTGTGGATGGCAAATGTTCTTGTGGGGACTGGCATTGAGACAGTTCAAGTATTTGGAACCAGGATGATTGCGAAGCACGGTGTGGGTACAGGCCGGGCATTCCACGACAATTGCGAATGGTTTGCTGCATTGGAAAACTGCAGGCAGCTCTGGAGATAAAAGGAGACAGCAGGGACTATCTGCTCGCTGTGACATGAGTACACATTTGTTGGGGCTCGGGCCCCGCCCTCTAAATTGCTGGCTGGCCATGGAAGCATCGTGGGAACTCCTTGAACCTCCTATCGATGTCTCACAGCCCGGAAAGAACATCCTCAACCGCCTGCTGGGCCAACTCGATCTTGGCCGGAATGATGCAATCAAAAGGGGCTGAGGATCGTACTCTATTGTGAGCTGGATAGCTCTGGCCTTGCCTTCGCCAGCGAATTTTGCACAGAGCGTCAGCCCGAAGTCAATTCCAGATGATACTCCGGCGCATGTGGAGATCTTGGAGTTCTCCTGCAGCCCGCCCAGCATGCCTAGTAAGTTTGTTCAATCACTATCTAAGCAGCAAGTGGTATGCAGTCATGTAGTGCACGGTGTCGGTGTGCTCACCTCATCCACCCACACGACCCGCTGCGGGACGTAAGTGGCTCCATATTCCGGCCTCTGGATCTCCTCCCTTGCTATCCAATGTGTGGTGACGTTGGCCCTTTGAGCAGCCCTGCAGCTGCCAGGATCAATGCTCCTGTGCACACAGACGTCGTGTACTTGGATGTCTGGTGGGCCTGCAATTAGCACATTTCTGCATTCCTGAGATGTCCATTGGATGAAGGAAACAGAGTTGGTCAGTCAGGACTCACCTGCCGGACCCATTCGATGATGGCCTTCCATTGCCCTTCCTTCTACCCATCGGCTTTGGAAGTTTCGTACACCGTCAAGCCTCCAGGAACAAGGATGATGACGTCCGGGTTGGGCAAGGTTTGGTATGATCTAGTTGCAGTGAGACTGACCATCTGGCTGTCTGCCGTGTATTGCTGGCCCTCCTCGGCACCCACCAAATACACATGCACGCCTTCCAGCTGCCACAGAGATTCGTAAGGCCCAATTACGTCCAGAGCAGTGAAGCCCTGGAACAGAGGGATGCCGATGCTTGCCACCTTCACACTTTCGCCCATCGTATTGCTCTTGGAACAGCTGCAGCCTGGATGGAAGTTGGGAAGAAATGAAATGGGTTTGGAAAGGCGTGGAATGGAGTGGAATGGATAGCCCAGGTGGCTATATGGCCTCACGCCTGCTTGGGGGATGGATAGTACAGTCTGATGCTTTGATGGAGTCATATCCTGACGGAGTCATATCCTTGCGAAGTCACATCCCGAAGAATCATCCCTGACTGACGCGTTCCAGAGAAGGACACAGGCAGGTGGCCCAGCCTTACATTATTGCTGGACACTGACGAGTTCAGCCATCACTGTGTACATCGCAGCCCTCCAGTTCGCACTCTCTTGTCGCGGGCAAGTACTTGTCAGGCAGTGCCAGCTTGCTTTCAAGCACACCTGTTCTGGACGGCAACTGTTTTGGACGGCATCTCCGTCATGGGCGCAAGTCTGTGAATACCGATTTTTAAACTATGTTTTAGAAGCGTGATGCTTTCTCCAGGGCAAGCAAGAAAACGTGCATGATATCGTCAACATGTGCCGGGCAATGACTCTTGATTCCTACCCAACCTTGACAAAGCTGTCATTCCTAAGGCCCCTTGACAGTTTTTATCACCTGTTCAATTCTTGCCCAGATAGAGAAGACTTCAAACCACGTCAGCCTCCCACGTGGATGGAGCCTCCTTAGTGTCTTCCAGTGCCATCCCCGTACTGCCTGGGATGCTGCAGGTTTGCCTGGGATGCTGCAGGTTAGCTATCATTAAGGAAGTAGACCTAATTGTTGGAAGCATTTTTGAACATTGACGTTAGGTTAGCTGAATGTTTGAAGACATAAAAGATTGGCAGTTCATAAACGACGAGGGTAGAGGCATAGGGAAGGTGTGTAGGATACTCTCTGCCCACATACACGATGACAAGGACTAATTTCAAGCCGTATTACATCTTGAAAAGTAGAATGGTAATGGAAAATACCTTAGTTTTGTTTGATAATAATTTGGTAATAGGCTTGGTAATAGGCTTGGTAATAGTTTGCATGGGCGATTTGTTAAGACATTGGATAGGGATAGATCCACAACAGGCAAGCCTAGATGAAAGGCTGTGTCAAGTGTTTTCCAAAACGAGCCACCGAGCAAGAAGAACCTAGAGACTAGGTGCTGGGAAGTGGAGGACTAGGTGCTGGGAGGAGAAGCAGAAGGAATTCCTCCTACCATGTCCGGCAAGAAATCCTGATCCAGTCTTTGCAGACTTTTCAAACGGAGCTCAATGTGCGAAATGAAGCCCTGAGCAGGATCCTCCAGATGGGGGTTTCCCAGAGCAGGATCCCCCTGTCACAAGTTTAGAGTTTATAATATAACACAGTTGGACGACCAGAAGGCTTTCCCGCCTTTGTTGGCGCTGGCATCCAGGAGGAGTTTCTCAAGGAACCTGTGATTGCAAAGTTGAAATCTTTTGTGCTTCCCTCACGGCAGTCCGGGAGTCGAGCTTGTGGAAGGAATTATCAGGACCGAGTGTGTCGAAAACTCACACTCTGTATCTACCGGCATAACCAGTCAGTGCTAACGCAGGATTTGCTCAAGCGTGTTCTTTCAGACCAACAAGACTGTACAGGGAGATTTTCTCCTCATGGGATCTGGCCGACCTCAAATGGTGGTGGCCAGAATGTCCTGAAGCCTTTCTGAAGAATGCCTGTGAGCGAGCTAAAGAGCTCTTAAGTGCTGGTGAAGTCTTGGATGTCTTGCAAAGGCGACGAACAGGTCTCCTTCAAACCATATCCAACATAGATGCAGCTGTAGAGGAAGTCCTGCCTACAGAGAAAGGGGTGCTCGCACAACAAGACGCACCAGTTCAAACGTCTCGGTTTGTCAGAATCCGACGTACTATATCCCTCCCTGGAACAACTCACTCGGAGATGGGGAGCAAGTGTTGCAAACCATCAATCAAGGGATAAGAGATTTGAAGCAAGAGGTGAAAGCAGTGGGAGTCAAAGTGGATAGAATTGGCGAGACTTTGCAACTTATCCAACATGGTGCTCCCAAGGCCAGGGTGAGCCCCTACTGCTGGTGCTCAAGGCCAGGGTGAGCCCCTACTGCTGGTGCTCCCAAGGCCAGGGTGAGGAGATGGCCAGCGCCGCAGCCGAGCTGGGATGTCGCTGCAGCAGCAGTCCGCAAGGTTTAGGGTTACCGGACGATGATGGACAGGATGCTGCCGGGATTGCGGACGCTGCTGGCCCTGGCCATGCGGATGCCATCTCTGCCATGCGTCCTGAGCTGACTCTGTAGATCGATGCTACAGTCCGGGTCTACCGTATGCTAACTCAACCTTTCGTCATGTGGCTCGCACAAACTGTCAGCCTCATCTGCAGAGCGGTGATTACAGATGAGCATCACACAACGTCCATGGCTGTCCATTGCTTGCAGGCAATCTATTGAACACCCTGCGAGCATCGTCCAGACTGCCACACTTCCCACACATGGCAGACAGGAGCCAATAAACTCATCACCTTCTCGGGTCCTTGGCTGACAAGGAGCAAGGCACACTAGTGTGAGGCCAATACTTCAAGGTGGAGTCGTTTCGCTGCAGAAGGGCAAAGATTCACATGCCGATACTGTCGGCAAGGGCTTTGAATGGGATGTCTATGGGGGCAGCACGCACTGCTTTATATGTATGCAAAGTGTGGGAGCATCATGGTTGCACAACGGGCTTTTGATAGACATATGCAGCAGAATGTGGTGGTAAGGAATGCAACGCTTGCAGCATACGATTGAGTTACGTAATCCTTTTCAATCTATTTATAAAGTTTTGATGTATTTAGAGCCCTTTACAAACAACTAAAATGCACATAAGCTTTAAAGGCGTTTTTAGATTTAAAATCTGTTGCGGGAAGAGACCTAGACTCTAGGCTTGAGTTGAGCTGCCCCAGTCTACCATTACAACAAGTGAGGTGGCCTTCGCTTCCTACACGCCTGGCATCCCAAACACGGTTTGGCAGCTGTGTTAGGAGGCTCAGCTCGCATCGTCGCGATCGGATCGAAGGAGTCGGGGAAGGGCTGGCCAAGGTTGGGGTAGGCAAGGCAAGGTAGCAGGGACGGGTGCGAGGCGGGCTGTCAGGGCTTGCAGGTTGCTGCTTTCAGCAGCAGCGGGGGCTGAATGGAAAGCCTGGCCCTCGGTTGTGGTGGTGGGAGGCCAGGTCAGTGGACTGACTCCCTCATTGGGGCAGCTTAACCTCACGTGATGCCTCTTTGTTTGCTGGTTTCCAGCTTGGTGCGCGTCTAGAATTCTGGTTCCTCTGACTCTGACTGTTTAACCTCGCAACAGAGTTCTGGAAAGTCGTCTGTGCTGGAGAGCATCGTGGGAAGGATTTCTCGCCTCGAGGCTCAGGTGTGCATCTTCTCTTACACTGGATCACGGACGTGGACAGATCGAATTAGATGCAGGTTGGATCTAAAATGCATCTTTTCATGCTGTCGTTTTCTCGAAGCCCCGGCTGGATTCAGCATTAGGATGGTGATAGATCTTCAATTCACCTCGGTTTAGGATCGCGGCAAGAAGTGGGCCGGGTAAAGCAGATGTATTGCAAATGGCTTCCAACATGATCAGTGCGACGGTGATTTGTAGGGATTGTGACGAGGCGTCCCTAGTTTTACAGCTGCACAAGATGGACGATGGTTCCGAATATGGCGAATTTGTCCATGGCGCCGAAGAGAAGGTTTACGGATTATGGTAATGTTGTGTACTTGCTTTTGATGTGGAGGTCTTCAGGATCTTGCTTGTTGTGCTTTGTGAGGGGACGCATGTTTTACTCTTTCTTCTTAGGTTTAGGGTTCTTTCACTCTTTTTGCAAGTGTGGACGGTGAATATCGAGAAACTTGCATATTCTGTTTAGGTCTTTCCATGATTATAGACGACTTTTGCAAGTTTCGACCTGACGAGTGAGTATGTGGTTGCAGCTGCTTTTAGGAAAGAGATATCTGATGAGACCGACAGAGTCACTGGGGCAGCAAGCAGATCTCTCCCGTTCCGTGTCAACTGAGCATATATTCTCCTCATGGTATGTCTACCCAGAAGATTTACATCTCAAATTGGAAGGATTTACTTGTGGCCCTACGGTCAAATGAACGATGAAATCAAATTGTGAAACAAGTCGACAGTATCTTTCACCCTTGTGATCATATGCACGTGCTAGTAGTGAAGACGATCTCTATGCAAGGTTTGAAGTTTGTCAGGATGAGGCATAACAGGTTGCTACTCTATGATGTGATGCAGTGCTGAACTTGACTCTCATTGATCTTCAAAAGTTGTTGTTGGTAAGTGCTCCTTACGCCTATGACCATGTCTGTAGAGGCTAATTTCGGATGAGCCAGGGCTAAATTGGAGCTAATTACTTTTCTGTGTCACCTGCAGAGGGACAGCCTGACAGCAATATGGTTCGGTCATACGTGGAGAAGGTACCTTCCCGATACAATGATGCCTTAATGCGATCATGGCTTCGTGTGGGTTCTCTTGGTCACCGGACAGAGCAGAGCCGCGGACTCGCCTTCCTGCGCCACGAAGAACTGGTTGCCGTAGCGGGATTGCAGCTCGACGAAGAACTGGCGAGGCAGCAGGAGTTCACAGCAGGTCCCACGTTGAAGTTGAGGATGTTCGGCGACGTCAGGTCCTGGATCACCACGATGGTGCGCTCGTCTGGACTCCACAGGCTCCGCAGCGCCTGCCCCGATGTGGCCGGGGTAGGCTCGGTTGTCGTCACCACCGCTGCGCTGCTCCAGCTGCTTGCAGGCAGTCTGTCGTTAAATAATACCCTGCGAGCATCGTCCAGGCTGTCACACTTCCGAAAGCGTGGCTTTTGCAAAAATAAACCGTGAGAAGCAACAGCAGCACGAACTTGCTCAATAGATTGCCTATCCCACAGTGTAGAAACCATTAACCTGGTCAAATATAGCAAGAGCATCTCCTTGACACTTCAGCCACGTGTGCCATTGTGCAGCTGAAGGATTTTCTCACCTGGTCGACACATCCATGGCCTTCTGGAAAGGTGCAGGATTACCCTGATTCTGGTTGCAACATTTGCAGCCTATAATATAAACTCATCACCATTCTCGGGTACAGTTATGATCCATTGATGCCAAGGACGTCCATATGCCCTCTCCAGAGGATGTTCATATGCAACAACAACAACAACAACATTTGCAGCCTATAACATAAACTCATCACCATTCTCGGGTACAGTTATGATCCATTGATGCCAAGGACGTCCATATGCCCTCTCCGGAGGATTGATGGCAAGGACGTCCATATGCCCTCTCCAGAGGATGTTCATATGCACCAACAACAACAACAACTTTATGTATGTCCATTGGAAATATCTGGAAAGAGAAAATGAGTCATACCGCTATTCACTTGTGGAGAAACACCATGGGTTATATCCGCAATATCATTGCACTTCCTTCCCATACTGCGGTTTGGGAGGCGTGTTGTTCCCTTTCACAGTGCCGACTGATGAGCTTAGAGTCATGAAAGATCCGATCATGTTATCGAAAATTACAAGTAAAGGGTTTCTAGGTGGATCCAGTTTAGTGGACACCCAACCCACCCCATCATTCATCACAGGGACCGTGCACGGAGCCGTTTCCGTTCCGTTCCGTTTACATCTCAAATTTGAAGGATTTACTTGTGGTCAAATGAATGATGAAATCAAATTGTGAAACAAGTCGACAGATCTTTCACCCTTATGATCATATGCACGTGCTAGTAGTGAAGACGATCTCTATGCAAGGTTTGAAGTTTGTCGATGAGGCATAACAGTTGCTACTTTATGATGTGATGCAGTGCTGAACTTGACTCTCATTGATCTTCAAAAGTTGTTGTTGGTAAGTGCTCCTTATGCCTATGACCATGCCTGTAGAGGCTAATTTCGGATGAGCCATGGACTAAATTGGAGCCAAATTGGAGCTAATTACTTTTTCCGAGTCACCGCAGAGGGGACAGCGTAATATGGTTCGGTGATACGTCGAGAAGGTACCTTCCGATCTTGGATGCCTTAATGCGATCACGGCCGTGTGAGTTCTCTTGCTCACCAGACAGAGCCGCGGACTCGCCTTCTGCGCCACGAAGAACTGGTTGCCGTGGCGGGATTGCAGCTCCACGAAGAATTGGCGAGGCGGCAGGGAGTTCACAGCAGTCCCACGTTGAAGTCGAGGATGTGCGGCGTCAGTCTGCATCACCACGATGGTGCGCTCGTCTGACTCCACAGGCTCCGGCCACGATGTGGCCATGGTAGGCTCGGTTGTCGTCACCACCGCTGCGATGCTCCAGCTGCTTGCAGGCAGTCTGTTAAATAATACCCGCGAGCATCGTCCAGACTGTCACACTTCCGAAAGCGTGGCTTTTGCAAAAACCGTGAGAGCAACAGCAGCACCAACTTGCTCAATAGATTGCCGAACCCCACGTAGAAACCATTAATCTGGTCAAATATAGCAAGAGCATCTCCTTGACACTTCACCACGTGTGCCATTGTGCGATTGAAGGATTTTCTCACCGTCGACACATCCATGGCCTTCCGGAAAGGTGCGGGATTACCCGTAGAGATTAAGTGACTATCGTCATCGCAAATGCAGGAGAGGCTCACACGAGCCATTAGAAGGTTTATCACTTAGCTTCACCCAACCTCAACCGCAACAACAACAACAACAACTTTATTTATGTCCACTAAGGATGGGAGAACCATCATGGGACGAGATAGTACAGAAAAAGAGGTTTAAAACCGAGTACACTTACGTCGTCTGAACTAGAGAAGCACTGTATGAGGGAAGCGTAAAAGAAGGCAAAGACTACAAGGAGTCCAACAAGGACTGCCAAGATCAAGAAGCTCGAGAGACATAGTCCGAGAGCCTAGGAATGTGGAAAGAAAAATCTGCGAGAAGCCGGCACATTCAAAAGAAATGTGAGACCGAATATCGGCATAGGCGGGACAATAAAGAGGAAGTGTGATTGATTCGGGATCCAAGGAGCAAAGCTTGCATCCTATCGTCTTGGGAGGGTAGGCTTGAGCCAGCGGTCGGTCTCAATCCGGAGGTGGTGGGAGCTAACACGAAATTGACCTATGAGTGTCGGAGTTTGAAGGAAAGGGGAGTTGGGAGGAGGCGGGGTAGGAAATTTACGGAGGAGGATTAACTCGGAGCTCGTCTTTGTAAAAGCGGAGTCTAGAAGTGAGAGGGGAAAAGGAAAGAGGGGACCGGTGAGGCGAAGGTATCTTAATTTAAGGGCCTGCGAATGGAGTGGTTGGGGGATGTGAGAAAGGGGAGTTGGGAGGAGAGGGCCAAGCGAGTCGAAAAAGGTTCAAACTCGAATCTTCTAAGCGGTTGGCGGCTTGAGAAAGCCAAAAGAAGCTTGTGGGTCAAGATTGAGAGGCGGAGGACCTAAAGGCAAGGAGGAGGTAAGGGGATCCAAAATGGGATTAGCAATATCAAGGAGGTGGAGGCGGTAAAGAAAGGATGAGAGACGAAAAAGGCCATCAAGTTCGAGGGAAAAGGCGCAAATTCGAGAAAGGAGGATGGGTAATGGAGTTGAGCGCTTACAAGCAATGTGAGCGGAGAAAGGAAGATTGAACCCTTTCCACCTTCGCCCAAGAAGAAGGGAAAGATCCGGCCCCAAATTTCAGCGCCATACAAGGCGGAGGGAATTACCATAGTGTTGAGCAGTGCTTCAAGATTGATATCCCAAGATTCATCCTGTATAAAGAACGGCGCAGCATGAGCCCATCCCTTGGTAGCGGGAGGAGGCGGAGGAGGTCCAGTTAAATTTAGGACCGAAAATAGTGATACCAGATAAGTATAGGATCGAACCATCTCCACCTCCGACCATCATAATAAAATTTGCAATCACCCTTGTAATCCCGAGTGTTGAACCGCATAATCTTGGTCTTGCAGATTGACAAAGAGACCCTTGGTTTTACAAAAAGGGATAAAACATCCGATTGCTTTTGCGAGGCCCTCAGAATGAGATAAAGAACAATATCATCCGCATATAGGAGGATAGGAATACTTTCGAAATAGCCGAGCACCGTGGTCGCCGGATCAAGAAGCCATTCCTCAAGCTCATCAATATACAACCCAAAGAGATTTGGGGACAAAGGGTCGCCTCATGACGCCAAGTTGGATAGGGATCCGTGGGAAGACAAACCACGGGAGTCTTGATTCGAGCAAAGACCCTTTGTAGAGAAGGGTAGCATGCCACAAATGAGGAGGCATCTTAAGAGATTGAAGTCTCAAACAACTTATCCCAAGGCACGAGTTGAAAGCACGCTTAAAGTCAACAAAACAACAAGACGTGCTTCTTGGATGTCGAGCCCCTTCAACAATAGCCGGAGGGTAAAAGATGATCCAAAGTATTGACCGGGCAAACTTGGCCCCGAGCACGCACCTTAGCCTCCTCACCAGAAGTAGTCAAGATCTCCAAACTAGAGCTAAAGATCTTAGCATAGATAGACTCCACGGTGATAAATCGGTAATTAGAAGGGAGATAAGGGTCCACCTTGAGAATGGAGTGGAATGGATAGCCCTGGTAGCCAGGCTATGGCCTCACTGCCTGGGGATGGATACTAAAGTCTGATGCTTTGATGGAGTCACATCCTGACGAAGTCATATCCTTGCGAAGTCCCATCCCGAAGAAGCCATTCCTCAAGCTCATCAATATACAACCCAAAGAGATTTGGGGACAAAGGGTCGCCTCATGACGCCAAGTTGGATAGGGATAGATCCACAACAGGCAAGCCTAGATGAAGGCTGTGTCAAGTGTTTTCCAAAACGAGCCACCGGGACGTTGAGCAGAGAGATAAGGGTCGCCTCATGACGCCAAGTTGGATAGGGATCCGGGAGGAGGCGGAGGAGGCGGAGGGAATTACCATAGTGTTGAGCAGAGAGATAAAAGAACAATATCATCCGCATATGGATTACCATAGTGTTGAGCAAGCTTCAAGATTGATATCCCAAGATTCATCCTGTATAAAGCAGTAAAAACACAGAGCCCATCCCTTGGTAGCGGGAGGCGGAGGAGGTCCAGTTAAATTTAGGACCGAAAATAGTGATACCAGATAAGTATAGGATCGAACCATCTCCACCTCGACCATCATAATAAAATTTGCAATCACCCTTGTAATCCCAGTGTTGAACCGCATAATCTTGGTCTTGTGATTGACAAAGAGACCCTTGGTTTTACAAAAAGGGATAAAACATCCGATTGCTTTTTGAGGCCCTCAGAATGAGATAAAGAACAATATCATCCATATAGGAGGATAGGAATACTTTCGAAATAGCCGAGCACCGTGGTCGCCGGATCGAAGAAGCCATTCCTCAAGCTCATCAATATACAACCCAAAGAGATTTGGGGACAAAGGGTCGCCTCATGAGCCAAGTTGGATAGGGATCGTGGGAAGACAAACCACGGGAGTCTTGATTCGAGCAAAGACCCTTTTGTAGAGAAGGGTAGCATGCCACAAATGAGGAGGCATCTTAAGAGATTGAAGTCTCAAACAACTTATCCCAAGGCACGAGTTGAAAGCACGCTTAAAGTCAACAAAACAACGATGACGTGCTTCTTGGATGTCGAGCCCCTTCAACAATAGCCGGAGGGTAAAAGATGATCCAAAGTATTCGGGCGGAAATGCAGCGAGCACGCACCTTAGCCTCCTCACCAGAAGTAGTCAAGATCTCCAAACTAGAGCTAAAGATCTTAGCATAGATAGACTCCACGGTGATAAATCGGTAATTAGAAGGGAGATAAGGGTCCACCTTGAGAATGGAGTGGATATCATTCTCACACCAAGGATCGAACCGAAAGACAAAGCATCATTAAAGCGAGAGGCAAGATGCGAGGAGAAGGAGGTAGAGTCAAAACCGGAATAAATCCCGTGGATACCATTAGGGTCGATGCTCGAGCTTCCGGATAGCACAGACACAGATTGGCGTGAAAACCCGAGACCGGATCGAGAGGGAGGCGGAGGGATGTGGTAAAGACTATGAACATAGGAGAGGAGTTCAGAGTGGCTTTGAGAAGAATGGGTGAGCGGGTGTGGAATTCCTTCCAAAAGGCGAGCCAAGGACGTTGAGCGGAGAGATAAGACGGTGTGTTCGGCTTGGATGCCGACCTCAATGGTGGCCAGATGTCCTGAAGCCCATCTGGTGCCTGTGAGGAGCCAGGGACCTCTTGGATGTTTTGCAAGGTGGCGGACAGTCTATCCCTCCGTGTAACAAGTGAGCTTTATTGGAAGAAGTTACTGCAGCTCGCCTCAGTGCAGAAATATGTAACGAAAAGGAAGCAGGCAATCGGAGCGGTTGCGCGTACTCATGGAAGAAGACAGACCTGGAGGAGCGGGGGGCGTGTTCTCAGACCTTCAAATCAAAACTGATGTTGGTGAACGAGGATCTCACAGCAGAAGCAGTTGTGGAGACGAACTTTCAGGGATGTCGAGAAAGGCACAAACTTTATCATAGCTTGATGGAAGCCATCATTGAGGGCTCTCAAACGGAAGATGTGCTGAGCATTCTAGCAAGCGTGATTGGCAAGATCACGGAGCTGGGTGCTCACAAAACCAGGATGAGAAGATTCCTGTGCCAGTTGCGCAACACTAGATGCTACACTGGTCTTAACCATTCCATGCTCCTCACATGCCTGGCCAGCGTAAGTAGGGTGCGGGGTCTTAATTAACCAACCTGCATGCCTTCAATCAAGTGTCAGATATCGTCTTCAGCGACACACTGTTGGTGCATCAAACCTTGTTGGTCTTCTCTTCTCCTTTTCTACATTCCTGTTTGGCAAGAGACGTCTCACAGCGTCCTTGTTTGGATGAACAGATGATGGCTCATAAAGGCTATGGGTAGAGGCAGAACGTGCGTGTTTGTACAGCTGCAGCGGTTGGTTTCAAGAAGCAAGTCCAGATTGGCGGTCTTTGGTTCTGATTTTTACATCCTGTAGACCGCCAGGATGTATTTTCATCTTCAGGCAAAGCTGGGACAGGATGTCACTCAAATCGCACTGCAGCTCCTGCCTTCATGTCACAAATGGCTTCTCTTCAAGTGTCGGTGCCTCGACAAGCTTGCATAAAACAGCGATAAAACATCCAGCAGTTCTCCGGGAATGAGATAAAGAACAATATCATCCGTGATATAGGAGGATAGGAATACTTTCGAAATAGCCGAGCACCGTGGTCGCGATCAAGAAGCCATTCCTCAAGCTCATCAATATACAACCCAAAGAGATTTGGGGACAAAGGTCGCCTCAACGCCAAGTTGGATAGGGATCCGTGGGAAGACAAACCACGGGAGTCTTGATTCGAGCAAAGACCCTTTTGTAGAGAAGGGTAGCAGATGCCACAAATGAGGAGGCATCTTAAGAGATTGAAGTCTCAAACAACTTATCCCAAGGCATGAGTTGAAAGCACGCTTAAAGTCAACAAAACAACGAGACGTGCTTCTTCGATGTCGAGCCCCTTCAACAATAGCCGGAGGGTAAAAGATGATCCAAAGTATTCGACCGGGCGGAAACCGGCTTGGCCCCGAGCACGCACCTTAGCCTCCTCACCTGTGAAGTAGTCAAGATCTCCAAACTAGAGCTAAAGATCTTAGCATAGATAGACTCCACGGTGATAAATCGGTAATTAGAAGGGAGATAAGGGTCGCCACCTTGAGAATGGAGTGGATATCATTCTCACACCAAGGATCGTGGAAACCGAAAGACAAAGCATCATTAAACAGAGGCAAGATGCGAGGAGAAGGAGGTAGAGTCGAACCGGAATAAATCCCGTGGATACCATTAGGGTCGAGTCGTACCACTCGAGCTTGACAGCACGGCAACTAGATTGGCGTGAAAACCCGAGACCGTGATCGAGGAATCAAAAGGTGGAGGCGAGGGATGTGGTAAAGACTATGAACATAGGAGAGGAGTTCAGAGTGGCTTTGAGAAGAATGGGTGAGCGGTGTGGAATTCCTTCCAAAAGGCGAGCCACCGGGACGCTCAAGCAGAGATAAGACGGTGTGTTCACTTGGATGAATTGGGACTTTTTCATGGAGATGAAGGCTTTGTAAGGCTTGACATTAGCTTTGTTAAAGAGCGGAATGATGGGATCCGGGGAGGAGATTAAGTTGGCGCAAAGTGAGATGCAATTGAGAGCGCATGCGCTTACAATCCGCATCAAACCAGGGATGGCGGGGGAGTTGGTTTGCATGGGGAGGATTGCAAAATTTGAAAGGAAAGGTGGAGCGGGCAGAGGTGAGAACAGCAGAGGCGGAAGTGGCAGCGCGGCAAGAAAAAGGGAGGGTGGGGGAATGGAAGCAAGGGAGGAGCGGAGCAAGCTGGAAAATTGGGGTACAAGGTCTTGTGGAAAGGTGAACTGTGGAGAGACAGGGAGGGGAGGGGGGATCCCGAGGGGCGGAGGAACAAAGATCAAAACAATCAAGAAGATGGTCGACTCCAAACATGTGGAGTCCAGAGTCCAGAGCCTAGAAATACGCGAGAGAAGGCCGACGTCACCAATAACATAATCCAACCTGCTAGAAGAGGAACCATCACTGCTGAAGAAAGAATTACCTGCGCTGTCCGGCCAACGGGGGAGTCCGTTGAAAATGACCATGTTGTGGGATTCAGCTAGACGTAAAAGGGCAACACCATAGGAATTTAGTGGATGGGTATCAGACGAAGACCGATCGAGCCCGAGGTCGACAGGATCCAGCTGAGAAATTTTGTCGAAATCCAAGGAATCATAGATAGCAGCTTGTTGACAGCCGGTCCAAGCGTTGAAGTCCCCAACGAGAAGAATATCAGCAATAGGGGAAAACTCGGAGATGGACTCGAGAGATCCGCATATGGATTACCGCCGAGCATATTTGGAGGACCTTGAGGGAAGTAATGACGCCAACATATAAGTCACGGTGAGAAGAGAAAAGAGCGAATTGAACCCGGAGGATGAGCTAAGCTCGTCATGACGAATAAGGGAGATAAAAGGAGTCAAGGACTCCCGAAAATAGCAAGCAATACCCCCGAAAGCCTTGGGAGAGTTGCTGGAGACATGGTGTCTAAAGGTAGAAAAACATGAATATCCGGAGAACGGCCTAAGGGGGCGGGTATGATGCTCATGAGTCTCTGATAGAAACACAATATCCCGGCAATCCCGGCCCGTGAGGAGATCAAGCATTCCGCCAGGGTGTAGATTGATAGATCCGTTGCAATTCCAAGAAGCCAGGCGGAGGATGCCATCACGGGCCCCGCATCCCTACGGGACATGCGCGGCAGTCTTGGGTTCCCGTATAACTAGGTCGTCATCAATGAAATAAGCCACCATACCCTCTGATTTTGCCTTCTTACAGTCAAGCAACAATTGCTTCTTGCGTTCCCATTGGAGAGGAGTAAGGTCAGGGTTGACAAATATATCTTGGCCTTTCAAGTTTGTGCGTGCACGTAACACAACGTCCTCAAGAGTAAAAACGCACAATATAAGTGGGGATCGAGAATGGTCCTTACCCACTCTCCAAGCGTGTTGGAACCGAACATCGACCTTGATAACATCACCAAAACCCTTACAGACTTTCTCGAGTAGTTCCCGATATCCATGTCGGAGGTTTCGAGATCGCTTATCGCGATCGCGGACTCAAATGGTAGCGATATGATGGCGAGTTCGTCGCGGCCGTGACGGCAAAAGATCGGGTCGTAGGGGCAAGGGGCCTATCCACCTCTTGAATAACCTCATCATTCTTGGACATGCCAAGACGGATAGAAGTTAATTTGTCTTCAACAATAATTTCAACCTTCTCCAAAAGGCCGTAGGTCAAACGTGGTAGCCGGAGTAGAGTGTGGAATTGTGGTCACTCAACGTGCTTAGAGATCATATTAGCCTTTCGAAATCTTCCTGAGCTCCTTAAGAGATGTCTCAAGATCGATCTTTGGGCGTCATATCCATGCGGAAAGTGTCTAGAGAAGTCGCAATAAGGTGTTCCCATTCAAGGCTCAAAACATCACTGTGTTTGCCGTAATTCATTGAGGAGGGAATCATTGGGTCTGGAGGGCCTCAAACCTATCGATAGATCCGAGTGCTTAGCAGAGAAATCTTGAGTCTAGCCTCCAAGATAGTAATGACTCCATGAAAGAAAGTATTTGTCCTCCAAAACGAGAGTCACCCGCCTCAAGACTATGAACCCCGAGAATGACCGCCATGTCATATTGCACCTTAGATTCAAGAGAGGACGCTTTAAGGCCATCCTGGAGCCATTACCGCTTGCCAAAATACCGTAGTAGAACACCGAAGAGATTAGCACGCCATAAGCAAGTTGCCCAATTACTGCACTTGGCCTGGGGCACAAGACGACCAAAGGGGAGCCCCAAGGCCGAAAAACCCCGAGTAGGGACCTAAAAGCCCTACCACCACACCGCACTCACGAATCCTGCAAAGACGGCCCAAAAATCGCGGACCCTCTCACCACGCTCCGCACCGCACCGCCCGATCCGCACCCTACGCCCGCACCGCACCGCCCGCCTGCACCCACGCCCGCACCGCACCGCCCGCACCCACGCCCGCACCCCACGCCCGCACCGCCCGCACCCACGCCCGCACCCACGCCCGCACTCACGCCACGCGCAAGGCTGGCCCGCAAACTCAAAGATAAAATATGTGTTCACTATTTCAGAGAAACAGATTCATAGCCTGCTATTCACTTGTGGAGAAACAAAGATGGGTTATATCCGAATATCATTGCACTTCCTTCCCATACGCGACTTTGAGAGCGTGTTGTTCCTTTTCATATTCACCGGCACTGATGAGCTTAGATTCATGAAAGATCATGTTATCGAAAATTATAAGTAAAAGGGTTTCTAGACTGATTCGCCATGGACACCCAACCCAACCCAACCCAACCCAACCCAACCCAACCCAACCCAACCCAACCCAACCTAACCCAACCCAACCCAACCCAACCCAACCCAACCCAACCCAGCCCAGCCCAGCCCAGCCCATCATTCATCACAGGGACCGTGCACGGGAGCCGTTCCGTTCCGTTCCGGTGTCCTGATCTCGACTGACCCGGACAAATTCCATTCCCATTTACTTATTTTAGCATGTTTAAGTTTGGGCTGTTTCGCCGTTCATGTGGGAAGTTTCGCTGCGTGGGGCCTGGCTGCCAGGGCTGAAGGCCGCGGGATGTGGTGTGGCCTGGAGGAGCACCTGCCTGGCCCTCATTCCATTCTAGCAGTCCGGGAAGCATAGCACAGCATAGCACAGCATAGCAGAGCATGGCGGAAGAGCATGAGGCGGAGGATTGGCGCGCACTGCCGGTTCAGCTGCAGCAGCTGCTGCTAGATCTGGGCCGGAATGCCGTGTCCGAACTACCCGATCTGCATAATGATGAAGAGTATGGCGGCTACTTCACTGATCGAATCCGTGGTGATGAGGGAAGGCACTGGCGAGTGCGCAAGCGGGTGTTGACAGCCATTGCCAACTGCCGTGTTGACTCCGTACTCATTCACCCCAGTTGGGCCATCGGCTTGGATCGGGAGGATGAAGTGTCGGTTCTGTTGGGGGGCCTGGCGTCCAACCTTTGCCTGTACCTTCTGGCTGTGAAGGTTTTGGAAGGCAGGCGGCTTGCGAGGCTCTGGGCCAGCTTGTTGCTTCCAGTCGCCGCTTACGAACACTTTTAGCAGAGAGTGTTGGGCTTGATGCCGCCGGACTGGGTGCCCTGGCCAAAGGCTTCAACAAGGATTCTGTCCTGGAGAAGTTGTACTTAGAAGGGAACAAGGTGGGAGGTGCTGAAGGGGCACAGCACCTGGCCCGCATTCTGGCCACGGCTCCCCGTTTGAAGGAACTGTCACTGCAAAGCATCGGCTTGGATGTGGCGGGAGCCCAGTGTATTGCAAATGCTCTTCCGCTCTGTGCCACGCTCCGGTATCTGGCGTTGGATGATGGCGTTGCATTGCGGGGTCCCATTCCCGGCGGCCTCGGGCCCATGGGCACTGTGCTCAAACTTGCTTTCACCCGCGCGGATGAGGATGAGAATGCCTCCATCTCTGGCGTCACACAGCTTTATTTGGATATCTCGAAGGATGGGGAGGCAGGCCTGGCAGACGCCCTGGCCGGAATGCTGCGCACCAACGATCGTATCGAGGAACTTCACACCACTCCATATGCTCTCATCCACGGCCTGGACGGGTTACGCTACAACTCCACCATATCTGAACTTCGTCTCCGGGACTCCAGTACGCCATCAGCTGCGACGGATGTGTGGATGCGCCTTGTCCAGTTGCTCCCGGAATGCAAAGCACTGCGTGTCCTGGACTTGGGATCGCTCCGTGGCCACGCCTCGTTCAAGAAAGAGTTGCTGAGATCCTTGGAGGGCAACGCATCTCTGAAAAAGCTCGACATTTCTGGCTGGGACGCCCTGGATCATGACATGTTTAGAGACTTGATGAACTGTATTCAAGTCAACAAGACGTTACGGGAGATCAACATCCAGTGGACAAAATGGGAAGCGGAAGGAAAGGACGCAATCATCAATGCAGCCTTGGCAGGCAATGCCACTCAAGAGGCTTACTGGCCTTTGCTCGTGGGCAGGCAATCATCAATGCAGCCTTGGCAGGCAAGGGCCTGAGGCTGGGCGCCTCTTCCTGTGCGGTGCCCCTTTGGCAGGGAAGACCACTCTCCGCACCACCATGGTTCGCGCATGGAGACGACAGACAGCCGCATCACTCAAGTCCTGGCTCGGCCAAGTTCCAGCTCAACTGAAGGGAAAAATATTTCGTGCTTGGCGACGGATGGCTTCCGTCACCGGTAGCAGAACGGAAGGCATAGAAATCGAGGTGTTGCGCAACGACCATGATATGCAAGTTACCATGTGGGATCTGGCTGGACAAGCTCACTACCGAGCTCTGCAAGACTACCTTTTTCCGACCTTCAACCAAGCATGTATCTTCCTGTTTGCGTTCAGCCCATTTGATGATCGGAAACCTCCCCAACTGCATCTCTAATGTCCTGCAGGACAGGTTCAGAAGGAGCTTGGCGTACTGGCTTAGGTTCATCAACTCCAATTGTCGCAACGTGGGCTCTACTTTGCCTCAAATATTTGTGGTGGCAACTCATGTGGATAAGATGAAGCGTTCTGATGCTGAAGCATTACCGAATCTCCTTCAACCCGTTCTGACAGAGTTGGCCACCGAGTTTGAACAGGTTGTTCACGTGAAACAAAACACTCTTCTCCATGGACGCTCGATCTGCCAAGAGTGTGAAGCCCTTGCTGACGCACTCATGGAATCGTTTCGAGCTCTATTTGCAACTAAACTGTTTGGGTACCCGAGGTATGCAACCGATTGAGTGCTGATTTGACTGCCTGGGTATCCCAACATCCAGCTCAACCGATGGTGAGGAAACAGCAACTTCAAACTTTGTTCCAAAACGAGCTACAGAGTCTCCACAAAGGTGGGGTTCAAGATGAGGGGAACGATTGGGAGCCATTCTTGCCTATTTGCATGATGTGGGTAGTATCATCTGTTTTCAAGATACAGATGTTGTGGTGATAAATCCACACTGGATGAGTCACAATTTTTAGGGCGACTCATTCACCTTCTAACCAGAGCTAGAGGTTTGTCGCATTCCTCAGATGGATTTGTTGCTCAAAGTCTGCTTCATTCCACCTTGGATGAGATTCTCAGAGGCACACAAGCGGAGGGGATTGAAAGGCAACATCTGGTATCGTTGATGACCACTCTCAACTTATGCTATGAAGAGGATGGGACTCGACGTGTCGGATTCTTTGTTCCCTTCACCATGGCCGCCGGTAATGGTGACGCTGTTCCTGGGAGACGACAGTTGAACTGGGAAACTGCTGATACAGCAAGCAATTACATCTACCTCGGAAGGAGGTTACAGTGCCTTGACAAGACGAAGACGTTTCTTGGTCCAGGCTTTTTCCTAGATTCCAAGTACGATAACTACCAACATGTCTTTGTTTTGATGGTGTGTGTCTTCAACCTGTTTACTGACATTGTGGAGGTTTGCGTATTGCAGGTCTGCCTTCGAAAGGATTTGTTAACCGGATTCCATGGCATGCAACCTCATCAATATCGTATTGAACGCAACCTCATCAAGTTTTGTGTGATGGTATGGATGTGTTTTTTGGAAAGCAGTGGGGATATCGGAGAGGACACCGGAGACATCGGTGACCATATTGATATTCTGGTGAGGTCATCCAAGAGCAAAGATGAAACTATCGAGTTTCTCAAGGAACATGTGGTTGCAAAGTTGAAATCTTTTGTGCTTCCCTGAAGGCAGTCCGGGAGTCGAGCTTGTGGAAGGAATTATCAGGACCGAGTGTGTCGAAAACCTCACACTCTGTATCTACCGGCATAATCAGTCAGTGCTAACGCAGGATTTGCTCAAGTGTGTTTTGCAGACCAACAAGACTGTACAGGGAGATTTTCTCCTCAATGGATCTGGCCGACTTCGGTGGTGGCCACCATGTCCTGAAGCCTCTTTGAGAGTGCCTTTGAGCGAGCTGATGAGCTCTTAAGTACTGGTGAAGTCTTGGATGTCTTGCAAAGGCGACGAACAGGTCTCCGTCAAACCATATCCAACATAGATGCAGCTGTAGAGGAAGTCCTGCCTACAGAGGAAGGGGTGCTCGCACAACAAGACGCACCACTTCAAACGTCTCGGTTTGCCTACGTCCGACGTACTATATCCCTCCCTGGAACAACTCACTCGGAGATGGGGAGCAACTGTTGCAAACCATCAATCATGGGATGAGAGATTTGAAGCACGACGTGAAAATGGTGGATACATGGTTGAAAATGGTGGAGACAGAGGTGAAAGCAGTGGGAGTCAAAGTGGATAGAGTTGGCGAGACTTTGCAACGTGAGATAAGCGATATGAAGACCTGGCAGGAAGATACTCTACAACTCTTGCTTTCGAAGATGGATGAGATTATGAATTTCTCTGCAGAATTAGAAAGCAGTCAGATACCCAGACGTCCCTACATCACCACTGCAGACGTGGGTCTGGCACAGAGATTGATTGCAGGGGTGCGTGTGGGCAAAGCGGCTAAGCTGCACTTCATGTGCGAAAACATCTTTGGGAATCACATCGTGAGGGCCAAACTGGATTTGACTTGACATTGGAGGATGCGAAGTGGAGGTGGATCAGGCCCTTAGCAATCAACGGTGCAAAGCTATTGCTCTTCCTGGCCAAGGCTGGCCTACACGTGGCTGCCGGCATTGGGGTGCGGTTCCCGACCCTGCTACCAGCTTGGATGGAGCGGTTCTGTGGCTGCGGCCTTGGGGAATCAGCCCTGTCCCATTTAAATCTGGACCTAACAGGACCAGCTGCGAGCCAGAACACTCCCGTGCAAGAGGCATGGATTGCTCTGAAGAATCTGTTGCATGTTGCTGAGGGATCAAATGGCTGACAAATTCCAACTGCACAAGGTGCAATATCGGAAACGGCAGGATGGAGGACGAGGAGTGGCATGGGTTTGCGAACGGTGTATGCGGAGGGAATTACAAGACAAGTCTATCAGCCGCTCTGACGGGAGCAACTAGAACGTCGTGTGTTGCAGCCTAACTTTGGCATTTGCAGGATGACTCTAGGAGCCATCTGCATCATGTGATTGGATAATGGTAGGTAGACAGGCATTAGACTGTAGAGCCTAATCCTGCTGTATCTTACATCACTCTTTGCGAAATCCCACCTTTGTCGAATTCGTCCCTTTTGGTTGTTCAAGCCTCTGACTCTTCCAGAACTGTGGAGGGCCCTGGTTGGTGAAGGAGGGATCCTCCAGAGTGAGCATGCATCAGTGGCCAGGAATGACATCGTGCCCTGCACCTTGGAGTAATGACTAACACAAATTTGATCTGTGCATCTGTAGATTTTAGGGTACCAACGTCTTGGGAAGAACAGCCAACCCGAGCTGGGACAAGCTGCCAAGACTTGGAAATGGCGAAACTTTCTGGTGCAGGTCCTTACTCCTTCAGGTAGTCGGTCTTACAGGCAGCAATTGTTCACTACTCATGGTAAGACTTGCCTTGCCAAGGTTTGCAAGTTACTGATGCCATCGTGTGTCCGGAACGCACTTGGTGAAAATACAGGTGTCACATGTACTGCCAGGATAGCAGGATATGCCCAGCAGGGGCATGGGCTCACGAACCCTTTGTCTCTATGGTGCGATAAAGGTTAGGCATGGATGTTCGCGCCTCCTGCAAAGGAGGACACCATAAATCTGGAGAAGGGGACGCAACTTCATGGGCAGACTAGAGAGCAAGCAACGTGTTTGTGGCCAGCACTGGTAAAGGAGATGGTATGCTAGAGACATATTATGTAGCACTGTTTGCAGCAAACCTATGAGCTCGTCACACGGCGTGTTCTCGATTGCGTTTCTCAGCCAGTTGTGGGATATGGAGCTATTGCAGTTATAGATAGTTCCGGTACCGGTGACATGTTTCGTGCTTCAGGCCTCGTAGATCGTTTGAATTGATAATTTGTCAAATGTGCAGAAACGACATACTTGCAAGTTCACAGGTTTTGAAATTGGGGTGCTAGCAAGCTGGAGGTTATACTCATAGTGGACCTCCTGCTCCTGCAATTGGAATTTTGCAGCTGGACTCTGGAGGCCTTCTGTCCCAGGCTTTAGAAAATCCTGCTGTCAGGAGAGATCATGGTTCTCCACAATCTCTGGCAGTTCACTCAAGTTTGCTTTAGACATGTCCAAAGGGTAACCAATACACATGGAGGCACGGACTTGTGAAAGCAGTGCGTCCAAGGTGAGAAACCGATTGCAAATCACCTCTTCAATGTCCACTGGCTCACTCGGCTAGCAAGAGACATTGCCTGAAGAGACATCCGTCATCTGGATGCACTGATTGCAGGCTACACCCGCCATGAAGGAGACAGTAAAGTGGACTTTGAGTTGGTCCAGAGAATGAAACAGGATGGCTTGCAACCAGACGGTATCGCATTCCTTAGTGTACTGACTGAGGCGGATGCCAGGATGGCGGCAGGAGTTAGGATGGCGGCAGGTGCACGGCCGGATTTGTGTTCAAGGAAGGACGATTTCTCTGCCTAAGTCTGTTTCCTTCAGGAGTCCTGCGGGTGCCCCAGGGAAACTGTCGTGACCTGGCGGGACCCTGTCTACTCCAGTTTACAGGGTCCAGCCCCTGAAACTGATCCCTGATGTATCCACTTCTGGCTGGGTAGGATAGATTTTTGGTTTGTGAATGTTCTAGTGATGTCGTGAGCTTCCTCTGGCCTGCAGAATTAGGATCAGCAGCTGTACGTGTCATGAGATGGCAGGGTTCGAGCTGCTGCACGGTACTGTACGAAGAAAGTGATCCCGAAAACATTTCTGACAAACACCTTTGGCTTGTTCGCAGATACGTAACTGCATTCACTGACGGAGGCATCACTGAATACAGTAATCTGCAAACAAGCCAAAGGTGGTTTATCATTAATGCTTGTCGAGGTGACCTTGTCACAAGTGGGAAGCCAATGGCTGAGACGTTGAGGGAGGCCAAGTCGTCAGCAAGAGGGCGGGGGAGGTTCGACCACTGCGTTCTGTCAGCGATTGTCTCGAGGTTCTCGAACAGAAGGATGTCAGGAAGGTATGGTTGTACCCAATTCCGTGACATTTGTGTGCCTCTTGCAGGCATGTGAAAATGTGGCAGCCTTGTGTGTAGGAAGACAGCGACACGCGCAAAACCGTTCATCGTCTTCAAGACGGGGTAGACTGGCCAAATCATTCCGGGCCAGGCAGTCCAGCAGCCGCCGCCGCCGCCGAGCCGGCAGCGCGCGCAGTCCTTCGCCTCGTCTGCTACACTGTGGTCTCTTTGTCGAACGCGTGGAAAATGTCCGCGCCCAGAACGGGAAAAGACTGGCTTCGCACCGGACTTCCTCCATCCAGTCTCTGTTCAGCTCCTGGAGTCCCTGCAGGCAAAGGGATGGACCAAGTCAGGAAAAGGACAGTCGTCACCTCGACTCAAGGCAGCAAATCAGGTGCTAGGTGATGCCGTGTCCTCAACCTAATGAAGTACATACTTTACCCTAAGAAGCTTGGTTTCCACTTCGGAGAAGCTGCGACTAAGGATCATCGTTCGCTTCGCATCTACGCAGTGGTAGACGTCATCATCCTCAACCCGCCTGTTGCAGCCAGGTGAGGAGCAAGCCGATGCGGTGCAGTTGCTCACAAGACGTGCACACCAAGGTAGCATATGCTAATCCGAATCGGAACCTTGACAACCTGGCTGCAACCACCTGCAACACCCTAATCCACACTGGCACATGCCTCACCATCTCATGCAGAATCCACCATTCCTGCAGCTTGCAAGCAGGTAACAATGCAGGAGCAGGGCACGATGTCGTTACTAGCCGTTCATGCATGCTGATGAGACTGGAAGATCCTTCCCAGCTCTGCCCTAGCTGGGAATCATACCTCTTCGTCATTCAGTGACTTGTGAGCTGTGAGTGCAGAGTCTCGGAGTTCACACGCCCTTCGGGTCCAGAGTTTTGTGCAACGAAGGCTCGGTGTCATCTGAGTCTGCCGCCTCACACCCAACTCCACTCTGCTTGTCAGGCAAGTCAAAATCCGAAAGTGGTGCTTGCTCCTGGGGTCCCTAACTCAGACTCTCGAAGCTTTACATCCATTGTGCTAAGTGCGGCATCCTACAAAGCTCGAAGCTGAGACCAGGTTGAGGACTGTAGTTTGCCCTCTTTACTCAAGGGACTGTAGGAATACCAGACTCTGAAACAACAGGGCCCAAACCAACCGGGAACCCAAACTGCACCAGCTTAGAGGATTGTGAAGACTTGTGAATGTCCCATCGCCGGTTGAAATCGGGAACTGCTTCGTCCGCAATGGCCCTTGCTAGGACGGTGGAGCTTGCCAAGATCGCTGTATTGGTGATCATTCTGGAGTCAAAGGGACACTTCAAGATAATAGAGGAGATGCTGTAGCTCCGGGGCAGGAACCAAAGCAGGCGATTTTAACTGACTCTTGCAATGAAGGGGTAAGCTGCAGAGAGGCAGGCTGGGAGTCAATCCGCCCAGAGGTGGAGAGCCTGGAGCATAGTACACGGAATGCAGGGCATGCAACTACAGGTGCTTTAAGTACCAAGAATTTGCTGCCTGGGCTACTGAACTTGGAGGATCAAAGTCCTCCATTAGGAGATGCGGTGGAGGGCCTTGCAGCTGACCAAGGTGACAGTGGTTCAATTTTGGGGTGGTAGAGTCATTGCCTGCTGGTGTATCGAGGTTGCTAAGAGGCATTTCAACAGAAACTTCTGCTGTGAACGTTGTTGAGAAACAGGTTCGATTCTGCACCTTCTTTCTCAAGATAGTATAACCAAGCCTCATCTTGCAGATGTTTTCTTCATTGCAAATGCTCAGTGTGTGTAGTTGCCTACTGTTTGAAGAGGTGCCCAGGTAGACGCATTGTACACCCCTTTCTGGATGAAAAGGCCATGCATGCATCTCTTGTTGCCTGGTTAGGTTAAAACTATCTAAAGACGAGATTAAGCCACTGGGAAAGATGCAGAAATATAGAGGGTCAAATTCTTCCATAGCTATGTCGTCACCTAGTTCATGAAACTGGTAGATTAAAATGGGAATTGTGGCCAGAAGAGCGCCTGGATAAGAAAGTGTTAACCTGTGCTAACTTTAATATATGCTCCTGGTATGCACAAATAGGTCCCATGACATGCAGCAGGTGAAGAGTGGCTTGTAGAAAGTCTCACTATCCAAGAAGTAGGAACATGTGAGAGATTAGGAGAGGGTGTATACAATCTACAGCCAAGCCTTGGCAGACCAGACCACACCACATCAAGGAAGCAACGAACATCCTTTACCTGTAGCGCAAACCATGTGTCCAATCCTCTAAATTCCGAATGACAAATGAGCTCTTCAAGAAGCTAGGCAAACTGTGCCCATGTTTTGAAAATCCTGTATGCCACGCTTTGCAAGGCTTGTCCTGTTTTACCAGGGTTAGACTGTTCTTTCGCTCAGCTTTGCTGGATGGATGGACTGTGGTGCGTGAAATTTATTCGTGATGTAAAGCCTGTGAAGATTGGGAGCGTGAAAGGACATCAACTCTGAAAAGGTTAGCATTGGTAGCTTTGCACAGCGCGTTGAGATTGGCAGACGGAGAGGACAAATTAACTCTTGAGAGGTTGGGATCGATAGGTCTGCACAGGGCGTTTCTTTGACAATTCTATCCAGGTTAACTTTTAACGAGTCCGTACTGGGGCGCATGTATATACATGTAGGACCGACTTTCGTCACAAAGCCGTCCGTTTGAGTCGAGACGTGGGATCGGATTAGGTCAGCCGGGCATGGGACGAATACATTCGTAGGAGATGGTTGCACAAAAACGTGTCCGACTCATACCCCACTTTCACACACAGCATGGACTCGGCGACCTAGAACCAAATCTTTCTTCCGCAAACATTTCTGCAGCACCGCATACAAGAGATGGTGTGGGATACCGAATGACTGGGTTTGAGTGCGCCAGAACTGCCAGAGCCTCGACAGCCTCACTGATATGTCCCTGCTGACATAGTTGGCTCACGGTTTTCGGAGTCACTCCCCATCCATATCCTGCAGGCTCTCCTCGGCCTGCAAACTCGAGATGGATGGCCGCATGCCACTACAACCCAAATGCACATCCAACTGGGCATCCACCAAAACTGGCTTGTACAAGCTATTTACCAAGACGACCTCGTTGAACAGTTCTGTCCTTGCCTTGTTCGTGACCAGGAAACGCTGTTTGAAACTAATAGAATTCGCTAGACAGCCATCGTCTAGATGGGGCTTTCCCAGAGCAGGATCCCTCCCCTGTCACAAGTTTAGGGTTTATAATATACGACACTTGGACGACCAGAAGGCTTTCCCCTTTGTTGGCGCTGGCATCCTGGAGGAGTTTCTCAAGGAACATGTGATTGCAAAGTTGAAATCTTTTGTGCTTCCTGACGGCAGTCCGAAGTCGAGTTTGTGGAAGGAATTATCAGGACCGAGTGTGTCGAAAACCTCACACTCTGTATCCACCGGCATAACCAGTCAGTGCTAAAGCAGGATTTGCTCGAGCGTGTTCTTCCAGACCAACAAGACTGTACAGGGAGATTTTCTCCTCATGGGATCTGGCCGACTTCAAATGGTGGTGGCCAGAATGTCCTGAAGCCTTTCTGAAGAATGCCTTTGAGCGAGCTAAAGAGCTCTTAAGTGCTGGTGAACTCTTGGATGTCTTGCAAAGGCGACGAACAGGTCTCCTTCAAACCATATCCAACATAGATGCAGCTGTAGAGGAAGTCCTGCCTACAGAGAAAGGGGTGCTCGCACAACAAGACGCACCAGTTCAAACGTCTCGGTTTGTCAGCATCCGATGTGGGTACTATATCCCTCCCTGGAACAACTCACTCGGAGATGGGGAGCAACTGTTGCAAAACATCAATCAAGGGATAAGAGATTTGAAGCAAGAGGTGAAAGCAGTGGGAGTCAAAGTGGATAGAATTGGCGAGACTTTGCAACTTATCCAACATGAGATGAGCGCTATCAAGGCTGGGCAGGAAGCTACTCAACAATTCTTGCTTTCGAAGATGGATGAGATTATGAATTTCTCTGCATAATTAGAAAGCAGTCAGATACCCAGACGTCCCTACATCACCACTGCAGACGTGGATCTAGCACAGAGGTTGATTGCAGGGGTGCGTGCGGGCAAAGCGGCTAAGCTCCATTTCATGTGCGAAAACATCTTTGGGAGTCACATCGTGCAGGGCCAAACTGGATTCGACTTGACATTGGAGGATGCGAAGTGGAAGTGGATCAGGCCCATAGCAATCAGAGGTATCAATCAAGGTTTTGGTTTTCCTAGTGAAAGCTGGCCTACATGTGGCTGCCGGCATTGGGAATGCGGTTCCCGACCCTTCCACCAGCTTGGATGGACCGGTTTCTGTGGCTGCGGCCTTTGGGGAATCAGCCCTGTCCCATTTAAATCTGGACCTGACAGGACCAGCTGCGAGCCAGAACACTCCCGTGCAAGAGGCATGGATTGCTCTGAAGAATCTTTGCAGCCGTTGCTGAGGGATCAAATGGCCGACAGATTCCAACTGCATAAGGTGCAATTTCTGACGGGAGCAACTAAAACGTCGTGTGTTGCAGCCTAACTTCGGCATTTGCAGGATTTGGAGAGGACACAGGGGACGTCGATGATCGTGTTGATATTTTGATGAGGTTTTGGTATGGGTAATCGAGTAAGACCAAACAATCGAGTTTCTCCTGAGAGCGTTGCAGAACTGAGAGCGTTTTGTGCTTCTCCTGACGGTGGTGCAGGAGTTGAACTTATGGAAGGGATCATCAGGATTGAGTGTGTAGAGAACCTCACACCCAGTATCAATCAGTTCTAACAGTTTGATGAAGTGCCTTCTTGAGAATCAGAAAAGCTTTCCAGGGCAGATTTCCTCCGGCTTGGATTTTCCTGATTATCAACGGTCCTGGCCAGCGAGGCCTGAAGCCCATCTACCCAGTGCCTTTGAGGAAGCCAGGGACCTCTTCAGGATGTTTTGCAAGAGTGGCGGACACGTCTATCCCTCCGTGTAACAAGTGACCCTTTTATTGAAGAAAACGTTACTCGCAGCAATCGCCTCAGTGCAGAAGCTACTGTATGGTAACGAAAGCGTGGAAGCAGGCAATCGGAGCGGTTGCGCAATGACTGTAAGCATGGAAGAAGACAGACCTGGAGGAGCGGTAGAGGGCGACGTGAAGCTCTTCTCCAGACCTTCAAAGTTTAAAACTGATGTTGTGGTGAACGATCTAAGGATCTCACAGCAGAAGCAGTTGTGGAGACGAACCTTTCAGGGATGTCGAGAAAGGCACAAACTTTATCATAGCTTTGATGGAAGCCATCATTGAGGGCTCTCAAACGGAAGATGTGCTGAGCATTGTAGCAAGCGTGATTGGCAAGGTCACGGACATGGAGGTCGTGCACAAAACCGGAGCAGGATACGAGAAGAAATTCCTGTGTCCCGAGTTGCGCAGCACTCTAACTAGAATGCTACACTGGTCTTAACCATTCCATGCTCCTCACATGCCTGGCCAGCGTAAGTAGGGTGCGGCCAGGGTCTACCGTAATTAACCAACCTGTAATGCCTTCAATCAAGTGTCAGATATCGTCTTCAGCGACACACTGTTGGTGCATCAAACTGCTTGTGATAGGGTCTTCTCACTTCTCCTTTTCTACGCATTCCTGTTTTGGCAAAGAGAGACGTCTCACAGCGTCCTTGTTTGGATGAACAGATGATGGCTCATAAAGGCTATGGGTAGGGAGGGCAGAACGTGCGTGTTTGTACAGCTGCAACGGTTGGTTTCAAGAAGCAAGTCCAGATTGGCGGTCTTCTGGTTCACTGATTTTACATCCTTTGTAGACCGCCAGGATGTATTTTCATCTTCCCGACCAGGCAAATCTGGGACAAGACGTCCTTCACTCAAATCGCGTCTGCAGCTCCTGTCTTCATGTCACAGATGGCTTCTCTTCGACGTCTTAGCCCTTGACGGTTGTCGGTGCCTCGACCAGCATTAATGATGAAACATAAAACACCTCTGGCTTGTCTGCCGCAAAACTGTGTCCAGTGATGGACCCATCAGTGGAAACAGTTACAACTCTGGCAAACAAGCCAAAGGTGTTTGTCATTATTGCTTTCGAGATCGCTATCTCCATCCAATACCGGTGCGGCAGCTCGAACCCTGCATCTCTTGACAAGAACGGCTGATAACTTTCACCAACCACAAATCTATCCTGTCCAGGCAGAAGAGTATACATCAGGGAGGATACATGGGGCTCAGTTTCAGGGCTCTTAAGACACCAGATTACGGTGACACCAGATCACGGTCAGACTGGGTTGGAAATAGATCTGCTGTCTGTTTTGGTTTGTGCAGTGAGCAGTGAGCAGTGAGCAGTGAGCGTGGGAGTTGGCAAGTCCTCGAAGGAGTTACAGCCAGACATGGGTTCATTGGAACCCAAGTCCATTGTAACTTGAGTCCATGACCGGAGCTATGCAATGGCATCATGTGGAAATGAAAAGATACAAGAGGAATTCCTAAGGCGTCCTACCGTGTCCAGTAGGCAATCCGTCTTCGACAAGCCGAACGGGCGGAGGAAGAGATCTTATCCAGAGCAGGACCCTTTCCACTGGGAGCCCTTAGCGGACGCCAGTCACAAATTTAGGGTTTATTTTACCACAAGTTGGACGATCGGACTGGCTTCCTCTACTACTTAGGTGGAATCGTGGAAGCTGAACGCTTTCCATCCCAGTGGGTCTCGGAGGAGGAGCTCTTCCCGGTCTTGTGGGTTTCAAGTCTGGTCACCCTCGGCACTCGCGCTTTGTGCCCTTCCTGCGTCCGGAGCTAGGATGGCATGTGGTTGGTTAGACTGGCCGCCGGGCTTTTGGGGATGCTGGGTATGAGCTGCTGCGCTGTTTTGCAACACACCTAGGTGTGCTCGTCTTTCCTGCTCGTACAACTTGCAATTGCTAGCAAGCTTCAAGGAGTGTAGGACATAGTGTAATGCTTTTGAGACGTGTGCTTGAACATGCTGAAGAAGGGCAGCTGTACGTAGAGTGAATGTTCCAGAGATGTAGAGAGCTTCCTCTTGACTGCAGCATTAGGTTTATCAGCCGTACTTGTCAAGAGATGCAGGGTTCGGCTGCCGAACATCGAGAAAGCGATCTCGAAAGAAATGATGACAAACACCTTTGTCGAAAGCAATGATGACAAACACCTTTGGCTTGTTTGCCAGAGATGTACATAACTGTTTCCACTGATGGGCCTATCACTGGACACAGTTTTGCGGCAGACAAGCCAAAGGTGTTTTGTTTTATCATTAATGCTTGTTGAGGCACCACAACTGCCAAGGGCTAAGACGTCGGAGACGATGTCTTAGAGAAGCAATCTCGTCAGCAAGAGAGCTGGGAAGGTTCGACCCTGCTTTCTGTGAGTGACTGTCTCGTCGTTTTCTCAACCAGTCATGGGAGAAGTATGTTTCAGAGATGCCGAGAAAGGCACCAAATTTATCCTCGCTTTGGTGGAAGCCATCGTTGAGGCCTCTCTAGTTGGCAGATTGTAGGACAGCGGCTCCAAGCTGATGTGTTTGTAGCTGGCAGTTTGATTAGCACGTATGGGAAGTCAAGCAGCACGGTTGATGCACAGCTGGTGTTTGACACTGTCATCGGAAAGCACTGATTGCAGGCTGCACCTGTGAAGCGCACAAAAGAGTGGTTTTTCAGGTGTTAGCTCGTGGAGAGTAGGAAGGAAAGAACGTGTGAGTTGCAGGGCTGTAGGTGCTTGAGCTGGTTTCAAGAAGCAAGTCCAGATTTTCGGTCCTCTGCTTGAATGATTTCTAGATCTTTTGCACACTGTCAGGATGTGTGTTCCATCTTCCCGACCGGCCAAAGCTGGGAAAAGATGTCATCACTGGATTGGCGTCTGAGGCCCCTTGCCTTCACATCTCTATGACACTAGACAACGCGGAAAATCGCTCACGGCCATCTCCGATATCCAACTAACTGGAGATTTTGCTTTCTTCGAAGGTGAGGAAGGAAGGTGTGTTTCTATCCTTTCTATCCAGGGTGATTTGGTTGTGGAGATCGTCAGCGGAAAGCGTGGCTTTTGCAGAAAAACCGTGAGAGCAACAGCAGCACCAACTTGCTCAAAAGATTGCGAACCCAACTCTGTAGAAACCATTAACCTGGTCAAACACCACCGGTTCAACAGTGATGAAGGCCACAAGGAACTACATTGAGTGCAGCAAATGCATAAAATTGTCAAGCTCGAAGGGGCCACAGCCTACACAGACAAGAGCATCTCCCTTGACACTTGAGCCACGTGCGCTTAGATGGGTACTTAGATGGGGTGCCCAAGGAGTGGATGCTTGGTGCAAGTAGCTTAGGCACACCAAGGTACAAGTTGTTAAGTACCAAGTCCCATGACGGAAAATCCATTTTAGTGGAGTTAAAGTTAGTCTTCTTCTTCTTCCTGGGTCCTCTTGCTCGAGACAGAAAGGTAGCCGCGGACTCGCCTTCCGCCGCAATCACTGGCGGGATCACCACGATGGTGCGCTCGTCGGGCCTACCCCCGATGTGGCGGGGTAAGCCCGATTGTCACCACCTTACTGCTACTCAAGCGCTTGCGCGTGCATAAATAATACCATGCGAGCATCGTCGGTCACACCTTAAAGCGTGGCTTTTGCAAAACCGTGAGAGCAACAGCAGCACCAACTTGCTCAAAAGATTGCCGAACCCCCGTAGAAACCATTAACCGGTCGACCCCGCTTGTCCCTTGACACTTGAGCCACGTGTGCCACCATCGGTGAAGGATTTTCTCACCGGTCGACACATCCATGGCTATGGAATACCGATCTCTGCGCCCCTTTAGGGTTTTCCATTGTGACCAAAGAAGTTTTCATACGGCGGAAAACTCGGTGTTACACTGACGACATCGGCCGTCGGCCACCCTCCGATCGTCACTAAGCATGTGGTATACGTGTCGAGAATCTTTTGTGGTTGTGACACACAATGTTTTCGTGAGGGCATGGGCCATCGGACATCCATTCGCATGACCCCATCGCCGTCGGTTGCCATCACGACACCACGTGGCTTTATGGGAGATAAGCGTGGAGGAGGCACAGGCACTGTGCGTTCGCGAGCATACACCTGTGCGATAGCGTCAGCGCCATGTCGCCTCGCGCGCGCTATCGCAGCCATCCGTGCGTCAGGCGCACAAGGGGCCAGCCATACAGCCTCGCGGTGGCGCACCATCTTCGGAGGCCAGCTGTATGCTTGCATACAGCCCTGTGCTGACTCGCGAGCGCCGCGCCTGTCGCGCGCCAGCACCATATCACATAGGCCTCAGCGGTGGCGCCTCCATCTTCACACAACCAAATTTTTACATTCCACCACAACAAAGCCACCACCGGGCTCAACTCTCAAAACGCCGTAACAAATCCAAATTGTCACCGCCTCGTGATGGTGAGCGCACAATGTCACCGCCCTGTGTCATGGTGAGCGACAAAACACTTTTCTCCAGCCCACACCTAGCTCACTCCGGGCCGCAACTGGGCCACACGCCTCACACCTCGTGCACCATAGACCGCAGCAGGTGATGGCCGCCCACGCCCACGGTGGCTTCAGCCTCCCACCGGTGGAGGTATTCGGGCAATGCGCCCTCGTGGCTCCCGCACTCGCAGAGTGTTGTTAGTGCCATGTGCACCGATACATGTCCGGAGGAAGTCCATGTCCCGCAATCCTTTGCATATGCATTGTCCTCGCCATCTGCAGCCTCGTGACAACCCACAGGGCCCATACGATTCGGGCCCCTGCTCGCACAATGGCGCGATGCGCCCTCCTCCAATCAGTAACATGACAAAATAAATGGATGCACAGGCTTGCTCACCCGCCAGCAATTTATGCCGAGTGGTGGCATCTCGGGGCCACGCTTTGTGCATACCGAGGGCCACCCACATCGCCCCTCGCCATCGCCTCCTCACCCCCATATGCGGTGGTGCACCCACCCTTGTAGTCGACCTTCTTCTTGAATGCGATAATGCATGGCCGGAATGTCCCCGCTGCCCGATCTTCCGCACCCCGCCTATTCCATACCGCCTCCAACGCCGCCTCATCGTGGGCATGAAGGTCACGCAGGTGGAATGGATGTGTGGGTTGGTGATGTCGATTCGGCTCCTCACCATATCCATCATGTACCCTTGTAGAGGAATGCCCACTTCTCTCCCAAGGACCGCCAGAAATGCTCAATCCTCGCAACAATCCGCATTCATCGACTTCCACCACACCGCATAAGGAAAACGACAACCTCCTAACTTTTACAGTTGTGCACAGGGGCCGGATGAAGTTGCTTCCATGTGCCCTTGGCCTCGCTCGGTTCATATCCGCTTATTAGGTTGTGCTCTGCGTAGTCCGACCGAATCCGCGGATGCCCAAACTTCCTCACCGCTTCCACATAGGCGTTGAAAATCGCTGCTTGTTATCCTCCAAGACCAACTGTGGGACGAATGGGTTGCCCCATCTATGGCCCTGCACTCAAGTAGAATTGGTACATCTTGTCATAAGTCGCGACAAGGCAACTGCACCCGTCGATTGCACAACTCCCCGCAATCACTTCTTCCTCGCAACGCGAACTCGAACATCGCATGCCACTCACGCACTTACAATCCATATGCCACATGTACATGGGTGTCGTCGACGGACGGCGGATGCGCATCGCCGACCGTGCCATGTGCTCCGGCCGCATCAAACGCAGCGCCCGTGACCGCCTCCTTGGGATTTCGATTCCATCCAGCCAGCCGCCGCACGAATCGTATTCAGCGTTCACGCCGTCTTGTGATGGGTGTGTGCGTGGCAATCGGTGCACACCTCCTCCACGGACAACCTCCCATACACCCCGCGCAGTGCCGATGCAGGAGCCTCGTCACTGCCTGCCGCACAGCTCCGCTGGTAGGCCTTTCAATGGTCTCCCCGCAAGTGCCGCACCGCCAAATCATACAGCTTATGAAGGCGGCGCGCTCCTCCTATGCATCCTTCATCTCCACCTTCCAGCCCTCATCCCCACGGCTCCTCGCACGAGAATTGCCTCAAGTTTTCACCGTCTGTGATGATGATGGGCTTCCGCCATGACCTCTGATGCAGCCTGGCGGCGACCGCCCACCATCTTCCTCCTTCGTCCGCCGCCGGAAGGCCCCATGGGCACCCTTCACTGCTTTTTGCCCCACGTGATGGCCAAGGTGGAGACTTGGTGGCCTCAACACCTCAGACCTACCGCTAGCGCTTTTTGCCCCATGCGCCTTCCTCCCGTTCAAACCCCAAATGCACCTCTCTGAACATGGCCCGATTTCGATCCTCCTAACACTTTCCGCCCGAGTAATGGCATGTCCGCAGCCAAGGGTTTCGACAAAGGGACGCTCGATCACCGTTATGCCCACTCCGATTTTTGTTCCACGGACGGTCCGCCAGCTTCATTGACGGGGTTCCACACCGATCTGCAGAGGTAGATCGCCGCAGAAGTTCGTAAAGCGCCCGTAGCTTACTTTTGCTTCCGTGATTTCATTCATTGTTTGAAGTGCACCACAACACTTCCAAACCAACAGACGCACCAAACACCGTATGTGAACAATCTAGAATGGGCCGCTTCGCCGCAGTGCAAACACACTTGCGCCCCTCGCTTTCTCGCGCCATCGACAATTAGCGATGGCCTCGCTCTTCACTCTTCAGCCGGCCGCAAACCCGCAAATGATGTAACCGCCTTACCTCAATGCGCAGGGTTCCACGACGGCCCCTGAACAAAAGGCATGGGATCTTCCAGCTATCGGGCGTATCCGTCGACCCCCATTGTGTGGCATGCCCCGATAATCGTCACATGCTTCCAGCGTTTGGAATACTCCCTCGCTCGATTCAAGTCCATGTAACATATGAAATGCCCCGCTGTACACGAACGGCAATGACCGCGCCCACAAAAAATTGTGTTGATCCAACTCCACAGGAGGATGCTCAATGTCCCAACCGCCGACAAACGAGCCTCACCGCATGTCAGTGCCGGTCCACAGCACATGTGACGCCGGTCCCATTCCGCCCAACCGCCTCACCACTAGCTTCCAACTCCACTTCTCCGATTGCGTAACATCCATCGCTATCATTCCCTCCACTGCGACCATAGGGTGCCATCCAACCCGCTTTTCCTCCACTTTCGAACGATTTGATTGCCAAAAAGGCGTCCTTCTCTCACACAAAAACTCCCACGAAGCCTCCATTGACTTCTCACGAGCATGGTCACACCGCGCTCCTATCTCGATGGTCGCACGCAGATTGCAATCCGGCTCTTCGCGAAGATCCACAACGGCACCAACGTGCCATGCCGCTCTTGCTCCAAAGATTCCGTGCCCAAGGCGATACCGCCCACCGAGGCACCTTCCCCACCTCCAACCCAGACCTCAATGGTCAGGCCACAATCACCCCCCTCCACAGAAATGAAATCTTTGTGCATTGCGGACAATCGGAACCTCCAATACCATGAGTACCCATTTCCCGGACCAGATCGCCACACACATTTCTCGCCTCCCCGGCCATGTACGCTCACATGCGGAGTCATGGAGTGGATTTGCCGGGACTCTCCCACTCCCACACCGGCTCCACTGCCCGCCCGCGAGCCACCGCTTCCACGGCCTCGCCCCGCCGTCCGCGCATGTGCCGATCGTCGTTGCATTGAGCCCGAGGCGGCGCCGGACGGCCATAAAAACCGCCGCTCCGATGACCACTCGCCACCGCAACCTCCGGCCGCCACAATATCGCGCCGCCGCCGGCATCGCGCCGCCCCTTCCTCCACTTCGCCGATCGCCTGCCCTCCCGGCGCCCACCATCCACCTCGCCGCCTCGGATCGTCGCGCAGGACGACGCGCCCACCGCCACTCCGTGGCCGCAGCAAACTCGAATGGATCATACCCACTGCACACACAAGAGTTGTGAGGCTCGAGACGCCGACCGCGCAAAGCTTACATTTCTCGCCTCCCCGTGCCATACGCTCGACATGCGGAGTCGGTGGAGTGGATTTGCCGGGACTCTCCCACTCCCACACCGGCTCCACTGCCCGCCCGCGAGCCACCGCTTCCACGGCCTCGCCCCGCCGTCCGCGCATGTGCCGATCGTCGTTGCATTGAGCCCGAGGCGGCGCCGGACGGCCATAAAAACCGCCGCTCCGATGACCACTCGCCACCGCAACCTCCGGCCGCCACAATATCGCGCCGCCGCCGGCATCGCGCCGCCCCTTCCTCCACTTCGCCGATCGCCTGCCCTCCCGGCGCCGACCATCCACCTCGCCGCCTCGGATCGTCGCGCAGGACGACGCGCCCACCGCCACTCCGTGGCCGCAGCAAACTCGAATGGATCATACCCACGCACACAAGAGTTGTGAGGCTCGAGACGCCGACCGCGCAAAGCTTACATTTCTCGCCTCCCCGTGCCATACGCTCGACATGCGGAGTCGGTGGAGTGGATTTGCCGGGACTCTCCCACTCCCACACCGGCTCCACCGCCGCCCGGCTTCCGCGAGCCACCGCCGCTTCCACGGCCTCCTCCGCCGTCCGCGCATGTGCCGATCGCCGTGCATTGAGCCCGAGGAAGGCGTTCGGGCGTCACCATACAAACCCGCTCGATGACCACTCGCCAGCAACCTCCGGCCGGCCAACATCGCCCGCCGCCGCCGCATCATGCCGCGCCGCCCCTTCCTCCACTTCGCCGATCCTGCCCTCCGCCCGGCGCCGACCATCCACCTCGCCGCCTCGGATCGTCGCGACGACGGCCCATCGCCCACGCCTCGTGTCGCAAAAACTCGAATGGATCATACCCACGCAACACACAAGAGTTGTGAGGCTCGAGGTGACGCCGCCGACCGCGCAAAGCTTACATTTCCGCACTGGAGGCCACATAGCCCCGCCGCACTCGCCGCCGCCAGGGCGGCGAGTCAGACGCCCTTCGGAAAGCCGCACCAAGCATGGCCGTGGGCAATGGAGACCGCCTGTGCAATCCACCTCGCAATCAATAGCGAGGTTTGAGAATTCATGGTGACCCACGCATGCAGCGCGCGGGCCGAGCACCTCTGTCTCCAGGTGCACCTCCACAGATCGACGCCGAAACGCCTCCCAAGGTGGGTGCGCTGCTGATCCGCCACCGCGGCCGCAGCTTCCACTCCACCTTCCGCTCGGACGATCACACGGGTTGTCCATGGCCTCCCCACCTCCTCCGCCGCCATGGCTCCTTCCGGCGCCGACCATCCACCTCGCCGCCTCGGATCGTGCAGCGACGACGCCCCATCGCCCACGCCTCCCGTGTCCGCAAAAAACTCGAATGGATCATACCCCACCGCACACACAAGAGTTGTGAGGCTCGAGATGACGCCGACCGCAAAGCTTACATTTCGCACTGGAGGCCACATAGCCCCGCTGCACTGCCGCCGCCAGGGCGGCGAACAGACGCCTCGGAAAGCTGCACAAGCATGGCCGTGGGCAATGGAGACCGCCGCGTGTGCAATCCACGCAATCAATAGCGAGGTTTGAGAATTCATGGTGACCCACGCAGATGCATCGACACGGGCCGAGCACCTCTGTCTCCACTTGTAGGTGCACCTCCACAGATCCACGTCGAAACGCCTCCCAAGGTGGGTGCGCCAATCGTTGATCCCGCCACCGCGCCGCAGCTTCCACTCCACCTTCCGCTCGGACGATCGCCACGGGTTGTCCATGGCCTCCCCACCTCCTCCTCCGCCGCCATGGCTCCTTCCGGCGCCGCCGCCGCACCTCCTCCTCCATCGCCTCGCTTCAACGCACCATCATGGCGGGCATTGAATGTGCACGGAATCATAGGTATACTTGCACGGCCTCGGATCGTCGAGATCCCCACGATACCGCCTTTACGCCGCCGCTCCATTCGCGCCCGTGACCGTCGCAGCGCCGCAGTATATGCCGCATGTTCCGCCACCGCACCCTTCCGTCAAGTGCGTGTGCAATTGCGATGCTACGCATTACATGCGATTCTCGCCACACCGTGCATTTTCAGCAAACATTGAATGTGCAATCGCACGCATCGCACACCTTACAACGATCCGCAACTTAGCGGCACTCTTGACGGACCGTGCTGCAGCCACCTGGCCCGCCGCCCGCAACCCTTACTTGCTGTTGGCGCTCACCATCGCCCGTGCTCCGCACCATCACGCCATTCCCAACCGCAACCAGATTACAATTTTGTGCCTTCACTACCGCACTTGGTTCGCTTCCACCGCCTGCACTCGTGATCCTCGCCAAGTACTCGAACATGGTTCTCCGTCGCCGGTTGATATCCCGGAACAACGCTCCGTCTTCTCATTCCATTCCATTTCTCCATACCGCACGAAATCAACCAATTCATAATACCTCATAGGCCACCTCTCCACAAGGTCGGCACTCGATGCGTGCACTGGAAAACCAAATCCTAAGGTCGTCGGTTTTCGGCAGCTCTCCTTTCCGGTACCTCTTCCATCCGACGGCGCCAATCGAACACTTGGTGCATGAAAATGTGGCACTCCACCGCCCAGGTAGGCACTCTCGCAGAATTTGTCCACCGCCACTCCATCCGGCCCCTCACGGCAGTCGACAGACGGCAAGTTTCTCTGGATAGCCCTCTATGCGCAGACACTGGCTTTGATGGTCCTCCACAAATGCCAAGAACTTGGACAGCTCCCAGTAGTTGATGGGAACCATAGGCCACGCAGGAATGTACTCGCGCGAGCTTTGCATCTCCCATTCCTCCTGCCGGCCCCTTCCACGCGCCCCCCTCCACACAAGGCCGTGCTCGCCAGCAGACCTGCAAACATGCGCATCCGGGCACCGTGATTTGCACATCATCACAAGATGGGCTACCTACTCACCGCCGCCCTTCCACTCTTCAAGCGCAACCGCCGAACACACCAACCCACTGCCGCCCGCCTCGCCATCGCCGCCACGATCTTGTGTTCCTCATCCTCCTCCACGGCACGGGCGCGTTGCGCACCTTCCACCCACCCGCCACCCGCCACCGCGCCTTCCTTGCACGTCGCACGCGCACTGCTTCCTTCCGCCCACCTGCAACCGTCCCTTCCACCGTCCCTTCTCCGCACGGGTTGCGACCGCCGATGATCATCATGGTGGCACCGCCGTCTGCTCAAACCCAACCGACACTGCAGATCGCCACCCACTTCCTAATTTCACTAACCCCTCCCTTTGGTGGCGTGGCAGTAGCACACCGTATCAAACCCTTTCACTTTGAGGCTACACAACCTCCCAATTTTCATTTCCAACCAATCCATCTTCCCAAGGCCCAGTGGGCAAATACCCACCGGAAAGAGGTCAAATCTATATACAAAAACCAAATCATAACCCAAAAAAGGTGCACATGGCATGTATGTATGCATGATGCATGGTTGCAATCGGATGCACGTGAACATGTCTACCTAGATCTTGTGTCATAGCGCAATCCATCTATCCGCATCGCATGTATATATGGCATACTATGACACATATATAGGTCATCGATCTACATAGAAAAACCTAAACACCATAACCCAAAAGGTCCACACATGCACATGGTATGTATGCATGATGCATGGTTGCAATCGGATGCACGTGAACATGTCTACCTAGATCTTGTGTCATAGCAATCCATCTATCCGCATCGTCATGTATATATACTATGACACATATATAGGTCATCGATCTACATAGAAAAACCTAAACACCATAACCCAAGGAAAAGGTCCATGACATGCACATGGTATGTATGCATGATGCATGGTTGCAATCGGATGCACGTGAACATGTCTACCTAGATGCCGTGGTCATAGCGCAATCCATCTATCTCGCATCGCATGTATATATGGCACGATTATGACACATATATAGGTCATCGATCTACATAAAAAACCTAAACACCATAACCCAAGGAAAAGCGCACGTTGTTAAGTGCATACATATCATTTGTTCAAGGCCAAGGACAAGTATGATAATAAATAAACCCAAAGTTTCGACATTCGGTGTGAGGTGGCACGTGATTCAACCTGCTTCCTTGGGCTTCGACACGCTACCGTGAACATGTCTATATATGTGGCTTCCTACCCAATCATAATTCGATTGTAGAAGTTTGTCGCATGGAAAGGCATCCATACTTGCCCCGCAGAGGTGGGTCAAGTAGACAAGGTCTTGTCTTCTTTCTCTCTTATGTCTTGTGGGATCCGCATTTTCCGGGAGCCTCGGTCCAACCCTTGCTGACGTGTTTCCTTGGTCTTCGACTTTAGCGAACATGTTGTCATACCACTTGCCATATGCCATGTGATTTGAGGGGTGCATGTGATGAGGCTGTATTGAATGTATGGCATGCACATGGTGTGTATGCATGAAGTATGGTTGGCATGTGTGCGTGAACATGCCTAGGTAGATGTTGTGTCATGCCACAATGAATCCATGTGCATCGTGATGCATGTGTACTATGACACATATATAGGGTTGCGAACACATATATACATACATGAACAACATAACCCAATGAAAAGGGCGAGTACGTTGCATCGCATACATATCATTTGTTCAAGGCCAAGGACAAGTAGGTTTTAAATAGACCTATAGTGCCAAAGAAGTGAGAGGTGGCACGTGATTAACCTGCTTCCTTGGTCTTGACATACGTACGAAACATGTCTATATATGTGGCTTCCTACCCATTCATTATTCGATTGTAGAAGTTTGTCCGCATGGAAAGGCATCCATACTTCGCCATGCACTGGCTTCTTTCTCTCTTGACCTTTGGGATCTAGTGGGAGCGTTAGGCAACCAACTTGATCCCGCCTCGGTCAAATGCATTGCGCTTGCCTTGGTCTTGGACATAAGGGACCATTGTTCATGTGTTCATATACGAATATGCACCTCCTTCATTATTGTCATTGTCATTCGAGGAGGGAGCCGGAGGCGTGCCCCGCAACGTCATCCTCAACGCAAGTGCATTGTGTTCTATGGCGTCGCTGTCCAATTGCACATTCAACCTCGTCGCTTGCACATTCAACTGCAATTGCCTTTTTCGCATGCTATGCATTTCACCAATGTAAGGCATTGTATGCAGAAATTTCGCGCTTTAGGCATTTTGGTCTGTGGTCTTCTTTCTCTCTTATGTCTTGTGGGATCCGCATTTTCCGGTGGGAGCCTCGGTCCAACCCTTCGTGACGTGTTTCCTTGGTCTTCGACTTTAGCGAACATGTTGTCATACCACTTGCCATATGCCATGTGATTTGGTAGGGGTGCATGTGATGAGGCTGCATTGAATGTATGGCATGCACATGGTGTGCATGAAGTATGGTTGGCATGTTGTGTATGTGAACATGCCTAGGTAGATGTTGTGTCATGCCACAATGAATCCATGTGCATCGTGATGCATGTGACGGTACCATAAGGATATATGGGTTGCGATACATATATCGAATACATGAACAACATAACCCAATGAAAAGGGCGAGTACGTTGTTAAGTGCATACATATCATTTGTTCAAGGCCAAGGACAAGTAGGTTTTAAATAGACCTATAGTGCCTACCAGTGAGAGGTGGCACGTGATTAACCTGCTTCCTTGGTCTTGACATGCATACCTAAACATGTCTATATATGTGGCTTCCTACCCATTCATTATTGTAGAAGTTTGTGCATGGAAAGGCATCCATACTTGACCATGCACCGCTTCTTTCTCTCTTGACCTTTGGGATCTAGTGGGAGCGTTAGGCAACCAACTTGATCGGCCACCTCGGTCAAATGCATTGCGATTGCCTTGGTCTTGGACATAAGGGACCATTGTTCATGTGTTCATATAACGAATATGCACCCTCCTTCATTATTGTCATTGTCATTCGAGGAGGGCTGGGAGGCGCCGCGTCATCCTCGTTTGAGCGTGCATTGTGTTCTATGGCGTCGTCATTTTCAAATCTGCATTCAACCTCATTCATTCAACCTGCATTGCCTTTTTACGCTATGCATTTCACCAATGTAAGGCATTGTATGCATGAAATTCTGGCGGTTTAGGCATTGTTGGTTCGGTCGGCATTTTCGCTTTTGGTTTGTTGGGTGGGTTGGGGCTGGTTGGGGCGGTTGGGTTGGGGCGGGTTGGGGCGGGTTGGGGCTGGTTGGTGGTGGGGCCGGGCCGCGGGTGGGGCATGCCGTGCGGGCTCACGCCGCTTGCAGTCAGCCCTCCGTGCGGGCCGCGCGGGGCGCGGTGGCTCGCCCGCGACGTCCGTGGAGCGGGCCGTAAGGGCGGAGGACCGGGATGGGGTCGGGATGTGGGAGTGACCAGACAAATCTCCGAGCCATGAGGCTGGAAGGGCCAAGGCAACCATGCCATCGAAAATGTGAAGTGCGATGGTCGCGTTGCCAATATGGGCCATGGTCACGGATTTTATGGCAAGCAATATGGGATGGACTTCATGAGCGCTGATCGCAGAATATGGCGGACTACGGAAATATTAATGCATAGCCATGGTGCATAGAATATGGCATGCCTCACGAGGCATATGTCCAGATGCGTGGCAGCGGGCACAACAACGCTGCTCGCCTTTCGCAAAACGCACCATTGGTCGATGAACGCACACGATGAGAATTGCATTTGAATAAGCGGCACAATGAATTGCTTCACAAGGTATTGTGCGTCCGGACACCAATGCTCGAGGCGGCAGTTGATAGCGCATCATGTGCACTTCCCCACCCAATAGTTTATTCCGAACATATCGGACCCAATATGTTAGTCGACACGCGACAGATCTTCGTGTGACGCGAAGGAACCATGATCACCGGGACCAACCGGCATGTTTGGCACGGCGCCGAAGTCAAACGCCGGCGACCACTATGTCATGTCCACCGCAACCAAAGTGAGAGTGGTGCGAGCGCAACGCGATGAGGGTGTTGAGTGGCCGGCGATGCATCCACCGCAAGATGGGGCGGCGCGTTGCAACTGTGGAGAGTTTGTGCCACATAGCCGCAATGCGCAGCACGCATATCGTGAGCCAAAACTACCGCAAGCGCACGCCTCCCATAATCAACTCGCATGCCGCGCCGTGATTATGTCGGGCCACGGAGAATATGGACAATGATTTCAGCTTGGTCAACCCACTCACTCAACGCCCGCGCAATGCTTGGTGCATCACCGCCATCGATCTCCTTCCACAAGCGCTCTCGTCCCACACATCGAGGCGCCCGCACATCTACTGGCGCGGTATCGCAGGTGCCGGATCTTCCACATGCACTATGGCGCTAAGACAACGTGAGCACAGACCTCTCAACCAACAGGGCAGAAGAAATTGTGGGCACATCTACGCACGGCAGAAGACCGAATGCGCGCGAATATGCGGATGGAGGTCATGATCCGCCTCCGATGGATGCGCGCCGGCCGCACCGCCATCGCAGCCGCCCTCGGAGCCGGGCGCGTACGCCGGCGCGACGACCTTTCACGGCGGCCGATGCCCAATATCGGCGCCATGAGCCTCGCCACGCCCAAGCCGCCATCGTTGACCGCCGGAGGTTCAACGTGGCGTCAGTGGCCCTTCCACATATGGCGAGAATGGGTGGGGATCATCACGCCACGCCCGCCACCGGTGGGAGGATGGAGGCGGCGCGAGGAGCGCCTCCCGCGCCGTTGGGACAATCCCATTCACGCATGAATCACGGCTGGGTATAGGCCCGGAAGAAGCAAAAGAGCGCGCGCACGTGATGGCGGAGGCGGGCGTTGGCTCACGTGCTCGGGTACAAGTACGCGGACAAGGCTTTCCCAAGGTCGACTTGGGAGATGGAGAAGGCGGCGAGTTGTCTTCGTGTCCGCCGACCACGCAGTGGAGCTAACGGTGCTGTGCATGCCGGGGGCGACGACACCAACGCTGCCGGGGTACGGTGTGCAGCCATTGTTGATGCGCGAGGCTCTATTCGACAAGCCCGCCGGCACCGGCCGCCAGGTCCGTGATGCCGGTTGCGCCGCACACACAAGTCCGGTATCCAGCGATATTCGTCTAATTTCCCGGCAACAAAACAGAGTGCCGACAGCCGATGCAAAATGCTGTACATCCGGGACGTGGCGCAATTTACACCTGCACGGAGGTGGGCAGCGAGCGCGGCGCCTGAGGTTTACGATTCGCCGGAGGAGGAAGAAGTGGATGTCACCGGGATGGAGAGCGGGCGTGGCGCGGTCGGGGGCGCGCCTGAGGGAGAGTTCAACAACGCCGATCGTCCGCATCCCCGACCTTGAGGCACCCGCATCCCACCCGCCGACCTCGGACATGTGGGAGGAGGCACAATTTCCTCTCCCTCAAGGCTAACGCAGCGCGCCAGGGCCGCGGTAGGGCCTGCCCGCACGAGGCGGGCGCAGAAGTCCCGCGGCGGACGGGGCGGCACGCCTGCTCATGGAAGCGCCTCGGAGCGGAAGAGGCTCAACGCATGGCAACGGACCTTCTTAGTTGTGGAAGAGCTCCGCACACCACCGCAGTGGAAGGAAGGCGCTGCGGCGCGGGTGAACCGGCAGCCATCGCGAGGAGCTTCTTTTCTTCAAATTTTGGGTCACTTGCGGAGAAGGCGGAATGGCGATCGCGAAACCGATGCGGCGGCCGCTGCAAGGCTGCAACATCTTGTGGAGACAGCGCAGTAACGAACTCGGAAGGGGGCTCGCCGCATCCGATGGTCAAGGCATGGACGGGCTGGAAATGTTCGACATCGCCACCATCCGGGGTTCTTCGCACGCAGGCCTCGCCGGGCTGGTCCGCCTCGAGGACATGGACGACACTAGACCTTCGATCCATGACGGCGAAGAGTTGCGAACGCGAATAGCACCAACTTGAGGTTCGCGATGGATGAGGAGGAGATGCTCGATCGCACCGCAGCCCACCGCAGTGGGTCGCCCAGCGCAGGAGAGGCGGAAAAGAACGGCGCAGACGCGGCTATGGCATTCCGCGCGAGGAGCGACGATGCGACACACGCCGCGATGCATGGCTTTGTGACCGAGAAGGCTCGTATGCCGTCCGAACGGAGCAGGAGCGGCGATTCGAGGACATCCTAACCCTCCGGTGAGCGAGATGCCATTATTTGCATGGTGCCTCGATGGGGTTTGAACGACGCGCGTGGTGATTGCGGTTGAGGCGGGCATGGAGTGCCAACAACTGCTCGACAATCGACGGCCGAGGGGGACCTTTCCCACCGCTTAGAGTGCGATCGCACTGTGCATGGGGTGATGATGTAGTCCACGAGGTTGGAAGGACGCAGTGCCCACGCGACGGTGCATCGAGGCCTCGAAGTACTCGAGTCATTTGTGGACGGCGTGTTCGAACGCAACGCAACGCCGCCACATTACCACATCACCATGGAGTGCATCCGACCTGCCGCATGGTAAGATATTTGGGCTCAATTGATGCAAAATGTGCAGTGCCGACGACGGCAGATGCCTCCTCAGGCAGTGCCATGTTCTTCGCCACCGATGTCACTGCAAAATGGCATTGAGGTGAGTCGTCCCATGACATTTGCCACACTCACGACGCACTAGGGAGCCAAAAGGATGGCGTGCACAAGGAGTGGAAGGATGCGGGCACGAGAGGACGTTGAAGAGGGCTTTTAAGAGGCGGATATGTTGACAAGCCACCCACATGGCCATCCTCCAAGAATCAAACGGGGCTCAGTAGAAAGAGGAGCAGCAGTGCGATTTCATCGCTGGTCCGATGGCGCATGTGCTCCGGATTTTTCAAGCATGTGGCCGACCAAGCCCTCGCATGTCCCGGGGCGGTGGCGCGATTCGGAAGAAGGTGCGGGACCTTTTATTCACCGAGTGCCCGTGACATGTGGGTGGGAGAGGGTTCCGGCATGTGGTGCACTGGACAAGAGGGCCATGTTGGAGTGTCTAGGGAGTGCACGCTTGAGAGTGTCACCAAGTTCTTCACGCCACGCATGGATGCGGCGAGCCGTTCTGGCGGAGTGAGATTCGAGGCTTTGCCGCAGCTTTAGAGAAATGTTCGTGAAATCGCCGAGAGATGTCATTCGGCGATAGAGCGCTACTGCTCACCTTCATCACCGATGAGTTTACTTCTGGCAAGCCAATGGTGGTCGAGCAAGTTCCTCCTTTGGGCACCGCCTCGCGAGGACGTGCTCGCACTCTCGCCCCGCCTATGTCTCAAGCTCGTGATGGCGGGTGGGTGGGAGAGGGTTCCGGCATGTGGTGCACACTGGACAAGAGGGCCATGTTGGAGTGTCTAGGGAGTGCACGTTTGAGAGTGTCACCAAGTTCTTCACTGCCACGCATGGATGCGGCGAGCCGTTCTGGCGGAGTGAGATTCGAGGCGTGCTTGCCGCAGTTTAGAGAAATGTTCTGTGAAATCGTCAAAGAGATGTCATTCGGCGATAGAGCGCGCCTGTTCACCTTCATCACGGACAGAGTTTACTTCTCGGAAGCAGTGCCAATGGTGGTCAGGCAAGTTCCCCTCCGGGCATTTGGGCGGTGCCTCGAGAGGAGGCGTGCTCGCACTCTCGCTCCCGCTATGTCTCGAAGCTCGTGATGGCCACGCGGGTGACAGAAGCCATCCGCATGAACTCCGTGTATGGGAACGCTTGAAAGGCCGGCCTCGAGTCGGACTGCGTTTCATTAGAGACGCAAGTGGTTTTCGGTTGTGTTTGTCGCCCCGCACAAGAGGGCACTAATGTGAAGAGACTTTGAGCCCGTCCGCACTCACTTTGCTTGGCACGGACAAATGGAAAATCGCACCCATGTGAACAGAGCCGCCTCGACGTGAATTGCTTTCCGTCACCAATTGAGAATGGATGTAAACAAGGTCGGGCAATAATACGGAAACCGTAGGGTTGGCGGTGGCATTTCGCGGGCGGTCGAATGGCGGGGAACTAAGTGCACCCGCGAGGTTCCAATCGGCCGCGCCCGACAATCACATTGGGAAATGGAAAGAGGTGCAGTGAGGTTTTGAGGCGGAAGGTCTTCCAGTGGAGCGTGCACCGGTACGCATGGCGATCGCGAGGGTGGTGCAACACGCCGAGCAAGGTTGTTGTCATTGCGACAATCCGAGGGTGGACAGCTCAAAGTTTTTGACATGCGAGAGCGCGACGTCACTGAAGAAGACAATCGCAGAAGTGTGCGGCGTGGAAGTGCGGTCGGTGCGTTCGTCGGTGCTCCTCGGCGATGAGACAGCGAGGTATGGGCCATCGATTCCGTGCCGCCGTGAGGTGCCGGGCATGACGCCGAGGAGTTTGACCGCGTGGAAGACGGGATGCGGCGATCTCGCGGATGCGGAGGGAAGGCGCTTTGGTGCATCATCGATGGTGAGCCCACTCGCACGCACACCATCCGTCTGCGCTGCCTTATGCGGTGGGAGGAAGGTCCTTCAATGTGCGGTGGAGGGGCGGCGAGACCGGGAGAGCGAGAGGCGCAGGAATGGCCTCCAAAGGGAGGTGCATTTTGATTGTGCCGCAATCACCGGAGGCATAGCGTGAACTTGCCTGGGTGGGCCGGCTCATAATAGCAATGGCCGCGATCGCGAGTGGAAGAGTGGTTGTGGAATGGCGGTAGGAAGGGGCGGACTGCCGCAGTTGAATTGTAATCGGTCCAAAGCCTCCGAATAATTTGCACCGTAGTGGTCGGTCCAAAGCACAACGACTTGGTGTTTCGTTTTCATGTCTTTGTATCATGTCAAAATTAGTCTCCTTGGCCCAATGACGAAAACAACATCGCCAGCCATTCGGCCGAGACTAGTACATGACATGATATTTTCCGTTGACGCCCAAAGGCCAAGGACTAAAATGTACTCGGATTGACGAATGGTCCGAATGTAAGGTCCGATTCATGTGTAGGAAGAAAATCCATTTCCCAACTACACGGTACTTGCCTATCCTCGCCTATATAAGACAAGGCCTTCCCTTTGGACCATCCCGACTGGCCATGAAAGGGAAAATACTCATTGGCCTTTGGAGCTTACATTGGCAATGAAGGGAACAAAACTCCTTGGCCTTTGCACCAATATGTCAATCAATGAATGGAAGGAAGACCTTGGCCTTTGGACCAAACCGAGAATCACCAAATGAAACGAAGTACCTATGCGACCATTGCGACCGCTTAGCTGTGAGCATTGCGGCTGCATAGGTGCGCCCATTGCGACAGCACAGCTGCGAACTGACGCTCCCACTAGACAATGCGGTTCCCAAAGGTGAGAAGAGGGGAAAAAGAGAAAAAGAAGGGACGAAGTATGGCTGCCTATCCTTTATGACAAACATGTACAATCGAAGAATCATAGGTTGGGTAGCCCACATATAGGCAAAACCACCGGGACTCTCGATGAAGCACCACCGCACTGATGGTAGGCACTATGATCTATTTAGAGTCCTACTTCTCCTTGGCCTTTGAACAAATGATATTTATGCGCTTAACAACCTACTAGCCCTTTTCCTTGGTTTATGATTTTCAGGTATTTTCTATATAGGTGCGTGACCTATATATGTGTCGAGTAATGCCTTACAAACATCGCGATGCACATAGGTTGATTGTGCCATGACACAACATCTAGGTAGACATGTTCACATACACCACATGACGTGGTCCAAAGGCCGGGGCCAAGGACGTTTCTTCCTATATATAGGCGGTAGGGATAGGCAAGAAGTAGTTGGTAGTCCATGGTTGGGTAGCCCATATATAAAAAACCGGAACTGATGGAGTGCCACCTCACACGATGGTAGGCGTTAGGTATATTTGTAATCCCACTTGTCCTTGGCCTTCGAACAATTGATATTCATGCAATCAAGAACGACGCCCTTTTCCTTGGGTTATGGTGTTTACGTAGTTTGAATATAGATGCGCCGACCTATATATGTGTCATAGTACCAGCGAACATGCATCACGATGCACATAGATGGAAAAGGTGCCATGAGAGCATCTAGGTATACATGTTCACATACTTCACATGTCAACCATCCATCCCGCATGCATGCATACCATGTGCTTTCCATGTGCACATTTTCCTTGGGTTTTGATTTTTAGGTCTTTTCTATATAGATTCGCTGACGATGTATGCCGAGTACCGCGTCAACATATATCACGATGCACATGCACATGGTATGTATGCATGATGCCCGTTGATGTGATGCATGTGACCATGTCTACGTAGATCTGTCGTGGGCACCTTTTCCTTGGGTTTTGATTTTATGTCTTCTATATACGCACGTGACCTTTATATGTGGCATGGTACCCTTCCCGACATGCATGACGGTGCACATACATGGATTGTGCCATGGCACAAAGATCTAGGTACAAATGTTCGATGCATCACATGACAACCAGCCATCATGCATACATACCATGTGGATGCCATCCATAGGCAATGCACATGTGACATTGGTCCAAATGCGAAGGACTTTTCTTCCTATTTATAGGCAAGGCAGGAAAGGCAAGTACCGCGGTAGATGCCATGGATAGATGGCGGGAACACATCGGAAAAGGCCGGAAGTGGTAGGTTGACTAGCGGTCAACGATCGTCCGGACTCAAGCAAGCCGTAAGTACGCTTAGAAGGTTGGAGCTAGCGCTGGAAGCAGCGGTGGCAACATCGCCATGCAACTGGTGTGGTGTTGGAAGCCCGAATAAATGCGGCGGTTAGCGGCGGCCAAAGCAATGCGCTGGTGGCAAAGTGATGCATTAGGGGTGCCAAATGCCGGTGAAATCTGAGACAACGGCTTTCTTGATTTGCGCAAGTTAAAGCAGCTCTTCACCAAGAACTCCAAGTGCCACTTTTCAAAGTGGAAGCTCACGAGCATAGGCGTTTTGCGATATGGGCGGCGGCGGCGGGCGGCGGCGAGGTGGAAGACATGGAGGTGGAAGACATGGAGCTCGACACACCCATGTCGGGCGCCGCCGGGACGGAGGAGGAGGCGACCGGAAGGCATGGCGGTGGCGGCGAGGTCCGGAGTGGTCTGCCCGGGCGGCGACGATGAGGAAATGGCCGGGCGCAAGCGGCGGCACCGCTCGCCCGATACCAGCGGCCAGAAAGGTGCGCGGAGGCGGTGGCGGCGTGGAGGGCCGCAACACCGAGGGCCGCGCAGCAATGCTTGAAGATAGGCCCCACGGACGAGCATGCAGCAGCGGAGGGGCCGTCACGCGATGCAGAGGGCATCCCGACGCCACGCCTGGTGGAGCCCTCCGCGCCTTCGTAGTCCAACGCAACAGCGTCTTCGCTTTGCCACAAAGGGTCACGCTGCGCGGATAATGGCTTCCGGTTTTCACCAAACCCGGAGGGCGAGGGTCTGCCCGGGCGAGGTCTGACGAGGGTGCTGAAGGCGACACCGAGGGTGCAGCAGGCCGGGTTACACCAGATGCAGTTTTGCGGGCCGCAGAGCGGAGGATGACGGCTGGCAGCGCGCAGCCGACGTCACCGTGTGTGGGGTGGACGGATCAGCGCCAATGGGCCGCAGCGGAGGGTCTCGCCCGTACGCAGCTTCGCACCACTGCAGGATGGCTCGGCCGCGCAGCCGCCGGCGCAGCATCAGAGTCGTCAGTAGCCGAGTCACGATTCGCCTGCAGCCCACCAACGGCCGCAAGGCGAAGCCCAAGGATCGAATTCCATGTGGTTGCAAGGCGAGGCCGCAAACACAGGCGCATGAGGTGACCAAGCGCCTTTCTCGCGACGCGTACCCGGGGGGCGAGGAGGGAGGAGGGACGGAGGCGTGCGGAGATGAGAAAAGCGGGTGCCGGAAGGAGCCTGCGCGGGCGCCCGGTGAGAGTGGAGGAACGAACCGAGGAGGGAGAGGAGGCGCCACGGACGACGGCGAGACGTGACCGGCCGCGTAACGGCGAGGCGAGCGTGGAGTGCCAAACTGGCGTCCGCATTTTGGCGGCTTGTTTTTTTTTCGGGTCACATCGCAGAGGGATAGGGAGGAGCCAATAAGGCCATTTTCGCCGGATTGCACTTACAGGTAACTTTGTGGACCTCGGCCGCCCGGCGAGGTCCGGCCTGAGTGGTCCGTCCGGGCGAGGTCCGACGGAGTGGTCCGTCCGGGCGAGGTCTGATGAGTGGTCTGCCCGGGCGAGGTCCGGCGAGGGTCTGCCCGGGCGAGGGTCTGGCTGAGGGTCTGCCCGGGCGAGGTCCGACGGAGTGGTCTGCCCGGGCGAGGGTCTGCCCGGGCGAGGTCCGTCGGGCGAGGGTCTGCCCGGGCGAGGTCTGGTCCGTCCGGGCGAGGTCCGGAGTGGTCCGTCCGGGCGAGGGTCTGCCCGGGCGAGGGTCTGCTCGCGGTTCGACGGAAAGTGGTCGCCCGGGCGAGGTCCGGAGGGTCTGCTCGAGAGGTTCGCGAGGGTCGAGTTCCGGCCAAGTCTCACCGAGCGGTTCTACGCCAAGCGGGTGGTTTTAGCGGGCATCGCTGGCATGGATCTCTTGTCAAGGCACTGGTGCAAGAAGTCCTGTTGATGAGCTACGTCCCATGCCTACGACCCGGGGTTAGGATACATACATAGCGGGTTAGGATACATACATAGCGGGTTAGGTATGGGAGTATATAGGAAGGCTGGCGTCCGCCCAAGACTTGCATCCATCCTGCACTCTGGCCTGCTCTGCCTTCCGTGCTCGAGGAGGCGGAGTGAGTTCCCGTGCGTGATTAATTGGTGGTAGAGGGATGTGTTTAGAGCCGGGTGACGAGGCCCGCCAACACGCTTGATGGTGCACGGGTCGGCCTCGAGCTCGTGAGGTGCTTTCGTGATTTCTAAAAGGTGACTAACCTTGAGGTCACTGAACGGTCAGATGCAGTGCAAAGCTACTTCCAACGCCAAGCACCGTGAGGGATTAGGAGGCGCTTGGGCTAACTGGCTGCCATCCTGAGGTCATTTACGGAGGTCGGATGCAGTCGGCCATCTCGTTGCAACGGGCGTGAGGGATTAGGAGGCGCTGGGCGATCGTCACTGGGCCATCCTTGGAGGCTGGAACTGAGGTCACAGGCCGCAAAGCTACTTCCGCAACGCGGGGTTGGGCAAAGGTGGCCCGGTGGAATACATGTGTTGGTGTGTGACCACTAGCTGGAAATGGATAAGGGAGAAGAGTCGGATTACGGTGTGTTGAGGTGGAGTGGAGTTATTGGAGGAGCGCCGGCCAGGCAGAGTACGTCGCGAACGCGTCGTTAAACCTGCTTAGTAATCGAGAAACCAAGCTGGCTAGGAAGGTCCCAGAATTACCGCCCGACGAGTTGTGGAGGGCACACACTTAGGGTTGTGGAGCCGCCGACCCAACATGAAGTCCGCTCAGCGATAGTCAGAGCTCGAGCATTGGGCACGAGACCATTCCTTGGGAACCGGACTCTTCCTACAACGACACGGGATGCGGCGCTACCGCCATCGGTCACACGGCCGAGGAGGCCAATGGACAACAATCTAAGACTAGTGAACACGCACAACCGCCGCGGATCGCAATGTGTTTGACAACGCTGGTGGGTTCGGGCTGTCATTGTCATGCCTCGTAATGCAAGGCGAACTTTGCCATGCCTCTGCACTCATGAAGGAGTTGGGTTTGCGGCGTGGACGGGCGGACGGACCAGTGCCCTACAGGTCATCTACGTTTAAAATGGAACTTCGCACATCCGCTATCCTGAGCGTGGAGCGCCGGCCAAGATCGAACCAGACCGCGCCAAGGCCGCTGAGCGATGAGGCGCAGCCGAGAAGAGCTGGCCGAGCTCATCGCTGAGCTCGAGGCGCCGGGCACCCTAAGAGGAAGAGGGTGCCAACAGAGGCGACTAGCAGCAAGGGCGGGCGGGGCCAAGATGCAAGGGCGAGAGTGCCGAGGGGGCTAACCGGCAGTACCGAGAGGCGTGAATGGGGCGACCACTGGGAGGGGCCACCGCCCAAGGCCGCAACAAGGTGGGGCATCCACCCAATGGAGCTCCGAGTATGGTAGCAAGTCCAATGCGCATCGACGCCATGACGGGCGCCATCGCCTCCTTCTTGAAGTGGTGGAGAAGGTGCGCAACTCGTGGTCCACCGCACATACCAGGGAGGGACGTGATCACCTAATCGCGACAACGCAGCCTGCTAGAATGTTATCGCGGCTCATGTAATACATGAACGCACTGCGGCCAAGTGTGCACTTCGGGAGTTAGGAAATAAGTAGGGTTTCGCTTTTTTAGGATTGAAGGATAAATAAGGCGGAAAAGGAGGAATAAATTGGGGTAGCGCCCGGACGAGGCTCCGAGTATCTCCCGGACTGGAGTGAACAACGGACCGACTAATCATGGCAAGCTCCGGACCACGCCGAGTAACGGATAAGTCCGAACCTACCCAGTCAAAATAGGATGGGCACGCCCAAGTAACCCCGGGAAATGGAGGACTTGAGGAGAGCCACGGAGGAGTCCGTGAGGAGGAAACCTGGGCGGAGTCCCGACTTTGTCCGGACCTCAGAGGGGAGGCCGACCAAGTCCGGACCCCAGAATAAGTCCGACCAAGTCCGGACTTAATAAGTCCAAGTCCGGACCAAGTCCGGACCAAGTCCGGACCACGAGGTCCGGACCACGAGGTCCGGACCAAGTCCGGACCAAGTCCGGACCAAGTCCGGACCACAGTCCGGACCCGAGGACCGGGGCAAGAAGGGAGGAGCCCCCGACTTACGCTTAGGGGAGCCGATAGCCGGTGGCCCCACCGCGGGACCTGTGGAGGCCAGGAGGATGACGTGGTAACGGCGTTGTCGACCGCCGCCAGAGCCCAACCCGACAGTGATTCCGGGAGAGGAGGGGCCACGGATCATCCGATTGGGTGCACCTAGTCGGGGACGAGTTGGACCACCCATTCCGAGGGGCCTGTGACCTTCCTCCACAATAAGGAGATAGGGGGAGATAGGTAGACGATTAGGTATACCGAAAGCTATCACCGTAATAGGGGTGTAATAAAGACGCCACCTTCAGATAAGAGGGGCCGAGGCCGCCTAGTAAAGCATCTTTCTCTTGGTGTTGATGCGCGTTCTTGCGGACCTTTGTGAGTCTTCTTGCTAACGTGAGTCCCGAGTCACCGAAAGGTGCACGCCCGGGAGATTGATCAAGGTCCCGTGACGACTTAACGCGTTGTGGTGTGTGCGGGGAAGGGTGATCGTGATCCGTGTCCCGAGCCGCGTCCGACACCGAACTGACCGAACGTGCGGAGCCGAGGAACTCGGGAGGGTGTGTAGAGCCGGACGGAGGCCCGGAACGCGGAGGAGGAGGTCCGGATCACAGAACCCCGCCTTTTCTAAGATCAAGAGTGTAGCGTGAGAGGAGAGAGGAAAGGACTGGATGCAAGGATGGTGAACGATACGGACGCGAACGGGTCCTAAACGCTTGGCCATACCGCAGACGTGAACGCCAGAGTAGTTAGGAGTATGTGTGTGTTGAGACCGAACGAGCGCTAAGGACGTAAGAATCACCAAACGCGTAACGGGCCTATCATTCCCTTGGGAACGGACTTCTTCCTACAACGACACGGACGCGCCGCCATGCAAAAGTCCCGCCACATTTTGGCGCTGCTGGGGGAATGAAATCGGTCTGGTGCAGTGCGCCCTTAGGAAGAGAAGGTAAGTGAATGCGTCGACCGGTCAAGAGTGAACTGCCGAGGATCGGACGTGGTCACCTCGCGTGCTCTCCGAGCCGTGAGAGGAGAGACGCCAAACCCAACGAGAGCACCGCCGATCGAGGAGGGAGAACGTGGTCGAATTGTCGACCAAGACGAGTACGGGTAAGGGACGCCAACGGAAGAAGGTAGGACCCACGCCTAACCCATCGATGGCGCAGCCATGGCCCCTACCTCGACCAAACAAGCGCATCTATTCGGAGGGAAGAAGGAGCGGATGCGAGACCTTTGTGGAGGACTTCATGTCCAAAGCCAACTTCAGCGGAGAGGGAGTCGACGTACCATCCAAATTTTCCAAGGGGTTCTCCGAGGACCGCTCAATGGTATCGGAGAAAGTACCGACCAGGAGAATGCCCCACCCGCCTCGTTTGAAGCTTTGAAAATGCCTTCTTAGAACGGTTTCGAGGATCGACCGGGAGGGTATGTATTATCAAAGTTGGAAAATCAGGCGAGGAAGAAGGAGAAGCGGGCTCAGACATCGAGCGGTTCTATGCCCCGAGGATCGGCATCCAACCCATACCACCACGGGTACGGTGGTTGGCGGTCTAGCCAAACCCATGGCGAGCACGTCCTGCTGGCCGAGAAGGGCGTGGGCAAGGCGGTCGAGCGCCGAAAACTACGAGGAATCGCTACATCGAGGATAAAGAAATCCGCTCAAGGAGGCAAGAAGAAGAAGAAGAAACGGGACTCCGAGGAGGAAGAGTCTTCGAGGAGGAGGAAGACCAATCGGAGGTGTCTTCTGAGGAGGAGCGTCCAAGAAGAGACGGAGGTCTCTAGCGAGGAAGAGTATCCCGCAAGAAGAAGAGCAAGAAAGCCCCAAAAAGAAGGTGGTAAGAAGGAGGTGGTGACACCAAGACCGTCCGAGAAGCTCCACCGGACCCGACTCCCTCAAAGGAGGTGGCAGTGCAGGAGGACTGGAAAAAGTGATAAAGAGAGTAGAGGACAGCGATAAACTGTTAAGGACCGAGAGCGCGGAAAACACCGACCACGGAACGATCTCGTGTGCCGTGCCAAGCCACGGCCATTCGAATCCAACCGCCTCAAGGCCTCAAGTGGACTACGAATACGAGGAGGAGGCCGAGGAGCAATGGGAAGAGGCCTATCGCATGTGAAGCCCCTCCGGGCCGCGATATCCCAAAACCATGTATCCGCCAACCGGAGGTCCGTCAATACAACGAGCCCCACTGCATGGGAGCCCTTCGTATCCTCCGACCGTGGTCGCTGGAACCGCGGGAATCTGGCCATTACTCCAACGCGTGTCCGCACTCAACGAGGTGGTAATGGGGACTTCGAGCCGGTGGCGATCGCAAGGCCGGGCATATGACATGCAAGACGCTATGTCCCAACCTCACAAGGACGGTAGCGATATGCCACACCAAGCGGAGAACCCGACCACCAACGCCACCTCCTAAGACTGACTGCAAGTCAAGATGCTCGATTGGCGGAGTGGGAAGAGATTCCCAGTGCGAGATGGAAAGAACAAGAAGGTACGGTGGGGGTGTCGAAAGGAAGGGAGTTGGAGTGGAAATCTTGAGGTGTCTACTCAGAGTCAAGGAAGGAGCGACGAGAAAGGCGCCAGAAGAAGAACAAGATCGAGGAAGGCCACGGACGCCGAGGAAGGCAATCAAACCAAATACCAGCAGGATCCGACCGATGAAGGAGGGCTGGACGGCAGCTCGCCGAGGGATTCAAGGAAGTTCTCCCAGTGATGTGGAGAAGGAACGGTGCCTCCGCGACGGCGACGTTAGCTTCCACGGACGTAGTCCGGAGGTGACCGAGATGTTGCAGGAGGAAATGCGCAAGCATCCGGAGAATACCGTAACACGTGACCCGGGAGAGGATGAGGACGCAGCAGGATCCTCGATTGGGGTAGAAGCCTCGCCTTTAATGTGGACGATGATGAATCACAGCACCTTGTGTCCTTTCGACCTGCCGAGGATAACCCAAATACCGGCAAGAGGTCCGTCGGGCCGTTAGGAAACCAGCCTCGGAGCACCAAAGCCGTGAAGGGTAGCACAGTGAAGTGAGGTGGTGTCCCATACGACCTGGGGCGCCAGGTACAAGTGGAGATTGGATGTATCATCAAGGATGTACTGCTGGACACGGGTCCGAGTCAACCTCATCATCAAGCCACGACGAAAATTGGGCTTCACATCCTTCAACCTCAACGAAGACTCGAGAATGGCGTATATGTCAAGAAGAGATCCGCGGGAGTTAACCGAGTCTTGGCCACCATAGCCGGTGCACCCTACAAACCGGATTTTGTTGTGATCAAACCGCCGACCATTAGGGTATGAGGTGTTCTTTGGGCGGCCATGGTGGGTTGGCCTGCACGCTACACTTTGGAAGGAAGGAGATTCACTTCAAGCCGTGGTGGGACCCTAAGGTGCGAGAAGGAGGTTGCTATCACCGGAGCAAGGACACCTATTGTGGGGAAACTGTGAGCACAAGGGTATACGGAGGACTCCAATCGAAACAAGATAGTTCCGAGGAGGCGACTTTCGCCAAGATCCGGTCCGAGGAGGAGATGGACTACCGGATGCCTTTGAAGTGGTTGATTGTTTTGAGTAAACGCCACAGCTGGAGGAAGGAAGTGAAGAGGAGGTCGGACCAAAGACAAGGGGAGACAACAAGAGTCGGACCAAGGAAAAGCTGACATCAAGGAGTAACACGATTCACCTCCGACGAGCTCAGAATGGGGATGCGAGAGGACGATCCCGAGAGGAGGACGAGGGGTTTGACGCGAGGCCGCGAGCAGGAGGCAGTGAACCCGGACGACGTGGAAGAAGTGGAGGTCCGCCTGCAAATTCTCAAGTTTAAGAAAGGCATGCCTCGGACCAAGGAAGCGGACATCGAAGGAGTAACACGATTCACCTCCGGAGCTCTTGAGAGAATGGGGATGCGAGAGGGCGATCCCGAGGAGGAGGAGGACGAGGGGTTTGGGCAGGCCGCGGGAGCAGGAGGCAGTGACGGCGTGGAAGAAGTGGAGGTCCGGCCAGGCAAATTCACGAAGTTTAAGAAAGGCATGCCTCGGACTGAAGGAAGGACTAAAGCATGGGGAGTTTTATGTTCGCCTTCAAGGTCACGGACATGAAGGGCATTCAAGAAGTGGGAGAGCATAAGATCGATTTGAAGCCGGAGGCGGTGCCGGTCAATCCGACAATACAAGCTCAACCCCAAGTATTCGATCAAGGTGAAGGAGGTCCTTGATAAGTACCGGAGGCAGACATCATTTTCCCCATCACACAACGAGTGGGTCGCTACGGTGGTGGTTCCCAAGAAACAACCAGACAAATTCGGGTATGCCAAGATTGAGGAAGCTCAACGCCGAACGAGAAGGACCACTTCCGATGCCATTCAGACGACATTTTGGACAAGGTGGTGGACGGACTACTTACTCCTTCCCGGATGGCTACTCCGGATATAACCAATTGCACCTAAGGGAGTTTGACCGACAAGACGACCTTCACTACGAGTGGGGTACGCTTGCCTACAAGAGAAGTGCCTTTGGGATGACCGAGCGCCTGTGGTCGCTCATGCGATGGTGACCAACGTCTTGTGACTTCGAGGGACTTCATGGAGATATTCTGGATGATTTTGTGTGCATGGGGAGGACAAACACCTTGGGCATCTAAGAAGGTGCTTGAGCGCCGGAGACTCAATTGAGCCTACACCCGAGAAATGCTACTTTGGAATGACGGAGGGAATCTTGCTTTGGGACATCGGGTGTCGGCGGGGAATCGAGGTGGACCAGACAAGGTCCGGTCATCCGCCTCTCACCACGACGAACCTAAAGGAGCCGAGAGGTTTCACAGGAATGGTGGGATACTACCGGTTTATTAAGGACTTTGAAGAGGCGGCTAAGTTGATGTAACCATCGGAAGGAGGAGGTTTGGACCGGTCACGTGAGCGAGAGGAGGCCTTCGGGAACACACCTTGGTAAGCACCGGTTCTAAGAGGACCGGATCGAGCAGAAATTTCATGTGTATGTAGATGTGTCCGCTTTGCTATCGGAGGTGCCGAAGGAACGAAGGGATTATCCCGATACTACTACGACACACCCACGCTGAACGAAAATACACAACTACAGAGCCAAGTATGGTATATGTCAAGAAATTCGACACTACCTACCCAAAGGAGTTTGTGTTCTATGTAGACCACTTTGTCAAGCATCCGTGAATAAGACGGACTCCGGACGGATAGCAAGGTGGATATTGAGTTCACGTCAAGTGGAAACAAGACAAGGGAGGCAAGACCAAAATGCGATTTCTCACACGATTGAAAACAGGTGTGAGAGATCGTGAAGATGCGCTCCTGGATGAGACATTGGTTGCCGCAGAAAGAAGTACAACCGGAGGAGCCCAGACCGAACCCCAAGCTACGAGAACACTTAGCGTAAGCGGAGAAGGGAGGTCCGCCGTCCGACCCACGAAGAAATAGAGCGTACTGGGAATGGAGCTCAAAATCGACTCGTGGATGAGGGAGGCATTGCACTATGCTCGACCCTTCGTAATGTACAACGGTGTGTGTTCAAATTAGGGCCTGACGGAGTAGAACGAAGGTACTTGCAAACCGCAGAGGAGCTCGCCGGGAATGCACGAAGGATTGGGGTGGACACACGAAGACAGTCACCACCAAAAGATTTGAAGCGGATACCGTGGCCAACAATGTATGGGGACACCCACCGCTTAGAAGAAGTGTGATGCTTGTCAGGATCGGAAGCCAACCCCGACACAAAGGCCGCTAGTACCGATATTGGCACCGCACCTTCAAAAGTGGGGTATTGACTTTGTTGGACCTATACGACAAGACACACACAAAGGAGATACATCCCGTGGCAACGGATCATCGCACTGTGGGTAGAGGCGGGCGACATAAGAACGGACTCGCAAATAGTGGCCAAATTCTGACGAGAACATCATAACCCGCAGATGTCCGCCGTAGCTTGGTGATAGGGGAACCCATTTCCTTAATGATGTGGTGGCCGCCATGACGGAGTATTGCATCAATCATCGCAAGACGGCACCCTACAATCCTAAGGCCAATGGGTGACAGAGAAGACAAATGGGCTCATCCGCAGGATCAATAAACTCAAGAACTACGCCCATGATCGATACTGCCATCCGTGACCGTATGCCCGGCAGAGAAGGTGACCACACAACGGACCCCTTACTTGACCTACTGACACTCTCCCGTAATGCCGAGTTTGAAGTGCCCACTTTTCGAGTAATGATGGAAGGAGACCGACAAGAGGAAAGCCACGAGCGACTCTTGGGGTTTGTGCAAAGACATGAGGACAGGGAAGAAGCTCAGAAGATGCAACAGGTGCAAAACCAAAAGATTTGGCACGATCGCCGATCGCGAATCGTGGAGTATGTAAAGGAAGGGACCGCCCTCCTTTATGATAGTCGACATGCATTTTCCGTGCAAACTTCACCGAGATGGGTCAAGTGGTGCAAGTATATGACAACGGGTCCGTCCAGCCCACGGCGCCTAGATGGAGAGTCGCCCACTTGAAACGGGTGGGGTGAAGAAGTATGCTTAGTGTTGGCGAGACGCCAATGATGAGAAGGGAGTATGTGGGCTATGCACTCGGGAGTTAGAAATAAGTAGGCTTTAGGATTGAAGGATAAATAAGGCGGAAAAGGAGGAATAAATTGGGGTAGCCCGGACGAGGCTCCGGAGTATACCCGACTGGAGGAACAACGGACCCCGACCACTATGGCAAGCCCGACTACGCCGAGTAACGGGATAAGTCCTAACCCACCCAGTCAAAATAGGATAAGTACGCCGAAAGTAACAACAATGGAGGACTTCGAGGAGAGCCACGGAGGAGTCCGTGAGGAGAAACCCGGTGGATGAGTCGACTTTGCCCGACCCTGAGGGGAGGCCGGACCAAGTCCGACTGTCCGGACCAAGTCCGGACTAATAAGTCCGGACCAAGTCCGGACATGTAATAAGTCCGGACCTCAAGTCCGGACCCCAATAACCGACCGAGGTCCGGACCCCGCAGACAGTCACAGCCGGCCGACCTGTGAATAAGCCGGACTCAAGTTCGTGAGTCGAGACAGACCTCGAGGACCGTTGCGGCAAGAAGGAGGAGCCCCACTTCACGCTAGGGGAGCCGATAGCTGGTGGCCCCACGCGGGACCTGTGAGGCCAGGAGGATGACGCCGTGGTAACGGCGCTCACCGCCGCCAGAGCTCCAACCCGGCTGTGATTCCGGGAGAGGAGGGGTCCCGCCTCACGGATCATCCGATTGCACCACAACCGCTGACGGGGATTGGACCACCCATTCCGAGGGCCTGTGACCTTCCCACCGGCAAGGAGATAGGGGATAGGCCGGTAGGCGGCCGATTAGGTATACCGAAATGGGTTATCACGTAATAGGGGTGTAATAAAGACGCCACCTTGGGCGCAGATAAGAGGGCCGAGGTCGCCTAGTAAAGCATCTTTCTCTTGGTGTTGATGCCGCACCTTTGTGAGTCTTCTTGCTAACGTGAGTCCCGAGTCACCGAAAGGTGCACGATACCCGGGAGATTGATCAAGGTCCCGTGACGGACTTAACGCGTTGTGGTGTGTGCGTGGAAGGGTGACCGGTGATCCGTGTCCCGAGCCGCGTCCGACACCGAACGGACCGAACGCGGAGCCGGAGGAACTCCGGAGGGTGTAGAGCCCGGACGAGAGGCCCGCGGAACGACGGAGGAGGTCCGGATCACAGAACGGCCTTTTCTAAGATCAAGAGTGTAGCGTGAGAGGAGAGAAAAGGATCGGATGCGTGAAGGATGTGAACGATACGGACGCGAACGGGTCTAAACGCTTACACCAGTTCAGTGCACGCCAGAGTAGTTAGAGTATGTGAGACCGAACGAGCGCTAAGGACGGTAAGAATCACCAAACGCGTAAACGGGCCTATCATTCCCTTGGGAACGGACTTCTTCCTACAACGACACGGATTGTGGCGCGCCACGGCCAAAGAAAGTCCCGCCACAGAAGAATGGCCGCATCCTCCATGCCATCGGGCCAATGTGCAAGCAAGGGTTGCCGTGGTGGGATACCACCTTCCCAAGAATCGCCCCCCACGCCTTCCAGCCCGGGTCCCCTTCCCATTGGTGGGGATGAACCCCGCCTCCCAACCTCACAGGGACAGTTGGTGCACTGCCCGCCATGGCACAATCGGGTGCACCTCCCATGTCGTGCGTGAGGGGACATTCGCCCCTCCAGCAAGACAGACAGCGAACGAAGTACGCCAGAGGAGGAGCTGGAGCACAAGAGGATGGAGGGCTGCTCCGAGGCTCTTCCAATCGATCGGGGCGAGGGAGGTGTTTTTTTTTGTGGAGCGCCCCACCATGGTGTGAGCGTACTATGTTCGGATGTTTTGGTTGCTGAACGGCATGCGCAGTGTCTAGGATCGAAGTGGATTTGTAGGACGCAGCGACATTGCTTTGATGAGGTTGAGGAGGGGGATAGTGTGAAGCATGTTCAGGACCGTAATGCTCGCATTGCACGGTTTCCTTCGCAATCGTGTTCGGTTTGAAAGGTGAAGTTACGATCATCTTCGGGTGTCTGCCGCCCCATACATCCAACCGCAAGCACAAAAGCATGTTAGTAGGCAAGCACACCAAACGTAGGATCGCTCCCACATCCCGCTCCTTCCCGCATATATAGTGAAAGCGATGTGTAGGATTGCGTGGGCGAACGCGGCCATACTGCGAACAAAAGTTCTCGTGTATGTGTTGCCCGCCATGTTTGTAGACCATGAAAACCCTAACACCGCTATCAAAAAGATTCAGATGACACCTAACATGTGATGAACGTGATAGAATGTTTTTCCCGCTGCACCCCGGTGAAGTCGTGGAACATAATGTGTATTATACGTGAGTATCAAAAAGATTCCGTGGCATATCCTCGCAGAAAGAAAGAAAGTCACACATGACTCCGTGTGACGAGATCCAGATTCCATGGCCTTCGGAAAGGTGTGATTACCCGATTTGCAACATTTGCAGCCTATAATATAAACTCATCACCATTCTCGATACATGAACCATTGATGCCAAGGACGTCATATGCCCTCTTGAGGATTGATGGCAAGGACGCCCATATGCCTCCAGAATGTTCATATGCAACAACAATAACAACAACTTTATGTATGTCCACCGGAAATCTATTGGAAAGAGAAAACAATCGATCCCGCTATTCACTGAGAAACACCATGGGTTATATCCGCAATATCATTGCACTTGGAACCCTTCCCGTATGGTTTGGGAGAGGGTGTTGTTCCCTTCAGCTGCCAGACTGATGAGCTTAGATTCATGAAAGATCATGTTATCGAAAATTATAAGTAAAGGGTTTCTAGGTGATCCAGCCTATGGACACCAACCCAACCCAACCCAACCCAAATTTATCATTCATCAGGACCGCACGGAGTCGCTTCCCCTGCTCCGCCCGGTCCCGACCGACCGACAAATTCCCATTCCCATTTACTTATTTTAGCATGTTTAAGTTTAAGTTTCCGCTTCATGTGGAAGTTACTACGCTGTCAAGGCTGGTGGTGTGGCTGAGGAGCAAGACCGCCGCCTCATTCCATTCTAGCGGTCAGGAAGCATAGTACAAAGATAGCATGACATGCGGCATGGCCAAGAAGAGGAGGCGGAGGATTGGCGCGTAGCGTTCACCGCAGCACGCTAGTTCTGGGGCCGAATGCGTCCAACTACCCGAGCTGCATATTGAAGAAGAGTATGGCGGCTACTTCACCGATCGAATGTGGTGATGAGGAAGGCATCATGAGCAAGAAGGTGTTGACCATTACCAGCAGCCTCGAGTTCATACACATTGAGCAGTGGGCCACGGCTTGGATCGGAGGATGAAGTGTCGGTTACGTTCGCTGGCGTCCAACCCTTCCCCTCGAAGCACCGAGTCTATGATGACACTAGACAACGCTGAAAATCGCCACCCATCTCCGATATCCATCTAAGCTGGAGATTTTGCTTCACATTCTTGAAGGTGAGGAAGGAAGGTGTGTTTCCATCCTTCCTATCCGGTGATTTGGTTGTGGAGAGCGTCTGAAAGCGTGGCTTTTGCAAAACAAACCGTGAGAGCAACAGTGACCAACTTGCTCAATAGATTGAACCCCACTGTAGAAACCATTAACCCGGTCGACACCATCGTCCTCGACACTTCAGCCACGTGTGTGCCATTGTGCGGTGAAGGATTTTCTCACCGTCGACACATCCATGGCCTTGGAAAGGTGCGGGGATTACTCGATTCTGCAACATTTGCAGCCTATAATATAAACTCATCACCATTCTGCAGGTCCATGAACCATTGATGCCAAGGACGTCCATATGCCCTCTCAGGAGAATGTTCATATGCAACAACAATAACAACAACTTTATGTATGTCCACTGAAATCTATTGGAAAGAGAAAAAGCGATTACTCAGACTGCTATTCACTTGTGGAGAAACACCATGGGTTATATCCGCAATATCATTGCACTTGGAACCCTTCCCCACCGACTTTAGTGTGCGTGTTGTTCCCTTTCACATTCACGCTGCCGATGAGCTTAGATTCATGAAAGATCATGTTATCGAAAATTAAGTAAAAGGGTTTCTAGGCTGGATCCAGTTTCCATGGACACCCAACCCAACCCAGCCCAGCCCATCATTCATCACAGGGACCGTGCACGGGAGCCGTTCCGTTCCGTTCCGGTGTCCTGATCTCGACTGACCCGGACAAATTCCCATTCCATTTACTTATTTTAGCATGTTTAAGTTTGGGCTGTTTCGCCGTTCATGTGGGAAGTTTCGCTGCGTGGGGCCTGGCTGCCAGGGCTGAAGGCCGCGGGGATGTGGTGTGGCCTGGAGGAGCACAGCACCTGCCTGGCCCTCATTCCATTCTAGCAGTCCGGGAAGCATAGCATAGCATAGCACAGCATAGCAGAGCATGGCGGAAGAGCATGAGGCGGAGGATTGGCGCGCGCTGCCGGTTCAGCTGCAGCAGCTGCTGCTAGATCTGGGCCGGAATGCCGTGATCCGTCTACCCAACCTGGAGGAAGATGGAGACTATGGCGGCTACTTCACTGATCGAATCCGTGGTGATGAGGGAAGGCACTGGCGAGTGCGCACGCGGGTGTTGACAGCCATTTCCAACTGCCGCAGTCTCCGGGACATAACCATTGAGTCCGAGTGGGCCATCGGCTTGGATCGGGAGGATGAAGTGTCGGTTCTGTTGGGGGGCCTGGCGTCCAACCCTTCCCTGAAATATCTGCGTCTGTCTGTGAAGGTTTTGGAAGGCAGGCGGCTTGCGAGGCTCTGGGCCAGCTTGTTGCATCCAGTCGCAGCTTACTTCAGCACCCAAAGTTGGGCTTGATGCCGCGGACTGGGTGCCCTGGCCAAAGGCTTCAACAAGGATTCTGTCCTGGAGTTGGTCTTACGAGGAACAAGGTGGGAGGTGCTGAAGGGCACAGCACCTGGCCCGCATTCTGGCCACGGCTCCCCGTCTCAAGAAACTGTCACTGAAAAGCATCGGCATGGATGTGGCGGGAGCCCAGTGTATTGCAAATGCTCTTCCGCTCTGTGCCACGCTCCGGTATCTGGCGTTGGCATTGCAGGGGTCCCATTCCGGCGGCCTGGGCCCATGGGCACTGTGCTCAAACTTGCTTTCACCCGCGCGGATGAGGATGAGAATGCCTCCATCTCTGGCGTCACACAGCTGTTGGATATCTCGAAGGATGGGGAGGCAGGCCTGGCAGACGCCCTGGCCGGAATGCTGCGCACCAACGATCGTATCGAGCTTGTCACCACTCCATATGCTCTCATCCACGGCCTGGACGGGTTACGCCACAACTCCACCATATCTGAACTTCGTCTCCGGGACTCAGTACGCCATCAGCTGCGACGGATGTGTGGATGCGCCTTGTCCAGTTGCTCCCGGAATGCAAAGCACTGCGTGTCCTGGACTTGGGATCGCTCAAGGGCCACGCCTCGTTCAAGAAAGAGTTGCTGAGATCCTTGGAGGGCAACGCATCTCTGAAAAGCTCGACATTTCTGGCTGGACGCCCTGGATCATGACATGTTTAGAGACTTGATGAACTGTATTCAAGTCAACAAGACGTTACGGAGATCAACATCCGGGGACAACATGGGAAGCGGAAGGAAAGGACGCAATCATCAATGCAGCCTTGGCAGGCAATGCCACTCAAGAGGCTTACTGGCCTTTGCTCAGGCAAGGGCCTGTGATGCCCAAGGCTGGGCGCCTCTTCCTGTGCGGTGCCCCTTTGGCAGGGAAGACCACTCTCCGCACCACCATGATTCGCGCATGGAGACGACAGCCGCATCACCCGAGTTCCAGCTCAGCCAAGTTCTAGCTCGACTGAAGGGAAAAATATTTCGTGCTTGGCGACGGATGGCTTCCGTCACCGGTACCAGAACGGAAGGCATAGAAATCGAGGTGTTGCGCAACGACCATGATATGCAAGTTACCATGTGGGATCTGGCTGGACAAGCTCACTACCGAGCTCTGCAAGACTACCTTTTCCGACCTTCAACCAAGCATGTATCTTCCTGTTTGCGTTCAGCCCATTTGATGATCGGAAACCTCCCCAATGCATCCGTCTAATGTCCTGCAGGACAGGTTCAGAAGGAGCTTGGCGTACTGGCTTAGGTTCATCAACTCCAATTGTCGCAACGTGGGCTCTACTTTGCCTCAAATATTTGTGGTGGCAACTCATGTGGATAAGATGAAGCGTTCTGATGCTGAAGCATTACCCAATCTCCTTCAACCCGTTCTGACAGAGTTGGCCACCGAGTTTGAACAGGTTGTTCACGTGGAAACAAAACACTCTTCTCCATGGACGCTCGATCTGCCAAGAGTGTGAAGCCCTTGCTGGACGCACTCATGGAATCGTTTCGAGCTCTATTTGCAACTAAACTGTTTTGGGTACCTGAGGTATGCAACCGATTGAGTGCTGATTTGACTGCCTGGGTATCCCAACATCCAGCTCAACCGATGGTGAGGAAACAGCAACTTCAAACTTTGTTCCAAAACGAGCTAAGAGTCTCCACGAAGGTGGGGTTCAAGATGAGGGGAACGATTGGGAGCCATTCTTGCCTATTTGCATGATGTGGGTAGTATCATCTGTTTTCAAGATACAGATGTTGTGGTGATAAATCCACACTGGATGAGTCACAATTTTTAGGGCGACTCATTCACCTTCTAACCAGCATGTCTCCGTCTACTAGAGGTTTGTCGCATTCCTCAGATGGATTTGTTGCTCAAAGTCTGCTTCATTCCACCTTGGATGAGATTCTCAGAGGCACACAAGCGGAGGGATTGAAAGGCAACATCTGGTATCGTTGATGACCACTCTCAACTTATGCTATGAAGAGGATGGGACTCGACGTGTCGGATTCTTTGTTCCCTTCACCATGGCCGCCGGTAATGGTGACGCTTCCTGGGAGACGACAGTTGAACTGGGAAACTGCTGATACAGCAAGCAATTACATCTACCTCGGAAGGAGGTTACAGTGCCTTGACAAGACGAAGACGTTTCTTGGTCCAGGCTTTTTCCTAGATTCCAAGTACGATAACTACCAACATGTCTTTGTTTGATGGTGTGTGTCTTCAACCTGTTTACTGACATTGTGGAGGTTTGCGTATTGCAGGTCTGCCTTCGAAAGGATTTGTTCGGATTCCATGGCATGCAACCTGAGCAATATCGTATTGAACGCAACCTCATCAAGTTTTGGTGTGATGGTATGGATGTGTTTTGGAAAGCAGTGGGGATATCGGAGAGGACACCGGAGACATCGGTGACCATATCGATATTCTGGTGAGGTCATCCAAGAGCAAAGATGAAACTATCGAGTTTCTCAAGGAACATGTGATTGCAAAGTTGAAATCTTTTGTGCTTCCCTGAAGGCAGTCCGGGAGTCGAGCTTGTGGAAGGAATTATCAGGACCGAGTGTGTCGAAAACCTCACACTCTGTATCTACCGGCATAATCAGTCAGTGCTAACGCAGGATTTGCTGAAGCGTGTTTTGCAGACCAACAAGACTGTACAGGGAGATTTTCTCCTCAATGGATCTGGCCGACTTCAAATGGTGGTGGCCAGAATGTCCTGAAGCCTTTTTGAGAATGCCTTTGAGCGAGCTGAGCTCTTAAGTGCTGGTGAACTCTTGGATGTCTTGATGTCGACGAACAGGTCTCCTTCAAACCATATCCAACATAGATGCAGCTGTAGAGGAAGTCCTGCCTACAGAGAAAGGGTGCTCGCACAACAAGACGCACCAGTTCAAACGTCTCGGTCTGCCAGCGTCCGACGTACTATATCCCTCCCTGGAACAACTCACTCGGAGATGGGGAGCAACTGTTGCAAACCATCAATCAAGGGATAAGAGATTTGAGCACAACGTGAAAATGGTGGAGACAGAGGTGAAAGCAGTGGGAGTCAAAGTGGATAGAATTGGCGAGACTTTGCAACTTATCCAACATGAGATGAGCGCTATCAGGGCTGAGCAGGAAGCTACTCAACAATTTTTGCTTTCTAAGATGGATGAGATTATGAATTTCTCTGCAGAATTAGAAAGCAGTCAGATACCCAGACGTCCCTACATCACCACTGCAGACGTGGGTGTAGTACAGAGATTGATTGCAGGGGTGCGTGTGGGCAAAGCGGCTAAGCTGCACTTCATGTGCGAAAACATCTTTGGGAATCACATCGTGGAGGGCCAAACTGGATTCGACTTGACATTGGAGGATGCGAAGTGGAAGTGGATCAGGCCCTAGCAATCAGAGGTATCAAGGTTTTGGTTTTCCTAGTGAAAGCTGGCCTACATGTGGCTGCCGGCATTGGGAATGCGGTTCCCGACCCTTCACCAGCTTGGATGGAACGCTGTATCTCACTGCGGCCTCTCTGGACGCAGACCTGTCCAAGGTAGATCTCAACCTGACAGGTCCATCGGCGGACCAGGACATTTCCGTGAAGGAGGCATGGATTACCCTGAGGATCTGGTCAAGCCGTTGGTAAAGGATCACATCGGCGAGATATTCCAACTGCATAGGTGCAATTTCGGAAAAGGCCTGAGGGAGGACGAGGAGTGGCATGGGTGCCCAACGTGTATGCAGAGGGAATTGACAGACGTGTTTATGAGAAACTCTGATGGGAGCTACTCAAACGTCGTGTGTTGCAGCATCACCCGGATTTGGTACATGACTGGAGGAGCGATCTGCACCACGTGATTGGGTAGTGGTATAAGGATGTGTAGCCCAATCCTGCTTTGTTTCACGTCAGTCTTTGCTGATGGCCACCTCTGAATTCATCTTTTGAGTGGTTCAAGATTGTGACTCTTGAACACGTTCCAGAATTCATGAACAACAGCAGGCCCCTGGTTGGTGAAGGGAGGATGCTCCGGTCTGAGCATGCATGAATGGCCAGGAATGACATCCTGCCCTGCTCCATGAGTAATGGCTAATTCAAACTTCATCTGTGCTTCAGTATCTTCTAACAACTGGCGAGCTGGGGACAAGCAAGAAGCCTGGCTGCAAGAGCTTGACTGATCAGAGCAGTCCCACTCAGTTCCCACGAAATGGACCTGTAGGCACCGGACCATGGGTTGTGAAGGCACTGGGCTGCATATTTGTTGTCGTTTCATGAATATTCTTTACATCCGAGGGAATCACTCTTCTGAAGAGGCTGCCTACCAATTTCTGGTGTGCATCTCAGCTGGGTTTTCCTGTGGTGGGAACTCCGTTATCTATGGCTACAGCACCAATGCACTGTAGACGCATCGACTTGCTATGGGATTGGTGTGTGCAATAGAATGTGTGTTGTTTGGTGACTTCTTCTCAAAGTTCGGCATTTTGGAAACAGCAGAACCACATTCGTATCGAGCCTTTCCATGTATTTCCAAATGGGCATCTGGGGCGCTCTGTATTTGGGGATTTTGGGTCGCCCAACTCATGTACTAATGCGAACGGGATTGTCATTCCTTGTTCTGTCATTCCTACGTCTCTTGAAGGGATTCGATTACTGCAAGAAGACGTCACTTCACATCTTATTCACCTGGTTGCCATCCTGGTCCTAATGCAGGGATGATATGGTAGGCAAAGCGCCCTGGATTTTTGGCTAGCCTCGGACTGTGTCCTCGATGTGACCATTTTCCTACTGATAACGTGCCTGTTACTCGTCCAAAGGCAGGTGCCAGATGAGGGCTCCTCTGTGGTGGGTTTCAAGTCAGGTCATTTTCGGCACTGTGCTATGCCCTGCAGCAGGAGCTAGGATGGCGGCAGGCGCACGCCGGATTTGTGTTGAAGGAAGGACGATTTCTCTGCCTAAGTCTGTTTCCTTCAGGAGTCCTGCAGGCGGAGGCCCCAGGAAACTGTCGTGACCTGGCGGGACCCTGTCTACTCCAGTTTACAGGGTCCAGCCCTGAAACTGATCCCTGATGGATCCTCTCCTGGCTGGGTAGGATAGATTTTTGGTTTGTAAATGTTCTAGAGATGTAGTGAGCTTCCTCTTGACTGCAGAATTAGGACCAGCAGCTAAAATACGTTCGAGCTGCTGCACGGTACTGTACGAAGAACCTGTTATCATGAAAGCAAGATTATGAAGAAAGTGATACTGAAATATTAACGACAAACATCTTTGGCTTGTTTGCCAGAACTGGCCGTGGCTTGTGGAGGTGCCGACGACTTGTCACAAGGGGAAGCCAATGGCCCAAACGTTGAGGAGGCCAAGTCGTCAGCAAGAGGGCGGGAGGTTCGACCCTGCATTCTATCAGCGATTGTCCAGGTTCTCGAACAGAAGGATGTCAGGAAGGCATGGTTGTACCCAATTCCGTGACATTTGTGTGCTCTTGCATGCATGTGAAAATGTGGCAGCCTTGTGTGTAGGAAGACAGCAACACGCACAAAACCGTTCATCCTCTTCAAGACGGGGTAGACGGCCCAAATCATTCCGGGCCAGGCAGTCCAGCAGCCGCCGCCGCCGAGCCGGCAGCGCGCGCCAGTCCTTGGCCTCGTCCGCCATGGTACACTGTGCTTCTCAGCGATGTAAAAGGTGGTCTCTGTGGCGAACGCGTGGGAAACGTCCGCGCCCCGAACGGGATAAGACAGGCTTCGCACCGGACTTCCTCCATCCATTCTCTGTTCTGTTCCTGGAATCCCGGCAGGCAAAGGGATGGACCAAGTCAGGAAAAGGAGAATCGTCTCCTCGACTCAAGGCAGCAAATTAGGTGCTAGGTGATGCCGTGTCCTGAACCTAATGACTTAAGTACATACTTTACCCTAAGAAGCTTGGTTTCCACTTCGGAGAAGCTGGGGACTCAAGGAGCATCTTTCGCTTCGCATCTACGCAGTGGTAGACGTCATCATCCTCACCCCGCCTGTTGCAGCCAGGTGAGGAGCAAGCCGATGCGGTGCAGTTGCTCACAAGACGTGCACACCAAGGTAGCATATGCTAATCCGAATCGGAACCTTGACAACCTGGCTGCAACCACCTGCAACACCCTAATCCACACTGGCATATGCCTCACCATCTCATGCAGAATCCACCATTCCCTGCAGCTTGCACGTGATCGTGTTGATATTTTGGTGAGGTCTCGCAAGGGTCATCGAGTAAGACCAAACAATCGCGCTTCACCCTCGGCACTCGCGCTTTGTGCCCTTCCTGCGTCCGAGCTAGGAGACTGGCCGCCGGGCATTTTGGGGATGCTGGGTATGAGCTGCTGCGCTGTTTTGCAACACACCTAGGTGTGCTCGTCTTTCCTGCTCGTACAACTTGCAATTGCTAGCAAGCTTCAAGGGGTGTAGGACGTAGTGGCGTGCTTTTGAGACGTGTGCTTGAACATGCTGAAGAAGGGCAGCTGTCGTAGCTCAAGTTTGCAGGCTGCAGCCCTGAATCTGATCCTGCCTGGATAGGATAGATTTGTGGTTGGTGAATGTTCCAGAGATGTAGAGAGCTTCCTCTTGACTGCAGCATTAGGGTTATCAGCCGTACTTGTCAAGAGATGCAGGGTTCGAGCTGCCGAACATCGAGAAAGCGATCTCGAAAGAAATGATGCAAACACCTTTCTCGAAAGCAATGATGACAAACACCTTTGGCTTGTTTGCCAGAGATGTACATAACTGTTTCCACTGATGGGTCTATCACTGGACACAGTTTTGCGGCAGACAAGCCAAAGGTGTTTTGTTTTATCATTAATGCTTGTCGAGGCACCCACAACTGTCAAGGGCTAGGACGTCGAAGAGACCATGTCTTAGAGAAGCAATCTCGTCAGCAAGAGAGCTTGGAAGGTTCGAACCCTGCTTTCTGTGAGTGACTGTCTCGTCGTTTTCTCAACCAGTCATGGGAGATGTATGTTTCAGAGATGCCGAGAAAGGCACCAAACTTATCCTCGCTTTGGTGGAAGCCATCGTTGAGGCCTCTCTAGTTGGCAGATTGTAGGACAGCGGCTCCAACTAACTGGAGATTTTGCTTTCTTCGAAGGTGAGGAAGGGAAGGTGTGTTTCTATCCTTCCTATCCAGGGTGATTTGGTTGTGGAGAGCGTCAGCGGAAAGCGTGGCTTTTGCAAAAAAAAAAACCGTGAGAGCAACAGCAGCACCAACTTGCTCAATATATTGCCGAACCCGACTGTGTAGAAACCATTATCCTGGTCAAACACCACCGGTTCAACAGTTATGAAGGCCACAAGGAACTACATTGAGTGCAGCAAATGCATAAAATTGTCAAGCTTGAAGGGGCTGCAGCCTACACAGACAAGACCATCTCCCTTGACACTTGAGCCACGTGCGCTTAGATCGGTACTTAGATGGGGTGCCTGAAGGGAGTGGATGCCCTTGGTGCAAGTAGCTTAGGCACACCAAGGTACAAGTTGTTAAGTACCAAGTCCCATGACGAAAATCCGTCTTCAGTGGACTTGAATAAAATTCTTCTTCTTCCTGTGGGTCCTCTTGCTCAGCGAACAGAGCAGAGCCGCGGACTCGCCTTCCTGCGCCACGAAGAACTGGTTGCCGTAGCGGGATTGCAGCTCGACGAAGAATTGGCGAGGCAGCAGGGAGTTCACAGCAGGTCCCACGTTGAAGTTGAGGATGTGCGGCGACGTCAGGTCCTGGATCACCACGATGGTGCGCTCGTCTGGACTCCACAGGCTCCGCAGCGCCTGCCCCGATGTGGCCGGGGTAGGCTCGGTTCTCGTCACCACCCGCACGCGCCACCCGCTGCGCTGCTGCAGCTCCTCCAGCTCCTCCATCCACTTCCCCTGCCTTGCTCGCCGGCAAAACCCTAGCCGCGTCCAGCAGGAATGGAGGATCCAATCCAGCTCCTGCTCCGGTTGCTGCTGCCCCTACTACTGGTGCTCCCAAGGTCAGGGTGAGGGAGATGCCCAGCGTCGCAGCCGAGCTGCGATGCCGCTGCAGCAGCAGTCCGCAAGGATGATGGACAGGATGCTGCCGGGATTGCGGACGCTGCTGGCCCTGGCCATGCGGATGGCGTCTCCGCCATGCTTCCTGAGCTGTCTCTGTAGATCGATGCTCCAGTCCGGGTCTACAGTAGGGTATCTCAACCTTTCGTCATGTGGCTCGCACAAACTTTCACACAGGTTAAACAAAACTGCCAAGCTCTAAATAAGCTTGTCTGACATGGCGGAATAGGACAAGAATGAAGTGACATAATCAAGGGACAAGTTATATTCTATTGTGAAGGGAAAATTCGGGATCTCGAATTCGATCTTGTGACAATAAGAATTGCGAACAACATGAGAGAAGTTTTTGAGCTCTTCAAACAAAAGCTAAAAATTAGGTATCGATAAGGGAAGAAGACCTAATTGTTGAAGGCATTTTTTAAGACTGATGCTAAGTTCACTCAATGTTTGAAGACATCGATAGATTAACAGTCCATTGACAACCAGGTTAGAGGTATAGTAGAAATATATAAGATATTCTCTGCTCTTATGCATGATCACGATGACCAATTTTAAGCTTTGTTATATCTTGAAAAGCATAATGGAATAAAAAATACCCAACTTCCCTTTGACTTTTGCCAAAAACTTGGCAATGGTTTGCAAAGGTGACTTGTTAGGATATAGAGATAGATTTGGATGTAAACTATTGATATAGATTTGGATATAAACTATTGACATTTGGGGTATAGGCTGTCGACAATTATCAAGTCGCAAACAAATACCCCACACATTCCAATTGCTAATAATTCACACTCCAATTGCCAATAACTCATATCCCAATTCACATCTACAGTTTCTATTCAAATCTATCTCTATCCAATGTCTTAACAAATGGCCCATGCAAACTATTACCAAGCCTATTACCAAACTATTATAAAAAAAACTAAGGTATTTTTTATTACCATTCTACTTTTCAAGATGTGATACGGTTTGAAGTCAGTCGTTGTCATTGTGGATGTGGGCAAAGAGTATATCCTATCGTCTTCGCTATGCCTCTGACCTGGTCGTTTGCAAACTGCCAATATGATGCCTTCAAACATTTAGCTAACTTAACGTCTATGTTCAAAAAATGCTTCCAACAATTAGGTCTACTTCCCTTAATGATAACTAACCTGTAGCTTTCGCTTGAAGAGCTCAAAACATTCTTTTAAACAGTTGGCATTTCTTATCTTTCAGAAGTCGAGTACGAGATCCCAAATTTCATTGTCACAATAATATAAAACTTGATCCCCTTCATAATAAGATATAACTTACTCTTTCACCTATATAGTGTCATTCATCATTTCATATGGCATTCCCGGTATCAACATTGTGTTAGCATTCCCAATATCAACAATATGTTATCTTCGAGAAATCTTTTCTATTCGATCCACTTTGCCAGTCAAAACTCTTGTGTTTTGTCCACAAGGCAACTGCCCACCTCTATGATATCCAGATATAGCTGCACACCTGTATGGTATCCACAGTCTTCTTCTAAGAATCAAAGGGTGCAATTGCCTTCCTTCTGCAAGGGACCTATACATATCCAACAATGCTATCAAAAACCTATCCTTCACATAAAGTGTCCTTCGTTTACGCAGACACCATTCACCAGTGATTTGGCCGCTAAGGTCAGAAACCATGACATCTGCTACAAAGCCCCTTAGATGGCAACCAACGATAACATAGTCAGCGAAATTGAGATCCTCCTGCTCCATCTGACCATAAACAACAAGCGACTCATATCTGAATCCAGCATACTGTGAAGGAAAAGAAGGATACGTAGCAAGTTGGAGCGGCTGGAGCATTCCTATTCACACCAAGGCAAAGGTTATAGCACATTTCAGTTCACAAAATCTTGCATACAAGACATCACGGCATTCCATAAATGTCTCATGCAAGTCGCCCACATCGTTATCCGCACACCTCTTTCGACAATCGGCAAATGGGGTAAAAGGGCAAAATTCTCACGATCGATCGCCTTCGGAGAATTTGCTAGAAGCCCATGTCGGACGGTGAGACAGCACACAGCCTCTCGAAATGCTCCATCACCACCGAGAACAAAGTGCATAATTCCATGCAAGGATGCAAGTCCTCTACACATAATACACATCTCCCAACCAAGACTCTATCGAAAAGCCCGGAGTCTGGTTCCTTGAAACCAACCGTCCATATAAGGTATGACCTTGTGAGGCCGGGCGACCACCTCTCATCAAAACTTGGGCAAGAGTGAAAAGCCCTCTCCCTTCACCCTAAGCAAGGCAAGCATTGAGCATCCTCCGCCACACTCAGATACATCCTCACCACGGCGTGTTTGCAACAAAATCGTTGCTGCAAAACCCATGCATGCAGCTTGATATGCAGCTTGTGGGGCCTCTCGCCTCTGCCCCCATCCACAACAACACTCTGCTCCTTGACTGCAAGGCTCCCACATGACAAATGTTCGAGCATCTGGCCTCGCAACTTCCTTCATCATCTGCCCATAAATGTACAAGGCATTTTCTCCTTGGTCCTGCTGGCCATATGCCGCAAGCATTGCATTCCTTGACACCATTCTGCGTATGTCCATCAAAAACCGTTGTTACCATGATGCTCCCACACTTTGCATACATACAAAGGTGCGTCTTTCCAAGACATCCTATTCAAAGCCACGGCCGACATTATGGGCATGTGAATCTTTTCCTTCTGCGGCTCCACCTTGAAGTATTGGCCTCACAGCGGTGTGCCTTGCTCCCTCGTCAAGGACCCGAAGGTGATGAGTTTATCGGCTCTGTGGTGCCCATGTGTGGGAAGTGAGGCGGTGTGGACGATGCTCGCAGGCGGTGTTTATGAGGCGCAAGCAATGGACTTCTCGTGGGAAGATTGCAATTTAATCGACGTTGTGTGATCCTCATCTGTAATCACCGCTCTGCAGATGAGGTCGAAAGGCACGGTGTATGTCCATTGCAGGAAAAGGAAAGGCAGAAGGGATTCAAGTGCTCGAAGCGGCCATAAAAGAGATCCAAATGGAGCGCCTACTACCACAAGTGTCAAGGCAAAGTTGACAATGCCTGATGAGTGTTATTCTTAGTTTGGTAGTTGGTAGCATGATGATTTTGGTCGCAACTTTATATCTCAAATGCAACATATTGTGTCAAGCTAAGCATGAAAGACTAAACAGAGAATTTTGGAAGATCCTCGAAACCATGCAACCTAAGTGATGCTTCCCTTCCGTCTGTGAGCTTCCCTTTGTTTCTCAACACAGGTGAAAGGTCGAGCTATTTGATCTTGTCCCTGTACTCGTCTTTGTTTCACAGTCCGAATAAAGTTTGAGAAGGATGTCACGATATAGTTGTGAATTAGTAGTATGAGGGTCGTTAACGTGATACCTTCTTTTAGCTTGAACTGCACAATTGTGTCAGCAAAGGGTGCTCTTTTTTCGGTTCATGTTTCTCCCGGTTTCGGTCTCGCCTTATTCCCTCTCGGTGTTGGTCTCGCCTCGTTTGCCCTTGGTTCTGGCTATTGTTTTCCTCTCAATCTGGTACCTATTCCATGTTCCACATTCCCTTATCCCAGATATTATTCCCACCATAAGCTGACTAGCTAATTCTTTACTACCAAGCTAATGGCTGTCTCCATGAAACGTGGCCCCTTGGACACGCATATTTTCAAATACAACCATCGTCCCATTGTTCGAAATCATAGATTGTGCTATGAGCGGGAGCAAAACGAGCCAATAGGATGATCTCTCACCTAAATTCAAACATATGCCGATTATAGCCAAGGTCTGTGGGAATAGGAGATGATAGATGCGATTGGGAATTGTGTGGAGGATCTTGCCCTTATCAACTGTAGTGGATGACCTTGAGGGGCACAGCAAATGTATAAATCATTCAGGTTGTTAAGTTAAAGCTATGCAGAAGGTTGTTCAGTGGTCCATCTCTACTAGCATCTCTTATGTGTTGAGGCTAGCCCTTCAAAGTCTCGTGCTACTCATCACTTTGTATGTGTATCAGTTAGGAAAGTCTTGATTTCCAATTTGCTTGTGCAAGCCATTGTGCACATTGAGTTGTCCCGTGTACGCGTCAAGATTCAAGTCAAGCGTCGATGGTGTCTTTCCTTGTCCTACACAACAACATTGTAGACAACAGCGGCAACATTGTGCACCATCTGTATGCCGATATGAGTGCAGGTGTAGAAGGTACAACAACATATCTGAGGAAGAGCGTGGCCTAACCCTTGGATTATATTGTGGTTCAAACTTCGTGTATTTTAGATCATAATTCCTCATTCCTCTAACCTTCCTGTTTTATTTTCATATCATACTATCGTACTAGATGTAGCGAGACGTAGCTTAACGAGTTAATGTTTTTCAAGCAAACCATTATAAACAAATAAATTTATTTTTACTTTATTTTTTGAATTAATATATTATAGTTAGGTATCATTTGTTAATGTAGACATGCCTAGTTGCGTACACATAGGGTTTGGCCTATTATTTAAGTATGTAGGTTTTTGTACACAAATTTCATATTTTCTAAGTTCTGTAATAACAAGATTGTGTTTACAACCAATGTGGAATTTATATCTATAGAAATGTTGAAGATGTTGAATCTACCAAAAATTAAAGTCCTAAAGTTTAACTACAAACTCATTCAAAGTTTCAAAGTCTCGTGATCATCATTCATCTTTGATCGCGTTTAATTAATTAATTAATTTTTTAATACATCCATGCCCATGCACAAGAATAGCTACCTATATAGCAAAGTTGTTCCATGAAATGAAGTTCCTCATACTAGTAACCTATGATATTTGATTGAGTTACGTAATCCTTTTCAATCTATTTATAAAGTTTTGATGTATTTAGAGCCCTTTACAAACAACTAAAATGCACATAAGCTTTAAAGGCGTTTTTTAGATTTAAAATCTGTTGCGGGAAGAGACCTAGACTCTAGGCTTGAGTTGAGCTGCCCCGAGTCTACCATTACAACAAGTGAGGTGGCCTTCGCTTCCTACACTCCTGGCATCCCAAACGCGGTTTGGCAGCTGTGTTAGGAGACTCGGCTCGCATCGTCGCGATCGGATCGAAGGAGTCGGGGAAGGGCTGGCCAAGGTTGGGGAAGGCAAGGCAAGGTAGCAGGGACGGGTGCGAGGCGGGCTGTCAGGGCTTCGCAGGTTGCTGCTTTCAGCAGCAGCGGGGGGGCTGAATGGAAAGCCTGGCCCTCGGTTGTGGTGGTGGGAGGCCAGGTCAGTGGAGTGACTCCCTCATTGGGGCAGCTTGACCTCACGTGATGCCTCTTTGTTTGCTGGTTTCCAGCTTGGTGCGCGTCTAGAATTCTGGTTCCTCTGACTCTGACTTTTTAACCTCGCAACAGAGTTCTGGAAAGTCGTCTGTGCTGGAGAGCATCGTGGGAAGGGACTTCTCCCCTCGAGGCTCAGGTGTGCATCTTCTCTTACACTGGATCACGGACGTGGACAGATCGAATTAGATGCAGGTTGGATCTAAAATGCATCTTTTCATGCTGTCGTTTTCTCGAAGCCCCGGCTGGATTCAGCATTAGGATGGTGATAGATCTTCAATTCACCTCGGTTTAGGATCGCGGCAAGAAGTGGGCCGGGTAAAGCAGATGTATTGCAAATGGCTTCCAACATGATCAGTGCGACGGTGATTTGTAGGGATTGTAACGAGGCGTCCCTAGTTTTACAGCTGCACAAGATGGACGATGGTTCCGAATATGGCGAATTTGTCCATGGCGCCGAAGAGAAGGTTTACGGATTATGGTAATGTTGTGTACTTGCTTTTGATGTGGAGGTCTTCAGGATCTTGCTTGTTGTGCTTTGTGAGGGGACGCATGTTTCACTCTTTCTTCTTAGGTTTAGGGTTCTTTCACTCTTTTTGCAAGTGTGGACGGTGAATATCGAGAAACTTGCATATTCTGTTTAGGTCTTTCCATGATTATAGACGACTTTTGCAAGTTTCGACCTGACGAGTGAGTATGTGGTTGCAGCTGCTTTTAGGAAAGAGATATCTGATGAGACCGACAGAGTCACTGGGCGCAGCAAGCAGATCTCTCCGTTCCGTGTCAACTGAGCATATATTCTCCTCATGGTATGTCTACCCAGAAGATTTACATCTCAAATTTGAAGGATTTACTTGTGGCCCTACGGTCAAATGAACGATGAAATCAAATTGTGAAACAAGTCGACAGTATCTTTCACCCTTGTGATCATATGCACGCGCTAGTAGTGAAGACGATCTCTATGCAAGGTTTGAAGTTTGTCAGGATGAGGCATAACAGGTTGCTACTCTATGATGTGATGCAGTGCTGAACTTGACTCTCATTGATCTTCAAAAGTTGTTGTTGGTAAGTGCTCCTTATGCCTATGACCATGCCTGTAGAGGCTAATTTCGGATGAGCCAGGGCTAAATTGGAGCTAATTACTTTTCTGTGTCACCTGCAGAGGGACAGCCTGACAGCAATATGGTTCGGTCATACGTGGAGAAGGTACCTTCCCGATCCTTGATGCCTTAATGCGATCATGGCTTCGTGTGGGTTCTCTTGCTCACCGGACAGAGCAGAGCCGCGGACTCGCCTTCCTGCACCACGAAGAACTGGTTGCCGTAGCGGGATTGCAGCTCGATGAAGAACTGGCGAGGCAGCAGGGAGTTCACAGCAGGTCCCACGTTGAAGTTGAGGATGTGCGGCGACGTCAGGTCCTGGATCACCACGATGGTGCGCTCGTCTGGACTCCACAGGCTCCGCAGCGCCTGCCCCGATGTGGCCGGGGTAGGCTCGGTTGTCGTCACCACCCGCTGCGCTGCTCCAGCTGCTTGCAGGCAGTCTGTTAAATAATACCCTGCGAGCATCGTCCAGGCTGTCACACTTCCGACACATGGCCACCAGACATGAGCCAATAAATAATCATCTTCATTCTCGGGTCCATTGATGGCAAGGACGACGTATGCCCTCTCCAGAGGGCATCCAACAAGAACAACTATCCTTATGCCCATTGGAAATTCACCGATATCTGAATCATTGAAAGCAAGAACGTCCATATGCCCGCCCTTCCCAGATGACGTCCATACCCAACAGTATCAACATTATATATGCCCACTGGAAATCTACTGGAAAGGATCCTTCAAACATGAGAGAAAACAGTACTCAGACCCTGCTATTCACTTGTGGAGAAACACCATGGGTTATATCCGCAATATCATTGCACTTGGAACCCTTCCCCATACGCTGACTTTGGTGACCGTGTTGTTCCCTTTCACAGGCTGCCAGACCCTGATGAGCTTAGAGTCATGAAAGATCTGATCATGTTATCGAAAATTACAAGTAAAGGGTTTCTAGGGTGGATCCAGTTTCCGTGGACACCCAACCCAGCCCATCATTCGTCACAGGGACCGTGCACGGAAAAAACTCATCTTCATTCTCGGGTCCATTGATGGCAAGGACGCCCGTATCCCCTCTGCAGAGGACCCAACCCAGCCCATCATTCATCACAGGGACCGTGCACGGGAGCCGTTCCCCGTTCCGTTCCGGTGTCCCGATGTCGACTGACCCGGACAAATTCCCATTCCCATTTACTTATTTTAGCATGTGTAAGTTTGGGCTGTTTCGCCGTTCATGTGGGAAGTTTCGCTGCGTGGGGCCTGGCTGCCAGGGCTGAAGGCCGCGGGATGTGGTGTGGCCTGGAGGAGCTCAGCACCTGCCTGGTCCTCATTCCATTCTAGCACTTCGCATAGCAGAGCAGAGCATGGCGGAAGAGCATGAGGCGGAGGATTGGCGCGCGCTGCCGGTTAAGCTGCAGCAGCTGCTGAAAGATCTGGGCCGGAATGCCGTGTCCCAACTACCCTTCCAGCTGCATATTGAAGAAGAGGATGGCGGCTACTTCAGTGGGCGAATCTCTAGGAAAATCCGTGGTGATGAGGGAAGGCACTGGCGAGTGCGCAAGCGGGTGTTGACAGCCATTTCCAACTGCCGCAGTCTCGAGCACATAACCATTTGGGGCTGGTGGGACATCGGCTTGGATCGGGAGGATGAAGTGTCGGTTCTGTTGGGGGGCCTGGCGTCCAACCCTTGCCTGCACCTACTGGATCTGTGTGGCTGTGAAGGTTTTGGAAGGCAGGCGGCTTGCGAGGCTCTGGGCCAGCTTGTTGCATCCAGTCGCAGCTTACGAAGGCTTTCAGCACCGTTTGTTGGGCTTGATGCCGCCGGACTGGGTGCCCTGGCCAAAGGCTTCAACAAGGATTCTGTCCTGGAGGAGTTGATCTTACAAGGGAACGAGGTGGGAGGTGCTGAAGGGGCACAGCACCTGGCCCGCATTCTGGCCACGGCTCCCCGTCTCAAGGATCTGTCACTGGAAGGCATCGGCATGGATGTGGCGGGAGCCCAGTGTATTGCAAATGCTCTTCCGCTCTGTGCCACGCTCCGGTTTCTGACGTTGGAAGATGGCGAGGCATTGCGGGGTCCCATTCCCGGCGGCCTCGGGCCCATGGGCACTGTGCTCAAACTTGCTTTCACCCGCGCGGATGAGGATGAGAATGCCTCCATCTCTGGCGTCACAGACCTTACATTGCTTATCTCGAAGGATGGGGAGGCAGGCCTGGCAGACGCCCTGGCCGGAATGCTGCGCACCAACGATCGTATCGAGAAGCTTGACACCACTCCATATGCTCTCATCCACGGCCTGGACGGGTTACGCTACAACTCCTCCATATCTGAACTTCGTCTCTTGGGCTCCGGGACGCCGACGGATGTGTGGATGCGCCTTGTCCACTTGCTCCCGGAATGCAAAGCACTGCGTGGCCTGGCATTGATGTTTCTCCAGGGCCACGCCTCGTTCAAGAAAGAGTTGCTGAGATCCTTGGAGGGCAACGCATCTCTGAAAAAGCTCGACATTTCTATCTGGGACGACCTGGATGATGACATGTTTAGGGACTTGATGAACTGTATTCAAGTCAACAAGACGTTACGGGAGATCAACATCAGGACAACATGGGAAGCGGAAGGAAAGGACGCAATCATCAATGCAGCCTTGGCACGCAATGCCACTCAAGAGGCTTACTGGCCTTTGCTCGTGGGCAGGCAAGGGCCTGTGATGCCCAAGGCTGGGCGCCTCTTCCTGTGCGGTGCCCCTTTGGCAGGGAAGACCACTCTCCGCACGACCTTGATTCGCGCATGGAGACGATACACAGCCGCATCACTCAAGTCCTGGCTCCGCCAAGTTCCAGCTCGACTGAAGGGAAAAATATTTCGGCTTGGCGACGGATGGCTTCCGTCACCGGTGCCAGAACGGAAGGCATAGAAATCGAGGTGTTGCGCAACGACCGTAATATGCAAGTTACCATGTGGGATCTGGCTGGACAAGCTCACTACCGAGCTCTGCAAGACTACCTTTTTCCAACCTTCAACCAAGCATGTGTCTTCCTGTTTGCGTTCAGCCCATTTGATGATGGGAAACCTCCCCAACTGGATCGGAAACCTCCCCAAGTGCATCCGTGTAATGTCCTGCAGGACAGGTTCAGAAGGAGCTTGGCGTACTGGCTTAGGTTCATCAACTCCAATTGTCGCAACGTGGGCTCTACTTTGCCTCAAATATTTGTGGTGGCAACTCATGTGGATCAGCTGGAGGCTTCTGATGCTCTAGCATTACCGGATCTCCTTCAACCCGTTCTGACAGAGTTGGCCACCGAGTTTGAACAGGTTGTTCACGTGGAAACAAAAACACTCTTCTCCATGGACGCTCGATCTGCCAAGAGTGTGAAGCCCTTGCTGGACGCACTCATGGAATCGTTTCGAGCTCTATTTGCAATCAAACTGTTTCGGGTACCGAGGTATGCAACCGATTGAGTGCTGATTTGACTGCCTGGGTATCCCAACATCCAGCTCAACCAATGGTGAGGAAACAGCAACTTCAAACTTTGTTCCAAAACGAGCTGAAGAGACTCCACGAAGGTGGGGTTCAAGATGAGGGGGAACGATTGGGAGCCATTCTTGCTGGGAAAGGATGTCGTCACTGGAATGGCGTCTGAGGCCCCTTGCCCCTCTATGACACTAGACAACGCGGAAAATCGCTCACGGCCATCTCCGATGTCCAACTAACTGGAGATATTGCTTCACCTTCTTCGAAGGTGAGGAAGGAAGGTGTGTTTCCATCCTTCCTATCCAGGGTGATTTGGTTGTGGAGAGCGTCAGCGGAAAGCGTGGCTTTGCAAAAAAAACCGTGTGAGCAACAGCAGCACCAACTTGCTCAATAGATTGCCGAACCCCACTGTGTAGAAACCATTAACCTGGTCGACACCACTGTCCCTTGACACTTCAGCCACGTGTGCCATTGTGCAGCTGAAGGATTTTCTCACCTGGTCGACACATCCATGGCCTTCTGGAAAGGTGCAGGATTACCCTGATTCTGGTTGCAACATTTGCAGCCTATAATATAAACTCATCACCATTCTCGGTACAGTCATGAACCATTGATGCCAAGGACGTCCATATGCCCTCTTCAGAGGATTGATGGCAAGGACGTCCATATGCCCTCCAGAGAATGTTCATATGCAACAACAATAACAACAACTTTATGTATGTCCACTGGAAATCTATTGGAAAGAGAAAACAATACTGATACCCTGCTATTCACTTGTGGAGAAACACCATGGGTTATATCCGCAATATCATTGCACTTGGAACCCTTCCCCATACGCTGACTTTGGTGCGCGTGTTGTTCCCTTTCACAGGCTGCCAGACCCTGATGAGCTTAGATTCATGAAAGATCATGTTATCGAAAATTAAGTAAAAGGGTTTCTAGGCTGGATTCAGTTTCCATGGACACCAACCCAACCCAACCCAGCCCATCATTCATCACAGGGACCGTGCACGGGAGCCGTTTCCCGTTCCGTTCCGGTGTCCTGATCTCGACTGACCCGGACAAATTCCATTCCCATTTACTTATTTTAGCATGTTTAAGTTTGGGCTGTTTCGCCGTTCATGTGGGAAGTTTCGCTGCGTGGGGCCTGCCTGCCAGGGCTGAAGGCCGCGGGATGTGGTGTGGCCTGGAGGAGCACAGCACCTCTGGCCCTCATTCCATTCTAGCAGTCCGGGAAGCATAGCACAGCATAGCAGAGCAGAGCATGGCGGAAGAGCATGAGGCGGAGGATTGGCGCGCGCTGCCGGGTAAGCTGCAGCAGCTGCTGCTAGATCTGGGCCGGAATGCCGTGCGCGTACTACCCGATCTGGATAATGATGAAGAGTATGGCGGCTACTTCACTGATCGAATCCGTGGTGATGAGGGAAGGCACTGGCGAGTGCGCAAGCGGGTGTTCACAGCCATTGCCCACTGCAGCAGTCTCGACATCATAACCATTAACCCCAGGTGGGCCATCGGCTTGGATCGGGAGGATGAAGTGTCGGTTCTGTTGGGGGGCCTGGCGTCCAACCCTTCCCTGGAAGTACTGCTTCTGATCGGCTGTAAAGGTTTTGGAAGGCAGGCGGCTTGCGAGGCTCTGGGCCAGCTTGTCGCATCCAGTCGCAGCTTACTAGAACTTTCAGCATGGACTATTGGGCTTGATGCCGCGGGACTGGGTGCCCTGGCCAAAGGCTTCAACAAGGATTCTGTCCTGGAGTACCTGCACTTAGACGGGAACGAGGTGGGAGGTGCTGAAGGGCACAGCACCTGGCCCGCATTCTGGCCACGGCTCCCGTCTGAAGAACTGTCACTGAGGACATCGGCATGGATGTGGCGGGAGCCCAGTGTATTGCAAATGCTCTTCCGCTCTGTGCCACGCTCCGGTATCTGGCGTTGGGTGATGGCGTTGCATTGCGGGGTCCCATTCCCGGCGGCCTCGGGCCCATGGGCACTGTGCTCAAACTTGCTTTCACCCGCGCGGATGAGGATGAGAATGCCTCCATCTCTGGCGTCACATTCCTTTCTTTGCGCATCTCGAAGGATGGGGAGGCAGGCCTGGCAGACGCCCTGGCCGGAATGCTGCGCACCAACGATCGTATCGAGAGCTTCACCACTCCATATGCTCTCATCCACGGCCTGGACGGGTTACGCCGCAACTCCACCATATCTCATCTTCATTTCTTTAATTTTCCATTCGAACGGCGATCAGATGCGCCAGATGCGACGGCTGTGTGGATGCGCCTTGTCCAGTTGCTCCCGGACTGCAAAGCACTGCGTGTCCTGGACTTGGCATTGCTCCAGGGCCACGCCTCGTTCAAGAAAGAGTTGCTGAGATCCTTGGAGGGCACATCTCTGAAAGAGCTCAACATTTCTGGCTGGGACGCCCTGGATCATGACATGTTTAGAGACTTGATGAACTGTATTCAAGTCAACAAGACGTTACGGAAGATCAACATCGGGGGGACAACATGGGAAGCGGAAGGAAAGGACGCAATCATCAATGCAGCCTTGGCAGGCAATGCCACTCAAGAGGCTTACTGGCCTTTGCTCGTGGGCAAGCAAGGGCCTGTGAGGCCCAAGGCTGGGCGCCTCTTCCTGTGCGGTGCCCTTTGGCAGGGAAGACCACTCTCCGCACCACCATGATTCGCGCATGGAGACGACACAGCCGCATCACCGAGTTCCAGCTCAGCCAAGTTCTAGCTCGACTGAAGGGAAAAATATTTCGTGCTTGGCGACGGATGGCTTCCGTCACCGGTACCAGAACGGAAGGCATAGAAATCGAGGTGTTGCGCAACGACCATGATATGCAAGTTACCATGTGGGATCTGGCTGGACAAGCTCACTACCGAGCTCTGCAAGACTACCTTTTCCGACCTTCAACCAAGCATGTATCTTCCTGTTTGCGTTCAGCCCATTTGATGATCGGAAACCTCCCAACTGCATCCGTCTAATGTCCTGCAGGACAGGTTCAGAAGGAGCTTGGCGTACTGGCTTAGGTTCATCAACTCCAATTGTCGCAACGTGGGCTCTACTTTGCCTCAAATATTTGTGGTGGCAACTCATGTGGATAAGATGAAGCGTTCTGATGCTGAAGCATTACCCAATCTCCTTCAACCCGTTCTGACAGAGTTGGCCACCGAGTTTGAACAGGTTGTTCACGTGGAAACAAAACACTCTTCTCCATGGACGCTCGATCTGCCAAGAGTGTGAAGCCCTTGCTGGACGCACTCATGGAATCGTTTCGAGCTCTATTTGCAACTAAACTGTTTTGGGTACCCGAGGTATGCAACCGATTGAGTGCTGATTTGACTGCCTGGGTATCCCAACATCCAGCTCAACCAATGGTGAGGAAACAGCAACTTCAAACTTTGTTCCAAAACGAGCTGAAGAGTCTCCACGAAGGTGGGGTTCAAGATGAGGGGAACGATTGGGAGCCATTCTTGCCTATTTGCATGATGTGGGTAGTATCATCTGTTTTCAAGATACAGATGTTGTGGTGATAAATCCACACTGGATGAGTCACAATTTTTAGGGCGACTCATTCACCTTCTAACCACAGCATGTCTCCGTCTACTAGTAGTTTGTCGTATTCCTCAGATGGGTTTGTTGCTCAAAGTCTGCTTCATTCCACCTTGGATGAGATTCTCAGAGGCACACAAGCGGAGGGGATTGAAAGTCAACATCTGGTATCATTGATGACCACTCTCAACTTATGCTATGAAGAGGATGGGACTCGACGTGTCGGATTCTTTGTTCCCTTCACCATGGCCGCCGGTAATGGTGACGCTGATCCTGGGAGACGACAGTTGAACTGGGAAACTGCTGATACAGCAAGCAATTACATCTACCTCGGAAGGAGGTTACAGTGCCTTGACAAGACGAAGACGTTTCTTGGTCCAGGCTTTTTCCTAGATTCCAAGTACGATAACTACCAACATGTCTTTGTGTCGATGGTGTGTGTCTTCAACCTGTTTACTGACATTGTGGAGGTTTGCGTATTGTAGGTCTGCCTTCGAAAGGATTTGTTCGGATTCCATGGCTTGCAACCTGAGCAGTATCGTATTGAACGCAACCTCATCAAGTTTTGGTGTGATGGTATGGATGTGTTTTGGAAAGCAGTGGGGATATCGGAGAGGACACCGGGACATCGGTGACCATATCGATATTCTGGTGAGGTCATCCAAGAGCAAAGATGAAACTATCGAGTTTCTCAAGGAGCATGTGATTGCAAAGTTGAAATCTTTTGTGCTTCCCTGAAGGCAGTCCGGGAGTCGAGCTTGTGGAAGGAATTATCAGGACCGAGTGTGTCGAAAACCTCACACTCTGTATCTACCGGCATAATCAGTCAGTGCTAACGCAGGATTTGCTGAAGCGTGTTTTTCCAGACCAACATGATTGTACAGGGGAGATTTTCTCCTCGTGGGATCTGGCCGACTTCAAATGGTGGTGGCCAGAATGTCCTGAAGCCTTTTTGAGGAATGCCTTTGAGCGAGCTAAAGAGCTCTTAAGTGCTGGTGAACTCTTGGATGTCTTGCAAAGGCGACGAACAGGTCTCCGTCAAACCATATCCAACATAGATGCAGCTGTAGAGGAAGTCCTGCCTACAGAGAAAGGGGTGCTCGCACAACAAGACGCACCAGTTCAAACGTCTCGGTCTGCCAGCGTCCGACGTGCTAAATCCCTCCTGGAACAACTCACTCGGAGATGGGGAGCAACTGCAAACCATCATTCAAGGGATAAGAGCTTTGGAGCACAACGTGAAAATGGTGGAGACAGAGGTGAAAGCAGTGGGAGTCAAAGTGGATAGAATTGGCGAGACTTTGCAACTTATCCAACATGAGATGAGCGCTATCAGGGCTGAGCAGGAAGCTACTCAACAATTTTGCTTTCTAAGATGGATGAGATTATGAATTTCTCTGCAAAATTAGAAAGCAGTCAGATACCCAGACGTCCCTACATCACCACTGCAGACGTGGGTGTAGTACAGAGGTTGATTGCAGGGGTGCGTGTGGGCAAAGCGGCTAAGCTGCACTTCATGTGCGAAAATATCTTTGGGAATCACATCGTGGAGGGCCAAACTGGATTCGACTTGACATTGGAGGATGCGAAGTGGAAGTGGATCAGGCCCCTAGCAATCAGAGGTATCAAGGTTTTGGTTTTCCTAGTGAAAGCTGGCCTACATGTGGCTACCGGCATTGGGAATGCGGTTCCCGACCCTTCACCAGCTTGGATGGAGCGCTGTATCTCACTGCGGCCTCTCTGGACGCAGACCTGTCCAAGGTAGATCTCAACCTGACAGGTCCATCGGCGGACCAGGACATTTCCGTGAAGGAGGCATGGATTACCCTGAGGGATCTGGTCAAGCCGTTGGTAAAGGATCACATCGGCGAGATATTCCAACTGCATAGGTGCAATTTCGGAAAAGGCCTGAGGAGGACGAGGAGTGGCATGGGTGTGCCCAACGTGTATGCAGAGGGAATTGACAGACGTGTTTATGAGAAACTCTGATGGGAGCTACTCAAACGACGTGTGTTGCAGCATCACCCCGGGATTTTGGTACATGACTGGAGGAGCGATCTGCACCACGTGATTGGGTAGTGGTATAAGGATGTGTAGCCCAATCCTGCTTTGTTTCACGTCAGTCTTTGCTGATGGCCACCTCTGAATTCATCTTTTGAGTGGTTCAAGATTGTGACTCTTGAACACGTTCCAGAATTCATGAACAACAGCAGGCCCCTGGTTGGTGAAGGAGGATGCTCCGGTCTGAGCATGCATGAATGGCCAGGAATGACATCCTGCCCTGCTCCATGAGTAATGGCTAATTCAAACTTCATCTGTGCTTCAGTATCTTCTAACAACTGGCGAGCCGGGGACAAGCAAGAAGCCTGGCTGCAAGAGCTTGACTGATCAGAGCAGTCCCACTCAGTTCCCCACGAAATGGACCTGTAGGCACCAGGCCATGGGTTGTGAAGGCACTGCGCTGCATATTTGTTGTCGGTTCATGAATATTCTTTACATCCGAGGGAATCACTCTTCTGAAGAGGCTGCCTACCAATTTCTGCTGGGTGCATCTCAGCTGGGTATTCTGTGGGGTGGGGACTCCGTTATCTATGGCTACAGCACCAATGCACTGTGTACGCATCGACTTGCTATGGGATTGGTGTGTGCAATAGAATGTGTGTGCTGTTTGGTGACTTCTTCTCGAAGTTTGGCATTTTGGAAACAGCAGAACCACATTCGTATCGAGCCTTCCATGTATTTCCAAATGGGCATCTGGGGCGCTCTGTTTTGGGGATTTTGGGTCGCCCAACTCATGTACTAATGCGAACGGGATTGTCATTCTGCCGTCTCTTGAAGGATTCGATTACTGCAAGAAGACGTCACTTCACATCTTATTCACCTGGTTGCCATCCTGGTCCTAATGCAGGGATGAAATGGTAGGCAAAGCGCCCTGGATTTTGGCTAGCCTCGGACTGTGTCCCTCGATGTGACCATTTTCCTACTGATAACGTGCCTGTTACTCGTCCAAAGGCAGGTGCCAGATGAGGGCTCCTCTGTGGTGGGTTTCCAAGTCAGGTCATTTCGGCACTGTGCCCTTCCCTGCAGCAGGAGCTAGGATGGCGGCAGGTGCACGCCGGATTTGTGTTGAAGGAAGGACGATTTCTCTGCCTAAGTCTGTTTCCTTCAGGAGTCCTGCGGAGGCCCCAGGAAACTGTCGTGACCTGGCGGGACCCTGTCTACTCCAGTTTACAGGGTCCAGCCCTGAAACTGATCCCTGATGGATCCTCTCCTGGCTGGGTAGGATAGATTTTTGGTTTGTAAATGTTCTAGAGATGTAGTGAGCTTCCTCTTGACTGCAGAATTAGGACCAGCAGCTAAAATACGTTCGAGCTGCTGCACGGTACTGTACGAAGAACCTGCTTATCATGAAAGCGATTATGAAGAAAGTGATATGGAAATATTAACGACAAACATCTTTGGCTTGTTTGCCAGAACTGACGTGGCCGTGGCTTGTGGAGGTGCTGACGACCTGCATTCAATCAGGAGGCCAAGTCGTCAGCAAGAGGGTTGGGAGGTTCGACCGCATTCTATCAGCGATTGTCTCCAGGTTTTCGAACAGAAGGATGTCAGGAAGGCATGGTTGTACCCAATTCCGTGACATTTGTGTGCTCTTGCATGCATGTGAAAATGTGGCAGCCTTGTGTGTAGGAAGACAGCAACACGCACAAAACCGTTCATCCTCTTCAAGACGGGGTAGACGGCCCAAATCATTCCGGGCCAGGCAGTCCAGCAGCCGCCGCCGCCGAGCTGGCAGCGCGCGCCAGTCCTTGGCCTCGTCCGCCATGCTACACTGTGCTTCTCAGCGATGTAAAAGGTGGTCTCTGTGGCGAACGCGTGGGAAACGTCCACGCCCCGAACGGGATAAGACTGGCTTCGCACCGGACTTCCTCCATCCATTCTCTGTTCTGTTCCTGGAATCCCTGCAGGCAAAGGGATGGACCAAGTCAGGAAAAGGAGAATCGTCTCCTCGACTCAAGGCAGCAAATTAGGTGCTAGGTGATGCCGTGTCCTCAACCTAATGACTTAAGTACATACTTTACCCTAAGAAGCTTGCTTTCCACTTCGGAGAAGCTGGGGACTCAAGGAGCATCTTTCGCTTCGCGTCTACGCAGAGGCAGACGTCATCATCCTCAACCCGCCTGTTGCAGCCAGGTGAGGAGCAAGCCGATGCGGTGCAGTTGCTCACAAGACGTGCACACCAAGGTAGCATATGCTAACCCGAATCGGAACCTTGACAACCTGGCTGCAACCACCTGCAACACCCTAATCCACACTGGCATATGCCTCACCATCTCATGCAGAATCCACCATTCCCTGCAGCTTGCACGTCGGTGATCGTGTTGATATTTTGGTGAGGTCTCGCAAGGGTCATCGAGTAAGACCAAACAATCGCGCTTCACCCTCGGCACTCGCGCTTTGTGCCCTTCCTGCGTGCTCGTCTTTCCTGCTCGTACAACTTGCAATTGCTAGCAAGCTTCAAGGTGTAGGACATAGTGGCGTGCTTTTGAGACGTGTGCTTGAACATGCTGAAGAAGGGCAGCTGTACGTAGCTCAAGTTTGCAGGCTGCAGCCCTGAATCTGATCCTGATGCATCGTCTAGACTTCTGCCTGGATAGGATAGATTTGGTTGGTGAATGTTCCAGAGATGTGAGAGCTTCCTCTTGACTGCAGCATTAGGGTTATCAGCCGTACTTGTCAAGAGATGCAGGGTTCGAGCTGCCGCACATCGAGAAAGCGATCTCGAAAGAAATGATGCAACACCTTTCTCGAAAGCAATGATGACAAACACCTTTGGCTTGTTTGCCAGAGATGTACATAACTGTTTCCACTGATGGGTCTATCACTGGACACAGTTTTGCGGCAGACAAGCCAAAGGTGTTTTGTTTATCATTAATGCTTGTCGAGGCACCCACAACTGTCAAGGGCTAGGACGTCGAGGAGACCATGTCTTGAGAAGCAATCTCGTCAGCAAGAGAGCTGGGAAGGTTCGACCCTGCTTTCTGTGAGTGACTGTCTCGTCGTTTTCTCCCAGTCATGGGAGAAGTATGTTTCAGAGATGCCGAGAAAGGCACAAAATTTATCCTCGCTTTGGTGGAAGCCATCGTTGAGGCCTCTCTAGTTGGCAGATTGTAGGACAGCGGCTCCAAGCTGATGTGTTTTGTAGCTGGCAGTTTGACTCAGCGTCTAGTACAGTCCTCCGTTCGGCCAACTGAGCTAAAGTCGGAGCCTGCGGACGTGCGAGTCCTTTGCAGTTATTCAAGTCGCATTCAAACATCCTGCAACATTGCAACACCGACAATGTTGCAGTAATGGATTCACGAATTCTTGCCAAACGTCTCATATCCAGGCAAAGATAGTCCCATGTGCTAGAAATCCTGAAAAAGAACGGGTAGTAGAAAGTCGGTTGCTGGATCAGCAGCGTCCCAATTTTGCTGGATTATGCAGCCCGTCGGAGAGATTGGCCATGGACATGGCTAAAGTCATCCAGTCAAGTCTTCTACCGCTCAACTACAGTCCTCAACCTGGTTTCAGCTTCGAGCTTTGTAGGCTGCCGCACTTAGCACAATGGATGTAAAGCTTCGAGAGTCTGAGTGAGGGACCCCAGCAGCAAGCAGCACTTTCGGATGTTGACTTGCCTGACAAGCAGAGTGAACTGGTGAGAGACTAGATGACACCGAGCCTCTTGCACAAAAACTCTGCACTGAAGGCGTGAGAACTCCGAGACTCTGTATTCACAGCTCACAAGTCACTGAATGACGAAGATGATCCCAGCAGCAGCTCTGCTGGGCGGGATCTTCCAGTCTCATCAGCATGCATGAATGGCCAGTAACGACATCATGCCCTGCTCCCTGCATTGTTGCCTGCTTGCAAGCTGCAGAGAATGGCGGATTCTGCATGAGATGGTGAGGCATATGCTAGTGTCCACTGGATTAGGGTGTTGCAGGTGGTTGCAGCCAGGTACCCTTTCCTGTGCGGTGCTCCTTCGGCGGAAGACCGCTCTCCGCACCACCTTGATCCGCGCATGGCGAGATTCGTGCTTCGAGGTAGGGCAAGTTGGGCTGAAGGAGAAAATGTCGCAGGCACGGGGAAGGTGAGGAAGGGAAGGCGTGTTTCTATCCTTTCTATCCAGGGTGATTTGGTTGTGGAGAGCGTCAGCGGAAAGCGTGGCTTTTGCCAAAAGAAAAAACCGCGAGAGTAACAGCAGCACCAACTTGCTCAACAGATTGCCGAACCCGACTGTGTAGGAACCATGAACCTTGCCAAACATCACCAGTTCAACAGTGATGAAGGCCACGGGGAACTACATCGAGTGCAGCAAATGCATAAAATGGTCAAGCTTGAAGGGGCTGCTACACAGACAAGAGCGTCTCCCTTGACACTTCAGCCATGTGTGCTGTTGTGCAGCTGAAGGATTTTCTCACCTGGTCGACACATCCATGGCCTTCTGTAGCCGTCCCAAAACCGCTCCTGGAAGCGCGAAAGTGCAGGATTATCCGCAGAGATTGACTTGACTATCGTCTGCAAATTGCAAAGAAACGAGAGGTGCTCACAAGCCATCGCAAGGTTGATTACTTAGCTTCACCGAACCTCAACCGCAAACTCATGTTCAGCAAGTGTGCCCGCGCAAGGAGTCGCGCCAAGATGCCACGGTCTGCTGGATCGAGCACGGCAGCTCGAGGCTCAGCTCCGAGGACAACAACAGACGGAGCTCAATGCAGGGTTCCCTGCGAGTCTGGCCTGGGTCAGTACAGCCTGATTCTGGTTACAACATTTGCAGCCTAATTGTCACGGCGTACAAACTTGGGCAGCCCGACATGAAGGCATCTGGTTTGCCTACGCTGCTGAACACATCCACGGCCTCGTGCAGCCTACCTCCAGATGCATACATGCGCAACATATGGTGGTCCCCAAGTATGCATTTCACTCTTGCCCAAGTTTGACAGAGAGGTGGTCGCCCCGGCCCTCACAAGGTCATACCTTATATGGAGGAAGTTGGTTTCAAGGAACGGCACTGTGGCTTTCGATAGAGTCTTGGTTGGGAGATGTGTATTATGTGTAGAGGACTTGCATCTGCCTCTTGCATGGAATTATGCACTTTGTTCTCAGTGGTGATGGAGCATTTCGAGAGGCCTGTGTTGCTGTCTGCCTGTCCGACATGGGCTTCTCACGAGCAAAATTCTCCAGCAAGGCGATCAGATCAGGTGAGAATTTTGCCCTTTTTTACCCCACTTGCTGATTGTCGAAAGAGGTGTGCTGGATAACGTAGATGTGGGCGACTTGCTGTGAGACATTTATGGAATGCCGTGATGTCTTGTATGCAAGATTTTGTGAACTGAAATGTGCTATGACCTTTGCCTTCTGGTGTGAATAGGAATCTGTTCCAGAGGCTGCAGCACCAACTTGCTGCGTATCCTTCTTTTCCTTCACAGTATGCTGGGTTCAGACATGAGTCGCTTGTTGTTTATGGTTCAATGGAGCAGGAGGGTCTTAATTTCGCTGACCATGTTATCGTTGGTTGCCTTCTAAGGGCTTTGTAGCAGATGTCATGGTGTCTGACCTTCCAAGTGGAGCTCACTGAATAAGCCTGAGGCTGGCAGGCGTACAAGACCATAAATGTGTGTTCAAACTGACTTCATGTGGAAAGAGGTGCTGGATAACGTAGATGTGGGCGACTTGCTGTGAGACATTTATGGAATGCCGTGATGTCTTGTATGCAAGATTTTGTGAACTGAAATGTGCTATAACCTTTGCCTTCTGGTGTGAATAGGAATCTGTTCCAGAGGCTGCTGCTCCAACTTGCTACGTATCCTTCTTTTCCTTCACAGTATGCTGGATTCAGATATGAGTCGCTTGTTGTTTATGGTCAGATGGAGCAGGAGGGTCTTAATTTCGCTGACCATGTTATCGTTGGTTGCCTTCTAAGGGGCTTTGTAGCAGATGTCATGGTGTCTGACCTTCCAAGTGGAGCTCACTGGATAAGCCTGAGGCTGGCAAGCGTACAAGACTATAAATGTGCGTTCAAACTGACTTCATGTGGAAGAATGTTTTATGTGAAGGACATGTTTCTGATAGCATTGTTGGACATATATAGGTCCCTTGAAGAAGGAAGGCAATTGCATCCTTTGATTCTTAGAAGAGGACTGCGGATACCATACAGGTGTGCAGCTACATGTGGATACCATAGAGGTGTGCAGTTGCCTTGTGGACAAAACATAAGAGTTTTGACCGACAAAATGGATCGAATCAAAGAGATTTCTCGAAGATAACATATTGCTGATACTGGGAATGCTAACACAATGTTGATACCGGGACTGCTACATGAAATGGGAAATGCCATATAAAATGATGAATGACACGATATAGGTGAAGGAGTAAGTTATATCGTATTATGAAGGGGATCAAGTTATATATTATTGTGACAGTGAAATTCGTAATCTCGTATTCGACTTCTGACGATAAGAAATGCTAACTGTTTAAAAGAATGTTTTGAGCTCTTCAAGCGAAAGCTGTAGGTTAGTTATCATTAAGAGAAGTAGACCTAATTGTTGGAAGCATTTTTTGAACATTGATGTTAAGTTAGCTGAATGTCTGAAGACATGAGATTGGCAGTTCATAAACGACGCGGTTAGAGGCATAGTGAAGGTGTGTAGGATACTCTCTGCCCACATACACGATGACAATTTTCAATTGTATTACATCTTGAAAAGTAGAATGGTAATAAAAATACCTTAGTTTCTTTGATAATAGTTTTGGTAATAACCTTGGTAATAGTTTGCATGGGCCATTTGTTAAGATATTGGATAGAGATAGATTTGAATAGAAACTGTAGATATAAGTTGGGATATGAGCTATTGGCAATTGGAGTGTGAATAATTAGCGATTGGAATGTGTGGAGTATTTGTTTGCCACTTGATAATTGTCGACAGTCTATACCCCAAATGTCAATAGTTTATATCCAAAGCTAAATCAATAGTTCACATCCAAATCTATGTCTAATCGATATCCTAGCAAGTCACCTCTACAAACAATTGCCAAGCTTTTGGCAAAAGTCAAAGGGAAGTTGGGTATTTTTCATCCCATTCTGGTTTTCAAGATGTAATAAAGCTTAAAATTGGTTATTGTCGCACATGGGCAGAGAATATCTTATATATTTCATGTAGAATATCTTATATATTTCTATATGTATCTCTTCTAACCCTTGTCAATGGATCAATCTATCGATGTCTTCAAACATTCAATCATCTTAAAAATGCCCCAAACAATTAGGTCTATTTCCCTTATCAATACTTAGTTTTTAGTTTTTGTTTCAAGAGATCAAAAACTTCTCTCATGTTGTCAGAAGATCAAATTCGAGATCCCGAATTTCCCCTTCACAATAGAATATAACTTGTCCCTTGGTTATGTCACTTCATTCTTGTCCCATTCCACCATGTCAAACAAGATTATTGAGATCCTTGGCAGTTTTGCTTATCCTATGTCTGATATTGAAAAGAAAAGCAGGAAAGGATTCAAGTACTGGAAGCGACCATAAATCCAAATGGAGCAATTACTACCACAAGTGTGAAGGCAAAGTTGATAATGCCTAAGTTGGTAGCATGATGATTTTGTTCGCAACTTTACATTCTCAAATGCAACATATGGGAAGCAAAATGAGCAAAAAGAGGGCTGAGGATCGTAATCTATAGTGTAACATGACTCCATTGGCCAGGAGTTGGCCGCCAAAATCTTGCACAGGGGGGTGAGGTGAGTCAGGCGGCACGTGTTCACCACAACTTGCTCAATAAGTGTTTCAAGAAGTGGCAAATTCACGTCACCCACCTCATCCACGGACACGACTCGCTTGGATGCACGCAGACTCGACCCTCCCATCCTCGTGTATGGTGGGTGGGTATTGGCCCTTCAAGCCTGCAGCTGCCACGACCAAAGCTCCAGTGCACACAGACGTGGTGTACTAGCATGGTGTGCTGGGATGTCTTGTGGGCCTGCAACATGTACGCAATCCAAGACTTACCTCATGGACGAGCTGAGAGGACGCCAACAAGATTGCTACAGGAAGGTGTGAGCAGCTTACTCCTCGCCTCTTGGACCCAGAGGCTGAGGCTGTAGAGGCTGCTGTGATCGGCATTTTGGTGTCTGACCTCTTTAGCACCTACCCAAAGCACTTGCATACCCTCCAGCCTTCACACTGCAACGGAAGGCCCGACAATGTCCGGGCTAGTGAAGCCCGGATGCAGAGCCATGCTTATCGTTGCCACCTTTCCGGGAAATCCGTTGCGCAACCGCAACTTGGCACTGGAAGAAATCGGACTCGAGGAACCCAGGATGTATAGCCTGAAGTGCAGCATCCTTATCTAGCATCATAAGCATGCGTGCTCAAGCCTGCCAGGTGAACGAGTGGAAATGCACATGGTCAAGATACAGTGAACACATTCAGACTTCAGAGTTGACATAATCGTCAACCCACTCCAACTCACCAACCCTTGGCCTCTTCCGAGTACATGCATACATGCACGTGTCCAAGCCTTGATCACGCCCGATCCCCACATGAACATGAGCCATCTGCAAACCGGTGCACACGGTGGGCATCTCTTACAATGATCTCTCGCTTCTCCAGGCGTGACATTATCTTGGTGCTCCCATGGCAGTCATTGCAGTCTTTTCGGTCCTCTGCTTGAATGATTTCTAGATCTTTGGCACACTGTCAGGATGTGTGTGTTCCATCTTCCCGACCGGCCAAAGCTGGGAAAGGATGTCATCACTGGATTGGCGTCTGAGGCCCCTTGCCTTCACGTCTCTATGACACTAGACAACGCGGAAAATCGCTCACGGCCATCTCCGATATCCAACTAACTGGAGATTTTGCTTTCTTCGAAGGTGAGGAAGGGAAGGTGTGTTTCTATCCTTCCTATCCAGGGTGATTTGGTTGTGGAGAGCGTCAGCGGAAAGCGTGGCTTTTGCAAAAAAAAAAAACCGTGAGAGCAACAGCAGCACCAACTTGCTCAATAGATTGCCGAACCCGACTGTGTAGAAACCATTAACCTGGTCAAACACCACCGGTTCAACAGTGATGAAGGCCACAAGGAACTACATTGAATGCAGCAAATGCATAAAATTGTCAAGCTTGAAGGGGCTGCAGCCTACACAGACAAGAGCATCTCCCTTGATACTTCAGCCTCCCTTGACTGGAATGGCGTCTGAGGCCTCTTGCCCCTCTATGACACTAGACAACGCGGAAAATCGCTCACGGCCATCTCCGATATCCAACTAACTGGAGATTTTGCTTTCTTCGAAGGTGAGGAAGGGAAGGTGTGTTTCTATCCTTCCTATCCAGGGTGATTTGGTTGTGGAGAGCGTCAGCAAATGCATAAAATTGTCAAGCTCGAAGGGGCTGCAGCCTACACAGACAAGTGCATCTCCCTTGACACTTCAGCCTCCCTTGACACTTTAGCCACGTGCGCTTAGATCGGTACTTAGATGGGGTGCCTGAAGGGAGTGGATGCCCTTGGTGCAAGTAGCTTAGGCACACCAAGGTACAAGTTGTTAAGTACCAAGTCCCATGACGGAAATCCAGTCTTTAGTGGAGTTAAATACAATTCTTCTTCTTCTTCCTGTGGGTCCTCTTGCTCAGGGGACAGAGCAGAGCCGCGGACTCGCCTTCCTGCGCCACGAAGAACTGTTGCTGTAGCGGGATTGCAGCTCCACGAAGAATTGGCGAGGCAGGAGGGAGTTCACAGCAGGTCCCACGTTGAAGTCGATGATGTGCGGCGACGTCAGGTCCTGGATCACCACGATGGTGCGCTCGTCTGGACTCCACAGGCTCCGCAGCGCCTGCCCCGATGTGGCCGGGGTAGGCTCGGTTGTCGTCACCACCCGCTGTGCTGCTCCAGCTGCTTGCAGGCAGTCTGTTAAATAATACCCTGCGAGCATCGTCCAGACTGTCACACTTCCGAAAGCGTGGCTTTTGCAAAAAAAAAAACCGTGAGAGCAACAGCAGCACCAACTTGCTCAATAGATTGCCGAACCCCACTGTGTAGAAACCATTAACCTGGTCAAATATAGCAAGAGCATCTCCCTTGACACTTCAGCCACGTGTGCCATTGTGCAGCTGAAGGATTTTCTCACCTGGTCGACACATCCATGGCCTTCTGGAAAGGTGCAGGATTTCCCGCAGAGATTAACTTGACTATCGTCTGCAAATGCAGCGAGACGAGAGGTGCTCACACGAGCCATCAGAAGGTTGATTACTTAGCTTCACCCAACCTCAACTACAAACTCAGCATAAAATACAATGTTCAGCAAGTGTGCCCGCGCAAGAAGTCGCGCCAAGATGCCACGGTCTGCTGGATCGAGCAGGGCAGCTCGAGGCTCAGCTCGCCATGGGCTGGGGGCCGGTCACCGTAGGCGGGCGCGAGTCTGTCCTGGGTCAGTACAGCCTGATTCTGGTTGCAACATTTGCAGCCTATAATATAAACTCATCACCATTCTCGGGTACAGTTATGAACCATTGATGCCAAGGACGTCCATATGCCCTCTTCAGAGGATTGATGGCAAGGACGTCCATATGCCCTCTCCAGAGGATGTTCATATGCAACAACAACAACAACTTTATGTATGTCCACTGGAAATCTATTGGAAAGAGAAAACAGTACTGATACCCTGCTATTCACTTCTGGAGAAACACCATGGGTTATATCCGCAATCATCATTGCACTTGGAACCCTTCCCCATACGGTGTGGTTTGGGAGAGGAAGTTGTTCCCTTTCACAGGCTGCCAGACCCTGATGAGCTTAGATTCATGAAAGATCATGTTATCGAAAATTATAAGTAAAAGGGTTTCTAGACTGGATTCAGTTTCCATGGACACCCAACCCAACCCAACCCAACCCAACCCAACCCAGCCCAGCCCAGCCCATCATTCATCACAGGGACCGTGCACGGGAGCCGTTCCGTTCCGTTCCGTTCCGGTGTCCCGATCTCGACTGACCCGGACAAATTCCAATTCTTCATTTATTTTAGCATGTTTAAGTTTGGGCTGTTTCGCCGTTCATGTGGGAAGTTTCGCTGCGTGGGGCCTGCCTGCCAGGGCTGAAGGCCGCGGGATGTGGTGTGGCCTGGAGGAGCTCAGCACCTGCCTGGCCCTCATTCCATTCTAGCACTTCGCATAGCAGAGCAGAGCATGGCGGAAGAGCATGAGGCGGAGGATTGGCGCGCGCTGCCGGTTCTGCAGCAGCTGCTGGATCTGGGCCGGAATGCCGTGTGCTGCTGACCTGTCCGGAGCAATGAAGAGAGTATGGCGGCTACTGAGTGGGCAAATCCGTGGTGATGAGGAAGGCACTGGCGAGTGCGCAAGCGGTGTTGACAGCCATTGCCAACTGCCGCAGTCTCGTCACCATTGACCAGGTGGGCCATCGGCTTGGATCGGGAGGATGAAGTGTCGGTTCTGTTGGGGGCCTGGCGTCCAACCCTTCCTGGAATACTGGTCTGTATGGCTGTGAAGGTTTTGGAAGGCAGGCGGCTTGCGAGGCTCTGGGCCAGCTTGTTGCATCCAGTCGCAGCTTACGAACACTTTCAGCATGTTGGGCTTGATGCCGCGGACTGGGTGCCCTGGCCAAAGGCTTCAACAAGGATTCTGTCCTGGAAGACTTGGACTTAAGGGAACGAGGTGGGAGGTGCTGAAGGGCACAGCACCTGGCCCGCATTCTGGCCACGGCTCCCCGTCTCAAGGATCTGTCACTGAAAGACATCGGCATGGATGTGGCGGGAGCCCAGTGTATTGCAAATGCTCTTCCGCTCTGTGCCACGCTCCGGTATCTGGCGTTGGATGATGGCGTTGCATTGCGGGGTCCCATTCCCGGCGGCCTCGGGCCCATGGGCACTGTGCTCAAACTTGCTTTCACCCGCGCGGATGAGGATGAGAATGCCTCCATCTCTGGCGTCACATCTTTATTTGGATATCTCGAAGGATGGGGAGGCAGGCCTGGCAGACGCCCTGGCCGGAATGCTGCGCACCAACGATCGTATCGAGGAGCTTGTCACCACTCCATATGCTCTCATCCACGGCCTGGACGGGTTACGCCAACTCCACCATATCTGAACTTCGTCTCGGGACCCATCAGCTGCGACGGATGTGTGGATGCGCCTTGTCCAGTTGCTCCCGGAATGCAAAGCACTGCGTGTCCTGGACTTGGGCTCTCAAGGGCCACGCCTCGTTCAAGAAAGAGTTGCTGAGATCCTTGGAGGGCAACGCATCTCTGAAAAAGCTCGACATTTATTGCTGGGACGACCTGGATGATGACATGTTTAGGGACTTGATGAACTGTATTCAAGTCAACAAGACGTTACGGGAGATCGACATCGGGGGGACAACATGGAAAGCGGAAGGAAAGGACGCAATCATCAATGCAGCCTTGGCACGCAATGCCACTCAAGAGGCTTACTGGCCTTTGCTCGTGGGCAGTCAAGGGCCTGTGAGGCCCAAGGCTGGGCGCCTCTTCCTGTGCGGTGCCCCTTTCGCAGGGAAGACCACTCTCCGCACCACCATGATTCGGGCGTGGAAACAACAGATAGCCGCATCAAAGTTCCAGCTCGGCCAAGTTCTAGCTCGACTGAAGGGAAAAATATTTCTGCTTGGCGACGGATGGCTTCCGTCACCGGTACCAGAACGGAAGGCATAGAAATCGAGGTGTTGCGCAACGACCATGATATGCAAGTTACCATGTGGGATCTGGCTGGACAAGCTCACTACCGAGCTCTGCAAGACTACCTTTTTCCGACCTTCAACCAAGCATGTATCTTCCTGTTTGCGTTCAGCCCATTTGATGATGGGAAACCTCCCAACTGCATCCGTCTAATGTCCTGCAGGACAGGTTCAGAAGGAGCTTGGCGTACTGGCTTAGGTTCATCAACTCCAATTGTCGCAACGTGGGCTCTACTTTGCCTCAAATATTTGTGGTGGCAACTCATGTGGATAAGATGAAGCGTTCTGATGCTGAAACATTACCGAATCTCCTTCAACCCGTTCTGACACAGTTGGCCACCGAGTTTGAACAGGTTGTTCACGTGGAAACAAAAACACTCTTCTCCATGGACGCTCGATCTGCCAACAGTGTGAGGCCCTTGCTGGGCGCACTCATGGAATCGTTTGGAACTCTATTTGAAACTAAACTGTTTTGGGTACCCGAGGTATGCAACCGATTGAGTGCTGATTTGACTGCCTGGGTATCCCAACATCCAGCTCAACCGATGGTGAGGAAACAGCAACTTCAAACTTTGTTCCAAAACGAGCTACAGAGTCTCCACAAAGGTGGGGTTCAAGATGAGGGGAACGATTGGGAGCCATTCTTGCCTATTTGCATGATGTGGGTAGTATCATCTGTTTTCAAGATACAGATGTTGTGGTGATAAATCCACACTGGATCAGTCACAATTTTTAGGGCGACTCATTCACCTTCTAACCAGCATGTCTCCGTCTAGAGGTTTGTCGCATTCCTCAGATGGATTTGTTGCTCAAAGTCTGCTTCATTCCACCTTGGATGAGATTCTCAGAGGCACACAAACGGAGGGGATTGAAAGGCAACATCTGGTATCGTTGATGACCACTCTCAACTTATGCTATGAAGAGGATGGGACTCGACGTGTCGGATTCTTTGTTCCCTTCACCATGGCCGCCGGTAATCGTGACGCTCTTCCTGGGACACGAAAGTTGAACTGGGAAACTGCTGATACAGGAAGCAATTACAACTACCTCGGAAGGAGGTTACAGTGCCTTGACAAGACGAAGACGTTTCTTGGTCCAGGCTTTTTTCCTAGATTCCAAGTACGATAACTACCAACATGTCTTTGTTTTGATGGTGTGTGTCTTCAACCTGTTTACTGACATTGTGGAGGTTTGCGTATTGCAGGTCTGCCTTCGAAAGGATTTGTTAACCGGATTCCATGGCATGCAACCTCATCAATATCGTATTGAACGCAACCTCATCAACTTTTGTGCGATGGTATGGTTGTGTTTTGGAAAGCAGTGGGGATATCGGAGAGGACACCGGAGACATCGGTGACCATATTGATATTCTGGTGAGGTCATCCAAGAGCAAAGATGAAACTATCGAGTTTCTCAAGGAACATGTGGTTGCAAAGCTTGAAATCTTTTGTGCTTCCCTGAAGGCAGTCCGGGAGTCGAGCTTGTGGAAGGAATTATCAGGACCGAGTGTGTCGAAAACCTCACACTCTGTATCTACCGGCATAACCAGTCAGTGCTAACGCAGGATTTGCTCAAGTGTGTTTTTGCAGTCCAACAAGACTGTACAGGGGAGATTTTCTCCTCAATGGATCTGGCCGACTTCCGCTGGTCGTGGCCACCATGTCCTGAAGCCTCTTTGGAGAGTGCCTTTGAGGGAGCTGATGAGCTCTTAAGTACTGGTGAAGTCTTGGATGTCTTGCAAAGGCGACGAACAGGTCTCCGTCAAACCATATCCAGCATAGATGCAGCTGTAGAGGAAGTCCTGCCTACAGAGGAAGGGGTGCTCGCACAACAAGACGCACCACTTCAAACGTCTCGGTTTGCCTACCTCCGACGTACTATATCCCTCCCTGGAACTAGTCACTCGGAGATGGGGAGCAACTGTTGCAAACCTTCAATCATGGGATGAGAGATTTGAAGCACGACGTGAAAATGGTGGATACACGGTTGAAAATGGTGGAGACAGAGGTGAAAGCAGTGGAGTCAAAGTGGATAGAGTTGGCGAGACTTTGCAACGTGAGATAAGCGATATGAAGACCTGGCAGGAAGATACTCTACAACTCTTGCTTTCGAAGATGGATGAGATTATGAATTTCTCTGCAGAATTAGAAAGCAGTCAGATACCCAGACGTCCCTACATCACCACTGCAGACGTGGGTCTGGCACAGAGATTGATTGCAGGGGTGCGTGTGGCAAAGCGGCTAAGCTGCACTTCATGTGCGAAAACATCTTTGGGAATCACATCGTGCAGGGCCAAACTGGATTTGACTTGACATTGGAGGATGCGAAGTGGAGGTGGATCAGGCCCTTAGCAATCAACGGTGCAAAGCTATTGCTCTTCCTGGCCAAGGCTGGCCTACACGTGGCTGCCGGCATTGGGGTGCGGTTCCCGACCCTGCTACCAGCTTGGATGGAGCGGTTTCTGTGGCTGCGGCCTTGGGAATCAGCCCTGTCCCATTTAAATCTGGACCTAACAGGACCAGCTGCGAGCCAGAACACTCCCGTGCAAGAGGCATGGATTGCTCTGAAGAATCTGTTGCAACCGTTGCTGAGGGATCAAATGGCTGACAAATTCCAACTGCACAAGGTGCAATATCGGAAACGGCAGGATGGAGGACGAGGAGTGGCATGGGTTTGCGAACGGTGTATGCGGAGGGAATTACAAGACAAGTCTATCAGCCGCTCTGACGGGAGCAACTAGAACGTCGTGTGTTGCAGCCTAACTTTGGCATTTGCAGGATGACTCTAGGAGCCATCTGCATCATGTGATTGGATAATGGTAGGTAGACAGGCATTAGACTGTAGAGCCTAATCCTGCTGTATCTTACATCACTCTTTGCGAAATCCCACCTTTGTCGAATTCGTCCCTTTTTGGTTGTTCAAGCCTCTGACTCTTCCAGAACTGTGGAGGGCCCCTGGTTGGTGAAGGGAGGGATCCTCCAGAGTGAGCATGCATCAGTGGCCAGGAATGACATCGTGCCCTGCACCTTGGAGTAATGACTAACACAAATTTGATCTGTGCATCTGTAGATTTTAGGGGTACCAACGTCTTGGGAAGAACAGCCAACCCGAGCTGGGACAAGCTGCCAAGACTTGGAAATGGCGAAACTTTCTGGTGCAGGTCCTTACTCCTTCAGGTAGTCGGTCTTACAGGCAGCAATTGTTCACTACTCATGGTAAGACTTGCCTTGCCAAGGTTTGCAAGTTACTGATGCCATCGTGTGTCCGGAACGCACTTGGTGAAAATACAGGTGTCACATGTACTGCCAGGATAGCAGGATATGCCCAGCAGGGGCATGGGCTCACGAACCCTTTGTCTCTATGGTGCGATAAAGGTTAGGCATGGATGTTCGCGCCTCCTGCAAAGGAGGACACCATAAATCTGGAGAAGGGATGCAACTTCATGTGCAGACTAGAGAGCAAGCAACGTGTTTGTGGCCAGCACTGGTAAAGGAGATGGTATGCTAGAGACATATTATGTAGCACTGTTTGCAGCAAACCTATGAGCTCGTCACACGGCGTGTTCTCGATTGCGTTTCTCAGCCAGTTGTGGGATATGGAGCTATTGCAATTATAGATAGTTCCGGTACCGGTGACATGTTTCGTGCTTCAGGCCTCGTAGATCGTTTGAATTGATAATTTGTCAAATGTGCAGAAACGACATACTGCAAGTTCACAGGTTTTGAAATTGGGGTGCTAGCAAGCTGGAGGTTATACTCATAGTGGACCTCCTGCTCCTGCAATTGGATTTTGCAGCTGGACTCTGGAGGCCTTCTTTCCCAGGCTTTAGAAAATCCTGCTGTCAGGAGAGATCATGGTTCTCCACAATCTCTGGCAGTTCACTCAAGTTTGCTTTAGACATGTCCAAAGGGTAACCAATACACATGGAGGCACGGACTTGTGAAAGCAGTGCGTCCAAGGTGAGAAACCGATTGCAAATCACCTCTTCAATGTCCACTGGCTCACTCGGCTAGCAAGAGACATTGCCTGAAGAGACATCCGTCATCTGGATGCACTGATTGCAGGCTACACCCGCCATGAAGGAGACAGTAAAGTGGACTTTGAGTTGGTCCAGAGAATGAAACAGGATGGCTTGCAACCACATTATCGCATTCCTTAGTGTACTGACTGAGGCGGATGCTAGGATGGCGGCAGGAGTTAGGATGGCGGCAGGTGCACGGCCGGATTTGTGTTCAAGGAAGGACGATTTCTCTGCCTAAGTCTGTTTCCTTCAGGAGTCCTGCAGGTGCCCCAGGAAACTGTCGTGACCTGGCGGGACCCTGTCTACTCCAGTTTACAGGGTCCAGCCCTGAAACTGATCCCTGATGTATCCACTTCTGGCTGGGTAGGATAGATTTTGGTTTGTGAATGTTCTAGTGATGTCGTGAGCTTCCTCTGGACTGCAGAATTAGGATCAGCAGCTGTACGTGTCATGAGATGGCAGGGTTCGAGCTGCTGCACGGTACTGTACGAAGAAAGTGATCCTGAAAACATTATTGATAAACACTTTGGCTTGTTCGCAGATACGTAACTGCATTCACCGACGGAGGCATCACTGAATACAGTAATCTGCAAACAAGCCAAAGGTGGTTTATCATTAATGCTTGTCGAGGTGACCTTGTCACAAGTGGGAAGCCAATGGCTGAGACGTTGAGGAGGCCAAGTCGTCAGCAAGAGGGCGGGGAGGTTCGACCACTGCGTTCTGTCAGCGATTGTCTCGAGGTTCTCGAACAGAAGGATGTCAGGAAGGCATGGTTGTACCCAATTCCGTGACATTTGTGTGCCTCTTGCAGGCATGTGAAAATGTGGCAGCCTTGTGTGTAGGAAGACAGCAACACGCGCAAAACCGTTCATCGTCTTCAAGACGGGGTAGACTGGCCAAATCATTCCGGGCCAGGCAGTCCAGCAGCCGCCGCCGCCGCCGAGCCGGCAGCGCGCGCAGTCCTTCGCCTCGTCTGCTACACTGTGGTCTCTTTGTCGAACGCGTGGAAAATGTCCGCGCCCAGAACGGGAAAAGACTGGCTTCGCACCGGACTTCCTCCATCCAGTCTCTGTTCAGTTCCTGGAGTCCTGCAGGCAAAGGGATGGACCAAGTCAGGAAAAGGACAGTCGTCACCTCGACTCAAGGCAGCAAATCAGGTGCTAGGTGATGCCGTGTCCTCAACCTAATGAAGTACATACTTTACCCTAAGAAGGCTTGGTTTCCATTTCGCAGAAGCTGCGAACCTAAGGATCATCGTTCGCTTCGCATCTACGCAGTGGTAGACGTCATCATCCTCAACCCGCCTGTTGCAGCCAGGTGAGGAGCAAGCCGATGCGGTGCAGTTGTTCACAAGACGTGCACACCAAGGTAGCATATGCTAATCCGAATCGGAACCTTGACAACCTGGCTGCAACCACCTGCAACACCCTAATCCACACTGGCACATGCCTCACCATCTCATGCAGAATCCACCATTCCTGCAGCTTGCAAGCAGGTAACAATGCAGGGAGCAGGGCACGATGTCGTTACTAGCCGTTCATGCATGCTGATGAGACTGGAAGATCCTTCCCAGCTCTGCCCTAGCTGGGAATCATACCTCTTCGTCATTCAGTGACTTGTGAGCTGTGAGTGCAGAGTCTCGGAGTTCACACGCCCTTCGGGTCCAGAGTTTTGTGCAACGAAGGCTCGGTGTCATCTGAGTCTGCCGCCTCACACCCAACTCCACTCTGCTTGTCAGGCAAGTCAAAATCCGAAAGTGGTGCTTGCTCCTGGGGTCCCTAACTCAGACTCTCGAAGCTTTACATCCATTGTGCTAAGTGCGGCATCCTACAAAGCTCGAAGCTGAGACCAGGTTGAGGACTGTAGTTTGCCCTCTTTTACTCAAGGGACTGTAGGAATACCAGACTCTGAAACAACAGGGCCCAAACCAACCGGGAACCCAAACTGCACCAGCTTAGAGGATTGTGAAGACTTGTGAATGTCCCATCGCCGGTTGAAATCGGGAACTGCTTCGTCCGCAATGGCCCTTGCTAGGACGGTGGAGCTTGCCAAGATCGCTGTATTGGTGATCATTCTGGAGTCAAAGGACACTTCAAGATAATAGAGGAGATGCTGTAGCTCCGGGGCAGGAACCAAAGCAGGCGATTTTAACTGACTCTTGCAATGAAGGGGTAAGCTGCAGAGAGGCAGGCTGGGAGTCAATCCGCCCAGAGGTGGAGAGCCTGGAGCATAGTACACGGAATGCAGGGCATGCAACTACAGGTGCTTTAAGTACCAAGAATTTGCTGCCTGGGCTACTGAACTTGGAGGATCAAAGTCCTCCATTAGGAGATGCGGTGGAGGGCCTTGCAGCTGACCAAGGTGACAGTGGTTCAATTTTTGGGGTGGTAGAGTCATTGCCTGCTGGTGTATCGAGGTTGCTAAGAGGCATTTCAACAGAAACTTCTGCTGTGAACGTTGTTGAGAAACAGGTTCGATTCTGCACCTTCTTTCTCAAGATAGTATAACCAAGCCTCATCTTGCAGATGTTTTCTTCATTGCAAATGCTCAGTGTGTGTAGTTGCCTACTGTTTGAAGAGGTGCCCAGGTAGACGCATTGTACACCCCTTTCTGGATGAAAAGGCCATGCATGCATCTCTTGTTGCCTGGTTAGGTTAAAACTATCTAAAGACGAGATTAAGCCACTGGGAAAGATGCAGAAATATAGAGGGTCAAATTCTTCCATAGCTATGTCGTCACCTAGTTCATGAAACTGGTAGATTAAAATGGGAATTGTGGCCAGAAGAGCGCCTGGATAAGAAAGTGTTAACCTGTGCTAACTTTAATATATGCTCCTGGTATGCACAAATAGGTCCCATGACATGCAGCAGGTGAAGAGTGGCTTGTAGAAAGTCTCACTATCCAAGAAGTAGGAACATGTGAGAGATTAGGAGAGGGTGTATACAATCTACAGCCAAGCCTTGGCAGACCAGACCACACCACATCAAGGAAGCAACGAACATCCTTTACCTGTAGCGCAAACCATGTGTCCAATCCTCTAAATTCCGAATGACAAATGAGCTCTTCAAGAAGCTAGGCAAACTGTGCCCATGTTTTGAAAATCCTGTATGCCACGCTTTGCAAGGCTTGTCCTGTTTTACCAGGGTTAGACTGTTCTTTCGCTCAGCTTTGCTGGATGGATGGACTGTGGTGCGTGAAATTTATTCGTGATGTAAAGCCTGTGAAGATTGGGAGCGTGAAAGGACATCAACTCTGAAAAGGTTAGCATTGGTAGCTTTGCACAGCGCGTTGAGATTGGCAGACGGAGAGGACAAATTAACTCTTGAGAGGTTGGGATCGATAGGTCTGCACAGGCGTTCTTTACCGGTCAGGCCGGTCTATGTCTTGAGCAAGGGAGCCTCGCAGCAGGCGATGTCCGATCGGCTATGAAGCTCTCTATTGTCCCGACATCGTAAAGCTCCAACCCCGGCACACCGACAAGCTGTCGCACCAATCCCCTTCCGTGTCTATCCCATGTGCCTGTGCCTTTCTCCATAATCGCGTGGACGTCCGTCAACAACGCTGCGTGGTCCGGATTCCCACCTTCGCGGCACTCCCGATCTTTCGCCTCCCGCAAGATGGCGAAGAACATTTTCGCCTCTCGCGCTCGAGCATTCCGTTTCACGCACGGAAGATGGCTGGCAGCTTTCTTCGCATCCTCCGGGATAGCAGAAGCGGTGCCATGCCGCCTGGCCGCTTCGTCGTCACGGGCAATGGGCGGCGCGGAAAAGGCGTTCACGTTCGCTGCGGTGTTGGGGTGACGCCGCTCACCCGAGCGGAGGGCGTCGCCGTCCTTTCTTCCGCCCCGCTCATTTCCGTACCTGCCCTCGCAATGCATTGAGAGCCCCCGTCCGGCGATGTCGCCTTGATGCCACACAGTGACGGCGCCAGCGTCCGACTGCATCCCGAACCATGTCGTCGCTCCACCGTGACACCGTCCCCACCGCCCGCATCCTCTTCTTGACGCACCTCTTCGTCTTCCAACACGCCCGGCTTTTGGCGGTAGTTACGGAGCATGTCATCGGATCTGGGATCCCACATATAACGGCGCACCACGCAAAGCGTTAAGCGCTCTCGGATGCGGTCTTTGGAGGGAAGAGGTGGCTCGTCTGTGAGGAGCGGTCGGTGCCGCTGCGGCTTGCACCTTCGATTTCGCTCGATGAAGCGGCCGGGCCCAAAGAGCTGCGGGCAAAGCGGAAGAAGCGCCACAGTCGGCGGCCGGCGACCGGTGCGAGCTCGAATTCAACCATCGCCTCGCCCCACGGGCATGGCGGTAGGACGTGCAACTCGGCAGCGGTGCAATCCCGCTCAATCCGCGACAAACCGCCTCTCCCCATCACGCTTGTCCTAAGTGGATGCCCTCGTATATGCGATTCGGAACCGTGATCTTCAACTTCTTCATGTGCATGCGACCATGCGCGCATGACGCCATCCCCTTTCCCGTCTCCCCACGCTGAGACCATTATCGGGTGATTAGGCGTTGTGTCAGAATGTTTCCAATCGCCGCGCGGACCTCTTCCGGCGCACTTGGGCGAAGGTGCATTCCGCTTCCCTGAGGAGGTTCCTACCCGCTTGATGCCACCTTGGGAAGTAGGCTGTGGCTACTTGGCCGGAGGACCGCGCGGCGGCGGGTGTCACAGCACACCCGCGGGCCCTGCTGCGTTCCGCGTCTAGCGCAAGTCTGCGGAGGCCGTCGAAGAAGCACTGGGCACGAAGGTGGGCGTCCTTCCGATGGGGGGGTTACATTGGAAAACATTGTCATCGTCATCGTCGTCGTGTACCCAATCCTCCAAGATGTCGTCACCGCAATCGGTAAATTCAACTGCGGCGGCGCTCAGGCCTTTCGTCGGTGGCCATGCCTACGGTCACGAAGATTGCGGTCGCGGTGAAATTCGAGATGTCGCCACCGCAATCGTACTCATTCAACTGCGCGCGACGGCCGCCTTTTCGGTTGGCTATGCCTACAAGAAGATTGCAGATCGCAGCTGAAATTCGAGATGTCCGCCTGTGAACCGGAGTGATGTGCAGACATCGAGCGCGAGAGAAGAAAGCCAGCGATCGTCAGATGTCACATATCAATTGCAATAACCCTCCGGAACTGCGGTACTGATCGCCGTTTCCCGCCCTCAACACTCCTCCAGCACGCCGAGAGAGGTCCGGGCCATTACTATGTGCAATCGCGCCCCCAAAACTTATCATCCCGCTGTTTGCCAGAGACATAATTGGATGCCTGTATATGCTGCATGGGAACATGTGCCCCGTTATTAAGGCGATCGACGGAGGCGACGCGCGCTTGCCGCCTCTCCAAACAGAGTAGCCGGGTCAAGGGATGTCGCCATTAAGTGCGATAAGAGCGTGAAGGGCAGCATGTCTGATTGAAGATAAACGCTATGAACCCGCGTGGGAGAAAACGCCCCTCGCTGCATGCGGAGCGCGCAGTAAGGAAGGGTTGATGGGCACGCCACAGGCCAGAGACATTCTGCAATGGAGCGGAGGCTCCATATCGCGCGCTCCGTGGTTCGCAAAAGGTTCCGGATGTCTTGTCTGTTTTGCACACGCAATGCAAAGAAAGAAGGCCGCCCATGGAAGTGACCAGCCGCACGATGTGGCGCGAAGTCAAGGCCTGCCATTTCGTCAACTCCGTACGCAGGAAATGCCATTTGTCCTGTGCAATACATTGCATACACCTGATCGCATGCATTTATACCGATGAACCCCGGCCTTGTTTCCAAATGCCGGCTTCCAATTTTGTAACTCATTATCACGAGCGGACATGGCAAATTTGTCGATTTTCATGTCTGCACGGCCTTCGACACATAGGAGGCGGGTGAAGCAGTGGCCAGTATTTCTGTACCACCATCCTTGGGTTTTGGTGTACCATGAAAATGGACTTTGTACAGTAACAGGACAATGAAAACAAAGCCACCCTGAAAACTAGCCTACGGAAATGAACTAACAACTCCTGGAGAAAGAAGAACAAGTGTTTCATGCCAGAGTATAGAAGAGGGGGAAGCATAGCAACCGAGAGAAAAGAAGGATGGGAAGAACATTCAATTCTTTGCAGTGCAACGTGGAAGGGACATGTAGCGGAGAACAAGTTACTCCGCTTGTAGTGAAGGGAGTTTCCACGTGCTAGAACACAATGTTAGAGGAGGGAACTATTGGAAAACACATTGTGCAGATAATGATGGGATTTCACCTATCTCGATATATATAGACATATAGTTTGTTTATGCCTATATGTCTGCATGTCTATATATGTCTGCATTCCTGCAGATATAGACATGTATGACATATAAGTTAATTTCCTTAGCCTATGGCGCAGGAACATTGTACAGGATGATGCGAAAGAAAGCCATGGGACAAGGGAAGAGGAGGGGAAAACTGGAAAACAACTTCTGCAACAGCATGTTTGTTTCTCCCCGTACTCCTGCATATATAGGCATATATTTCATATACATTATTCGGTATATTGCATATATGTGTACATATACTTTTTTTCTTGACTTATTCAAATAGCTCCTTGGCCTTTGGTGGAAGGGACATTGCATGCATTGGTTTTTGGAAGGGAGGTGAAGAATGAATGTCTATATATGCAGGAGGGAAGTAAAATGCGAACATGGTGGTCCACAAGTTTGGGTCCATTTTTTCTCTCCTCTAACCTTGGCACATTTCAAATTGTTCCATGCACCATGGGCAAAGTTCCTTGGCCCATGGCGAAGGAACTTTTTCCAGGGTGCATGTAGAAGATTGCCTCCTTTTATTCCCCTCTCCGTCGTTCCGCTATGACAAATTTTTTCTCATGAATTATTCAAAAACCTCCTTGGCCTTTGGTGGAAGGGACATTGGATGCCATGGTTTTTGGAAGTGAGGTGAAGAATGAATGTCTATATATGCAGGAGGAGAGTAAAATTCCAACATGGTGGTCCACAAGTTTGGGTCCATTATTCCCTCCTCTCTGTAGGCACATTGCAAATTGTTCCATGCACCATGGACAAAGTTCCTTGGCCCATGGCGAAGGAACTTTTTCCGTGGTGCATGTAGAAGATTGCCTCCTTTTATTCCCTCCGCTGCTATGACAATTTTTTTCTCATGAATTATTCAAAACCTCCTTGGCCTTTGGTGGAAGGGACATTGGATGCCATGGTTTTGGAAGTGAGGTGAAGAATGAATGTCTATATATGCAGGAGGAGAGTAAAATTCAACATGGTGGTCCACAAGTTTGGGTCCATTATTTCCTCCTCTCTGTAGGCACATTGCAAATTGTTCCATGCACCATGGACAAAGTTCCTTGGCCCAAGGCGAAGGAACTTTTTCCAGGGTGCATGGAGAAGATTGCCTCCTTGTATTCCCATCTCCGTCGTTCCGCAATGACAATTTTTTTCCCATGAATTATTCAAAAACCTCCTTGGCCTTTGGTACAAGGGACACTGCATGCCATGCACTACTAGGAAAAGTATACTTTTACTAATTGAAGTTTTACAACGGGGGTGCATTTTACCACGGCCGCCCATTTTACTACGTCAATTAAAGGCACCGTTTCAAGTCCATGTATTATTTTCATGTATAGCCCAATTTTACTAGGGCTCATTCCAATTTTACTCAGGGCTTTTTGCCAAAGGCGCAAAAGCTTACGTGGCAAATCAAAAAGGACTTTACTACGGGGCACTTAGATGTACAAACAACATAACAGATAACAAACGAAAAGAAAGAACTCACATGCTTGAACCGTCGGATGAGAACTGCTGGAAGGTCTAAAAGTTGATTATCGAGACGGTCTAAAAGAGAGGATATGGGGCGGTGCCCCAAAACACAACAGGGCTAGACATTGTTAGAGTTGTTATTCCTTCCACTTTCTCGTTAAGGATGACACATAGAACCCGCCTAAAAATACACCACATATGGGAAAAATAAAGTGAAAACCCTTTTTCAAGTACAACAAGAGTTAGACGTACAAACAACCATAGATGTACAACATATACATCGACCACACAAGTAAAACAATCAAGCGCTCATTGGACAACACAGACTCATCCATGCCACACAACAACACATATTTCTAGATTAGAATCGGAAAACATCCAAAGATGTTGGGAGGCAAACCTCAAAAGCGTTGCACACTTCAATACCGCACATAAACACCGGTCTATGAGATTAAGCTCCAAGACATGCACACAATACACCATGCCCAATCCAGTTCACTTTTCAATAGACACAATACGGATGAGTGATTACCAAATCTACAAGCGGGGTCTTCAACGACAAGCGAGCTGCAAAAGCGACTTATCGGACACTGCTGCAAAGTCAACTTATAACGACACAACAAACCGCACAACAACAAGAGCAAAAACAATAGACAAGGAGGCAAGAACAAACAACGCTACACAACGCACAACAACACTACGAGACAAACAAAGTCCTTACGAGCGAAGTCAAGTAGGATCACATGACGAAGACAAGAACAAAGTAGACGGATGATACCATACAACTAAACCAAAGGACAACAAGGACCATACATAGGGACACTTCCAACAAGCAAATAAAAGGATTGTAGAAGGACAAATAAAGATACTATTATCACAAATGCATCGTGAACAAAACTCAACCGAAGCAACACTCAAAAGCTCTAAGTCAAGTTCTGGTCGATTTCATAAAAGGAACCGGAGGGTCGTTTTCATAAAAGCAAGCGACCACCATTGACGCTTCAACAACAAACACGATGTACAACGAACAACAACAATACGGAACAAGAGGAGCGGAGGCGTATCGGCAAAGACAAATCGGATAGCAATTGAGCATCGAGACATCTTCTAGCAATATAGACAAGCACGCAGAGAACAAGATCATCGACCGGGAAAGACACACGCGATAAGGCCAAGACCGAGCGGCGGAATACACCGCGCCATTTGACACCAAAACCGCACAAACAACAAGAGCAAAAACAATAGACAAGGAGGCAAGAGACACGTAAGCGCAAATGGACAGCGATTTCAAAAGGGAGCGATAGACCTTAACCTTTATCAGAAACCTTGGCCTTGTGTCAAAACACCTTGGCCTTCGGACTAAGCAACAACACAGGCCTTAGAAGCAAAGACCTTGACCTTGGGCTGGAAACCCTTGGCCTTGAAAACAACCTTCAAAGCAGGCAGCAAAGCGACCTTTGCCTTGAACAAACTTTCTGAGACCTTGGCCTTGAGCGAAGGGCGTAAAACCTTAGCCTTTGGAGAAGGCTGAAAGAACGGCTCAAAACTTGAACAAAGGCCTTAGCCTAGAACACCTTGGCCTTGAAGGCTACAAAAGGACTTAGCCGACACAAACAACCTTGGCACCGAAACTAGAACTACGCTCCTAAGCCTTGAGCAAAGCCTGGATGCACCTTGGCCTCAACGAAGATGCGAAGGCCTTGGCCTTGACAAGACGGAATACCTTGGCTCGAAACTAATCAGCGAGACGCGCTAAGCTGCGGAGGTTGGACCACCTAGGCCTCAAAAGGAAGAAAGAAAAGACCTTGGGCTTTGGAGAAGCCGTTTATATAGGCCACCAAAACCCTAACCATTCTCCCTCTGCCGGGCGTTCTCTCTCTACCAAACTGATTTGAATTAATCAACCTAACATTCCGAGCCGAATCCAAACCTACGAGGTTCGCCGCCGCCGCCTGTTCAACCAAACCTAGGTTCCGATTCCAAACCTAGCCTAACCGCACCAAACCTAATCTCCGAGCCCGGCGGGCGTGGCCAGCTTCGTCCAACCACGCACCGCATACCCCGTCGAACCATCTAGAACCCTAAGTTTTCGATTTAAACATACACATAGGGTTTCGCTCACTTCGCCCAACACGCCGTTGCTCTTCCTTTGTTCCCACCGTCGATCACGACCTTTGGCGGTCGGCGGCATCTCTGATCGGCGCCTTTGCAGTGTGTTCCGCTTGTGGTGTCCTCGGGAAGCTCGACGCATCGGCTCCACTTCCCTTCATCTAGGTCGCCACCACACCACGTCGATGGGCTCTCTTTTCAGTCGCCTAGTCTCTGGTTCCAGTCCCTCAATTGCATGTGTCATTCAATTGCACTCTTTGATATTGGTTCTGCTGGGAACTATCTGATCAAGTTCATTTTGCAGCCCACACCAGTGGCATCCAGCTCACGCTTAGCTCCTGCCGCCGCCAATTGGACAACAGGTTCGTTTTGGCTTCCTCCGGAGGTGCGACGTCAAGCACAGTAACGTCGTGCCGGTTCTCCTTACTCTTTCGTTCTAGCCCTTTCGCCCAGCATGTCGGCGTGGCTATTGGGTCCAGCCCACATCGTTTCATGCAGGATCTCCCTCCAGGCTTTTGGTTCCGATCCGACCGAGTTCTCTGTGCCTTTGCACCGAAGGGTTAGCTGGAAATGTTCTCTTGTGGGTTATGGTGCTCTTCCTTTGTTCCCACCGTCGATCACAATTTTCTGTTTGGTCTTTGCCGCGATCGCTTTCGGTGACCAGTGGGTTAGTTGCTAAGTTGCTCTCTTGGTCTTGTTTTTCTCTCATTGTTTTACTACATGCCTTGTCCCTTCTTACCCACATGGCTTGTCCTGCCAGTTCCTCTCTCCTTGCGTGTCGACACAGCATCCGACTGAGTTTTCAATTGGTTGCTTGGTATATCGAGGTGTAAGCCGGAGGCTCTTTGCCTGCTTTGCCATAGTTGTCACCGTAAGCACATCCTCTTTTGGTGTTGGCGCATGTGGCGATTACTTCAAGTTTCTCTCGACGAAAAGGACCAAGTTTGTAAATCTCGGTTGGTCTCATCACATCCTCATTAGTTGGGCATGATTGGTAAACGGCATGGAGTCTTTGATGGGCTAGTGTTTTCAATGCACATTTGTCATGCACTTAATAAACTCACGACCCTCTCCTCCTCCAGAATTGAGTGCGCCAAAGGTCACGCAAGAAGGCGCCATCCTAGTGTAATCGTCCCGTCACAATAATTCTATGGTGTCATTTGAACGACGTGTCCGGAGGGTTGGGCCGGTGGGAAACTAATGCATGATTGGGTTGGAGCGGGGTAAGGGGTTCGTCAGCAAAAAGAGTCTCGTTCTTGAAGTCTTTTCGAACATAGCTATCCTGCGTAAAACATGAATCTTGTGTGCGAGTTTGAGAACATATTCGCGCTTGTTGCTTCCAACAATTCGGATTGGTGATGACGAGCTTTTAACAAAATTCGATGCGGATCTTGCGACAATTGGTTTCGCGTGAAGCATCAAACGACGATCGTGGGGTAATACCTTGCTCAACCCGTCGCTTTGGCGCAATGCGTCTTGTCGATCGGTTGTGATGGTGTCACTATGATGTGTTGATGGCTTTTCATTTGAATCGGGATGGAATCGACAACGAAAGCAATAACGATTTTCAAATCCAAGAAGGTACTTGATTGCTACTATTATACGCTTCTTACTTTGCTTTTACTTTTACTTTTACTTATATCTATCGTGTCAACCCCCAGAAGAACTCACATGGCGCCACCACAGCGCCATTGACAAATTACTTCCCACCCATGGGGATCCAGGATATGACGCTAACGCAGAGTTTGAACCACCACTGGAGATCGGAAAGATCGTAGAAAAGGTATTCGTGAAAAATGATTCTTGTTAGTCTGTATTCTCGTTGGTCGAGTCTAACAAAACCCGTGGGTTTCATCCTCTGCTGAGCACACAATGTTCTCTGTGATGGACAAACAAGACCTTAAGCATCTTGCGAGATGCTTGATTGAATAAGATAAAGAAGGTAAGCACTTTTCTTATTTCATAAACTTGATCTAAGTATGCTCGAATCCAAAATCTTAACCCTAAATTTATCTCTGCGGGATATAAAAAGAACCTTGAACAACGACTCAATTGGGCTGAAGCGTACACACTTGTGGAAAGGTTTAATGGACACCGATTTCAATGCAAACAATGTTGGAGGGATATCAAAGTTCCATCCAGCGATCGAGGTAATCAAATTAACATTCATACCTTCTTTGCTTCTTCACATTTACCTTCTTACTTGGCATTCTGAGAATCTTTGGAAAACGCCAAAAAATATAAAGGACAAAGTCGATGAGATTGACAACAACATTGACAATGCGCCATCTCAATCAATTACAAAATGTATTTTGTATTTAATTTGTTTTAATATGATTTTGGTTTAAGAAAGTAATGATTTTGGTTTTGATCGTGCAAAAAGAAAAATAGATGACTTCATGGAGAATGGACCAACTTACGGGCCGTCACTTGAGTTCACCGAGTTTGGAAAGTGGATGAGCAATTTTCAATATCCACCACTTTTGAAGACTTTAAATCTAAGTATCGCAATTTGGGAGCATAGTCTAAAAGAGCAAATGACCCATCTTGAATGAAGATGGGTCCAACCCACATTCGAAAGCGATCAGAGATCCAAGCAAGTAAGCCGAAACTCCCTTTCTCTCTTATTTTTTACATATAATTCTATGTAATGTAATGTATGCATTGAATGCGAGATAGGGCAGCAATTGAAAATAAGGAGTTGAAAGCAGCAGACTTGTTGTCTCTCATGGAAGAACCGGAGACAACGAAAAATATTCAAAAGGTACATCGTTTGAAAGATAATATCTTGCATTCCAGATGAATTCTAATGTTTTATGTTTCTTGAACATACGATCACATTTCCGCAGTGGAATCTTCACAAAGACGTGTTTAACGCTTGTCGAAAAGGTATATGCAAAGAAAGATCTTCTCCGAATTGAAATGGAGGTAAATGACTAATTACTTTTACTTTTTGTTTGTAGTTATCGAGAATCAAAACGAGTTGTTTTCACTCTTTGAGGTGAGTACTAAAGTTAAAAACAAATATGTTTTATATATGAATTCGACAATGGTTTAAATTGAAAATATTCTCGCTTGGATGAAATATTCGAAATGATTATACATTTATCCGGACCATACAATCAGCAGCTCAAAAGTACTATTCGAAGAAGGCACGAACCATTTTACACTCCATCTACTCCAATAGAAGATGAGTAGAATTTACCAAAACCATTTGAATTACCTTACACTGGCGAAGGTAATGCTTTTATTGTGTAAAAGGATTCAAAAAGCAAATGAATGAAGCAATGAAAATGAGAGAGAGAGAAATGACATATAAGATGGGTGGTTTAGGCACCAAGTCTATCTGAGTTCACAGACCTCGGCTCCTCAGCGCATCGGGATTAGGCGCGTCGGCCCCAGTTCGGCCGCTCCCTTGAGGCAGCGCGTCGGGCACGGCCTAGAACGGTCTCGGCCTCACGGCCTCGACCGCTCGCCGTGACGCCTCCGTTCTAATACATGGCACTCCCCATCGTAGGGAGGACGAGGGCATGGCACTCACCGAGGGAGGGGAGGCACCCCCTACGCGAGCGGTGGGGCGGAGAAGTGCAGGTTAAGGTAGTAATGAGGCACGTGAAGGTAACAAGGGTATGTATACTACATGTATGTATGTGTGGGTAGTATGTAGGGTGACTGGTGGCCCTACATGGGTAGGATGTAGGTAGGGTGAGAGTGTCTCCCTCGTAACTAGGCAGGCAGATAGGTAGGTAGATAGGTAGGTAGGGTGAGAGTGTCTCCCACCGTAGGGAGTGGCGAGGTCTCCCACCGTAGGGAGTGGCGAGGTCTCCCACCGTAGGGAGTGGCGAGGTCTCCCACCGTAGGGAGTGGCGAGGTCTCCCACCGTAGGGAGTGGCAGGTCTCCCACCGTAGGGAGTGGCGAGGTCTCCCACCGTAGGGAGTGGCGAGGTCTCCCTACCGTAGGGAGTGGCGAGGTCCCCACCGTAGGGAGTGGCGAGGTCTCCCTCGTAGGGAGGACGAGGCATGGCACCCCACCGAGGGAGGGGAGGTGCACCCCACGCGAGTGTGAAGGAGAAGTCCTGACAAAGTTAAGGTAGTACGAGGGTAGTGTAACAAGGGTATGTATACTACATGTATGTATGTGGGTAGTATGTAGGGTGACTGCGGTGGTGGCCCTACATGGGTAGGGATGTAGGTAGGGTGGACTCTCACGTAACCAGGTAGGTAGATAGGTAGGCAGGCAGATGGGTAGGGTGAGAGTGTCTCCCACCGGAGAGGTCCCCACCGTAGGGAGTGAGGTCCCCACCCAGGGAGTGGCGAGGTCCCCACCAGGGAGTGGCGAGGTCCCCACCGAGGGAGTGGCGAGGTCCCCACCGAGGAGTGGCAGGTCCCCACCGTAGGGAGTGGCGAGGTCTCCCACCGAGGGAGTGGCAGGTCTCCCACCGTAGGGAGTGGCGAGGTCCCTACCGTAGGGAGTGGCGAGGTCTCCCACGGCGCTGGCGGGCGACTAGGAAGTTGTTAAAGAGGACTAGCATGCAACATGGGAAGTTGTTAAAGAGGACTGATATGCAACATGGCAAGGAATCGACGGCCTATATCAAGGAGTTTCACCGTCACTACCAAAGGGCCATGCAAGTGTGTAGGGGTGGCACCTAGGAAGCTCGCGAGGAATCGCGAGGAAGAGCTTGTGCATTAGGGAGTGACACCTAGGAAGCTGCGAGGAATCGCGGAAGAGCTTGGTGCATGCAAGGAAAGCTAGAGCAAGGACTTGGTGAGAACGCGTGCCGTGTGTGTGCAAGGAGAAGGAGGTGTGCGTGCATAAGGAGTTGTGTGTGAAGGATTTGAAGCACGACTGAAGAGGGCAAGGCGCTGATTTTTTTGTGCCCACCTTGCAAGTGAGGGATTTGGGCGCATAAGGAGTGTATGTTGTGAGGACATCAAGTTTGAGCTAGGTGGGACTGTGGAGTGAAGAGGAAGTAAGTGGAAAAGGGTGAAGTTGCTCTCTTGGTGGATTTTGTGGCGAGTGAAGAAAGCTTGCAATTGCGTGGGGCGGGGGAGCCGAGAAGAGCCCAACACATCCGGCGGTATATGGAAGGCCGTGAGGATGACTCGGAGGTAGAGGAAGGCATGGAGCAAGATCCGCTCACGGGACCTTCTTGCGGTGGAGGCGTGGAGGCGGTAGGGCCATAAGAAGTTGACCCTACGTCCGTAGGGAGGTGTAGAGGGTGGCCCTACATCCGTAGGATCACCGATGCGGCGACATCTAGGGGTAATTGAAGAGGTTGGTGGTAGCTTGGGCGTGGGCTCATTGCTTGGGGGAGACTTTCTTTAGAGGAGGAGGCATTAATGCTTGTCAACCCAAGAGGGTGTGTTGACTAGCTAGATAGGAATGTTGGCGAGCCATTAAGGCTCACATAGGTGAAGTTGCTAGAATAGAATTTTACCCAAGATGCTTGGATGTCAGAACTTAAAGTCTGGCAATAGGATACACTAGAATAAGGAGTGAGGCAGTGCTAGGAGGGCGCGCCAGGGGGAGGTTGTATGTGAGGTCCTCCCTATAAAAGGAGGGAGCTTGTGAAGTAAAATTATCATGTCTTGCGCTCCCAAACTTGCGAGTCCTTTGCTCCTTGTAGAGGAATTTCGTGCCGGCTGCAAGCTAACGAAGGCCGTAGAGAGGGAGTTTGCGGTCGGAGTGCTTGGCGGAGGCTCGCTCCTTGCAGGCGCCTCTGCAGTTGCTCCTTGTGAATGGTTGCCGTGAAATTGCTTTGCTTTGGGTGTGTGGCGATGCCCAAGGAACTCTGGCTTGAGGGTAGACTACGGGGAAAGACTCGGAGGTTCTCGCCGTCTGTGCAAACTCATAGCAACCGCCCAAGGAAGAACTTGTTGGCTTGTAGGCGCACTCTGCCAGCCGTAAGGGCGAGCTAGGGCAGTGAGCTTGAAGTAAGGTTAGATTAGGAGGATGAGGAGTTGAGTTGAGGTGAGTGTTGAGGAGAATGTGGAGCTGAATGTTGAGTAGAGGAGTAGGTAGAGATTAGAGTAAGAAGAAGGCCCAAGTCGAGCCTAAGGGAGGGGTCCCAACCGCACCAAACCGAGACCGGAAGCCGGGCTAAGGTCTCAAAATCACGGGTGGAGAAGTCGCTACGTAGGGGGTCCCTACGCAGACGGTGGACCTACCGCCATAGGGTGGGACCCACGATCGAGGATGTCGTTGTAGGTCCAGAGTGGTGATTCGAGCAAAGGCGGGAGTGGCGCCGCCGAGTTGGTGGTTGAGGTGTGCCAATTGTGGGAAGGCGATGGGAAAGGAATAGTGGACGATCACGGGTGGTGAAGTCGCTGCAACGTAGGGGGTCCCTACGCGGCGTAGCCGACCCACCGCTGGGGTGTGGACCCATAGTCGAGGGGTGTCGCTAGGTCTAGAAGCGGTGATTGACGAGCAGCATGGTGAGGCGTGGCCGCCTGTGGAGTGAGTTGAAGTTGCTCCACTGTGAGGGAGCTTGGGTGTGAAGAGGCGGTGGTTTGTGCCTTGGATGTTGGTGACCGACAAACAAGAGTCTCATGGGACAAAACCTATTGTACTTAGCGATGGGATAAGTGTGGCCACTAGAGGGTGAATCTAAGCCCCGGGTTTTCCTCCCACAACGGGCTGAGCCTGGGGCCGGCCCTCTCGCCACAAGAGGGCCGGGAGATCCCTGGATGGTCGAGAGCCGAGTGACCAAGCTCCGCATCCGGGGTGACTAGTGGTGAAGGGTGCCTGCTGCATGAGAGGGAAATTCCCGCTGGGACCGGGAGATCACGGGTGCGACCGCCTGTGGAGTGGACTCAAATGTTTTTTTCCTTTCCCAACCCGCCTAACTGCATTGTGTCTAATCCCAAGGAAGGGTCTGTGGCCCAAGGTGAGGCTTGTGTGGCCTCGAGGAGGGGTCTGTGGCCCAAGGAGTGTGTGTGGCCCAAGGTGAGGTCTGTGTGGCCCAAGGTGAGGTCTGTGGCCCGAGGAGGGGTCTGTGGCCCAAGGAGGGGTCCGTGGCCCAAGGAGGGGTCCGTGGTGGCCCAAGGAGGGGTCCGTGTGGCCTGTGAGGGGTTTGTGTGGCCAAAGAGAGGTCTGTGGCCCGAGAGGAGGATCGGGAACATCTTGTGCGCGGTGGTGTATGAGGTCCCGGAAGAAAGGGGTGAGTGAGTCGCTGTGAAGAGGAGTCTAGGAAGTGGTGAGCGCGAGAGTCCGGAAAACGCGGAACGCCGAGGAAGGTTGGGAATAAATTGTGGGTCGAGGTGAGGTGCCGCGGTACGGCCATGTGTGCATCCACCCGAGAGGTGTGAATCCACGTGAGTGTGACTTGGTGTACATGTGAATTTGTGTGCATAGGACCATAGCCCTTAACGAGCGAGCAGGGGAACCGGTGCCAAATAGTCGACGCGACGCCCGCGCGTGCGCCGGCCGGGTGGGTTCCACCACAGGTCGGATCGACCACCGCTGTGGCCAACCCACCACGGCGGTGGCGGAATCCACCAGTGGTGAATCCTATCGTGGGATCGGACACGTAGTTGATTATGGTCGGTAGGAACCGATTGTAGAGGACTAGAATCCATAGTTTTAGAACATCTCGACACAAAACCATTCCCTTGGGATCGAATCCTAGGACGATAATGACATGAGGGTAAATGTGGCCTCTTTAGTCTGGATGCAAAACCCATTCCACATTTTGGCGCCGTCGGGAATGAAACCTCATAAGGTTATAGGAAGACTAACCATAGCTTAGGTGTCTAGTTTTGGAGTGTATCTAGTTGGGTAGATGGATGCCACGAGTTGAGTCGGAGGATTCGGAGTCAAGCCTGGACGGAAGGCCTCAAGCGGGGCTGCCGCCAAGCACCGGAAAGGTTGAAAAGGGTCATGGACCGAATTGAGGAAGACCCAAAACCAAGGCGACTCCGCCGGAAGGAGAAAGGAAGTAAGGAATCAACCGGGGTCGGGTCCGATCTTGTTGGAGCAAGATCCCAATCGGTTTTGGACGAGGTACCACGCATGGACCTTGGACCAACTGGTCTTCGACCTCTCTTCCGTGTGTGCATCGCTGGCCCAATCAATCTTCCGCAGGACACGCTGTCAATCCGCCAAGCATCAATCAACCACGATAGTCAACTATCTACCACTGCGTGGTCACCACCAAGCAACCTTACCCGTTGTATGGAGAGGGAAAGGGGTATGAGGATCCTGACTATTGGATAATATGGTTTGGTTTCATACCTAACTCTAGTTAAGAGTATCATTTGATTAGTTAACTAGGATTACTTTAGAAAAACGGTTACACTTCTTCTTCATGTACCTTTTGATCGATTCACGATGACATTCTCTTCCGCTCCCGCGCTCCTCAGCATCTGGTCCTTATGCTTCTAAATCTATGATGTCCGTATGATGCCCATATCACAAATTGGTATCAGAGCCATTCTGAATCATGCCGTCGTTCGGTATTACCAATGCCCCGCGTCATTGGATCAAGGCCGCAATTTTAATTGACCCAAGGAAGGAACGGCGGCTTGTTTTCAACATTCTACGATGTCTCAGAGCGCAATTAGGCGCCTTTCTCCCGATGTTGATAGGGATGGACAGACAAACGCCTTCCAGACCGCAAATTAGAACACGCAAGTAATTTTGGCACAAAGCAAATGGGAGTGCTTTGAGAGAAAGCACAAGTGACTTGCTTACAAATATGCCTTGCAGGAGGAATGACGATGCAGATTCCAACATTGCTTTTCTTTTCCTTTGCAATCACAGTAATCAGCCAAAGACGTGAATACACTTCACATCGCAGATACACAGACTCCTACACGATGCAATAGTTCGCTTTTTCGTCTGCAGTAAAGACCCAAAGACTCGGCCATTAAGAACCTCGATCACACTTAAGACTTCGCAAGAATACACACATGTAGCAAAACATAATCATAAGAAAGAACTGATCTCTTTGCACAAACAAATTGGAGTTTTGACTAAGCAATTTACACGATCGTCACATGACTTTGCTAACTTAGAACTAGTTGTCGCAACCCGCCTTCATACAAACAAATCACGACATCTCCTGCTGATTCCTCCTACTACTTGCTCATGCCTCGAACCCATTGAACAAGTCTTAGAGTCTCTCTCCACCATGTTTGGGAAGATCCCAATCTGCCCTTCTTAGCCATTAGGTCACGAGGCTAATTGTAGCATAGCCTTATTTTGCATGTGGTCTCCTCCAAACAGATCTTTACATTATATCCCACGCTTTTCCTGCATCCCTTTTCCTCACAGACAAACCATGGCTATGGAGGAGGTGGTAGCACTAGTACCATCATTAACAATACCACAAAATTGACTTCAAAGACCGAGATCGGTTTAATGGAACCGACACCCACTGGGAGATGCGGATTACTTCTGGAGGAGCATGACCTAATGGATATGGTCCTTGGAAAAGTAGCCAAGCCGATTGATGTTGATAAGTCACCGTCTGAACAAACAGGATAAGCGAGCCGAAGTATTATACTTTCCGACCGGACAAGAATATGATTCAAAGATACCCAAGGCCAAGCTACATCACCAAGTATGGAAGGTTTTCACGGACCTATTCGCAGCTAAGGACTCCATGTCCTTAGTTAATGCAACTAGATTACTATACGCCTCCGTATGAAAGATACACAAGATTGAGCATCATGTGCATAAATTCCGCACCTTGAGAGCCAAGCTCGCCTCTTGTGGCTGTGGACTCAACGAACCATGAGTTGCTCTTTAACGCCACTTCCACCCAGCTATAGGGCTTTTGTCAAGACGCAGACTTCCATCACTGTGCAAGGTGTGTGCAACAACAAGGCACAATTGTTGGAGCCCCGCTTGAGGAGGAGTCAAGGCAGATGGACGTGAAGTGACGTACTCAACATCACAACTCGCAAGTTCTTTTTACCTGTGGGACGTGGGCGAGGTCGAGGTCCTTATAGGCCACCTTTCCAATCCAGAGACCCTACACTTCACCCTCCTTTCCATGATGCAGCGAAAGGTTAAAGGTACATGTCACCGTGTCGAATACCGTGACATTTTGAGCATGAGTGTAGAAAAAGCTGGGGGAACCCAGCGAAGCTCCTCTTGGAGGAGAATCACACCTAGTGACTCGTGGACAAACAAGCACCCACAACGTGTTAAGTCTCCAACCATTTTGGCGGTGCCTATCCTTAACACAAGCGATAGTGACATGTGGTTTCTCGATTCGCAACAAACCACATATGCCAACCGCGAGAAGTTCATCACTTACACGCCACTCTGTCTAGTCAAGCCGCCGGCGATGATGTGGTTTGGCCGTAGGTGCTTAGGAGAAGTCCTGTACTCGGAGGAGACAAAGAGATACATCTTGTGAACGTACTCCATGTACCTAAAGATGACTAAGAACTTGCTATCTATAATGAAAGCTTATTTCGACCATGAGCTACAAGTAGTTTTACACCTCGTGCATGGTTACATCAAGATATGATACATCCCTCCTACTTGCAACGGAGTGGTATATCATGACCTATATAGGTTTGAGGCGATCTTCAGCCCGCTCATTAGTTATTGACGATTGATGTGGATAAGACTTTGCTCGCACCGCCGCATGTGTCACCCTCAAAGATCACCTACATACGATGACGGTTGGTAAGCCAACTATATAAAGATGCTTTAACATTTAAAGTTACCGATCACCTTTTCGTGAGAACTGTCAAGTAGGGAAGATGGCTTTCATATAATGACCCCGAGCCTACAAAAGCAGGCCTTCTCGATATGGTCCATTCGATATATGTGGACCCATGTCCACGAGCTCTTTGGTGGAGCTATCTATTTTTAACCTTCGGATGAATGGAGTCACTTTTGCACCTTATATTTCTGCATGGCGGACACCAAACATATGACAAGTTTGTAGAATACGTGCACATGGTCAAACACAAACGGAAAAACACTAAAGAGATTGTGGGTGACAATGCACCGAGTACCTCACCATGTTTTGTCCTTCCTGAGAAAGGAATCATCCACCAACTTATGCCATACCACCGCACAAAACTCTTTCGCAACGTTACAACCGCACGTTAGGAAAGATGCGGGGCTACACTCTCAAGGCCCCGACAGGATACCGGGTCAAGCTATTACCTGTAAACTATGTTCATAATAGATCGCCAAAGAAAGCCCTTATTTGATCACACACCTTTGAGAGATGGCATACTTCTAAACCTCGAATCACCATCTTCGTATTTTCTTCTGGCATATGCTTATGTACCGACAAGAGAGGAAAGATGGATAATCGGGCAACCAAGCACATTTTGTCGGCTATTCGACACTTCCAAAGGTTATAGGCTCTACAACCCTTACACTAAGCAACTTACCTTGGCCCGTAGTGTTAGCTTCAATGAGAGTTTTATTCAATGCACATCTCCTCCTCCACTAGCCATGAGCCTCTTCCACAACCTTCCTTGTATGGCCACCTTCCATTAGATCACCCATTGATAATACAATCGATTTCGATCGATATGGTTGAATTCTTACCGATCTTACACCCCAAACCACACCGAGGGGCTTGTCCCCATTCTAGCACTGTCAATGATCTTGTTAGATGCGCACAGATAATTTAGTGGATGAATTAGACCAACCACACAATATTTTAGTGGACGATTTAGACCAACCCGCAGACTTACCAGATCCACCGCTGACTTACCAGATCTTTGACTTACCATTAGAGGCTCTGTGACACCTTTGAGAAGATCAGCCAGTCACATCGCCTCGTGAAGAGTGGCTTAATCCACCTTATTCACTGGTGATACTTTTACCTATCAATCACGGATCATGTAGCACAACCTCGTGAGTCTCTCGACTTTGCTTATGCGAAGAGATCTTCGCCCTAGATCCCCAAACACCACTCACCTATCAAGAGGCATTGTCCGTCCTCAAAAGGCGTAATGGCGTAAAGCTATTGATTCGTAATATACGCCTTATATCAAACAAGACATGGAGAGTTGGTAACCTTACCACGGATCGAAAACCCATCACATCCAAATGGGTTTTCAAATTGAAGCTCCATCCAGACGGTCAAGAGTCCGCTATAAGGCGTTAGTGGCGAGGCTACACTGTGTCCATGGTCCGGATTACAGACCTTTAGCCCGCTTGTAAAGCCAACGCCTATGCGTATATTACCGCTATGTCAAACATAAGTTAATTGTCCATCAAATGGACGTGAAGACCGCATTTTTAAATGGAGATCTTACTGAGGTGATTTTTATGAACCAGCCTGAGGGCTATATTGTCGATCACACCAAGGTATGTAGACTCCTGAAATCCCTGTATGGATTAAAACAGACAGCACGCCTATGGAATTCATGTGCTGATAAGAAACTACGCAAGCTGGGTTTTGTACCTCTAGGCCGCGGCCTATGTCCTCAAGAAGACCAATCGATATGCATCATTGCTTTGTATGTTGATGATAATTTCATCTTCGCAAGTGACAACGGATCCCGACCTACATCAAGCGAGAACTCTCCTGGAGTGGGACATGACCGATGTCGGACCTTTAAAGTTTGCACTTGCATTCGGGCTTTGCTTTTGATATGGGCAAGACTGTATGTATTCATCAATCACATTTTATACCACCTTCTCACTAAATTTAATCATTGGATGTAAACCCGCCTCTACTCCGCTTCCACTAGTGACAAGCTATCTATTGAGGACACCCAACTACGATAATGAACGAGCAGCCTATGTCAACTATACCTAAGAGAGGCAATTGGGAGCCTTTTATATTTTAGCTGGACTCGTCCATATTTCCCAGTTTCAGATAGTCTCACGCCTCGCAAGAACTCGACAAAAGCATTGGGTCAGTGAAACGATCCTTCGTTATTTGAAAGGGACCCAACACATGTATTCACAGATTCACAACATGGCAGATTCTTACCTCGTTTTCGATGCCGGTAGGCGGGACATTGATTCTAAGTCTATAGCGACTTATTGTGTCCTGCAAGGTTCAGCAATCAGTTGGCAATCAAAAAAGTTATCCACTGTGAGTCTCTCCTCAACCGAGGCAGAGTATGGTGCTCTTTCACTTGCTGCCCGTGAGATCACTTGGGTCTAGACAGTTTCTTGATGGTATTCATCGAGCAACTCGAGCAACCTCATAAACGACAACCAACCGCCTATCACACATACCAACCCCATCCCGCATGCGCGATCAAAGCATATTGAGATTCAATTTCATTTTATCCGTCAAGCAGTGGAAATGGGAATCATACAGCTCCAATATGTTCACACCTCACCAACATTGCCGACATTCTTACTAAGGGACTCCTAAGATGTCACATGATCGCATAGATGCTCCTCGCTTAATGATTCCACCAACACTTATCTTAAAGCGTGGTGATCCTCCTCCGGATTCAGCTTGATTTTGAGCCCTACGATGCGGCATTGGGCCATCCTCCATTTTCAGTTCCTATGTGTGACGACAGATCGCTTTGGGAGCCCTAGCGCAAATCACTACACCGTTAATCCTGGATGAATCAACACTCAAGCAAAGGTTAGCGATCGTGATCACTTACACCTAGCGCAATACAGAAGTTCGCGTTACTCTCTCGCCATTCTTAAGCCGCAGCAGGCGCCTTCGCGCATTTCCTTCCTCACCTTTTTTGGGAACTCATCGCGCTTATCTCTACATCAACTGTGTTTTGCATCCGCTCGCTTCTACCATGTGATGCGTAATGCCTCGAGGCAGCAGGATCCAAATAGCAGTATGATCGCAATCGCGAGCTCTAACAGTGAGCCGTGATCGACCGTATGATCGCTTTTTGCAAGCCGTGAGCACTTTATCAAGACGGGCGCGCACTCTACCGGACCTCGTGGATTACGATCCAAAACGCTTTTGAGTTAGGTCCGAGGGGCGATTGGATAATATGGTTTGGTTTCATACCTAACTCTAGTTAAGAGTATCATTTGATTAGTTAACTAGGATTACTTTAGAAAACGGTTACACTTCTTCTTATGTACCTTTTGATCGATTCACGATGACATTCTCTTCCGCACACGAGCCCTCAAGATCTCGTCCTTATGCTCAATCTATGATGTCCAGATGATGCCCATATCACAACTGGATTTAATTTGTTGAGCGCTTGAGCAGCTTGACATTTGCAAACCAGAAGTGGGCCATGCACAGAGATTCAACTGCTCTATGGAGTTCTTCGGGAGGTCCAAAGAAAGTGGTACAACGCGAGTACCTCAAGTCATCCACACCCCAACCACCTTTTGAAGAATTGAAGAATGCCTCGTGAGAGGTTTAGGGGATTGACATGGAGGGTTATGTGTTGTCCAAGCTTGAGAGGTTGCAAAGAGAGAGGAAGGAAACCTTGCAAGCGATGTTGAGAGGTTTCACCGTGATCGTAGTGGTCCTCATTCGAGTTGCAATACGGTGGTTCGCTAAAGGCCCGGGTTCTAAGATGGGGAGACACGTAAGGTGGCAAGCGAGAAGAATTTGGGCAAGGCTATCAAGGCGCATTAAATTACGAGGAATCTAACTCAGGAGATGAAGAAGTTGAGGAGAAGAAGAAGAAGGACAGGAAGAAGTCCAAAACGGGAAAAAGAAAGGGATTCCTCATCGCCCTGGAGAAAGTTCCTCAGAGAGGAAAGCTCCTCAAGATTCCCGAGGATTCCATGGAGGAAGAAACGAGTGACAATGGAGGAAGATTCGCCGATGGGGAGCGCTGAGGAAAAAGAAGAAATCAAGGGGTGAAGTGGAAGGAAGAAGAGCTGCAGGGGAACAAAGAGTCAGGGCGAAACAAGAGGCGTTGTATGCAAAAAAAGTTGCGGAGCAAGCAAGGAGGGAGGCTGAGGCGACAACCAAGAAAGTGGAACAACACAGAAGTGGAGGGCGAGAGGGCCAAACCCAATTCGAAGAGGGGGAAGGGAGACGAGATGGCCTCGAATGAGAAGGGGGGAAAGAGCTTCACAAAACTGACGCATCTGGAAATTTGTGAGTATCTGGGCACTGGCCAAATTCCTCAAAACCTCTCTAAGGTACAAGAATAAGGCCCATTACTCGCGACCGCTCAGAAGACACAAGACCAAGTTATATCGAATGGGACCGGACGGTAACAAACGGTTATGGGTGACGACGAAAGGTGTGGATGGGTCCGCTCGGTCCCGGAGGTTTTCCACAATGGTTCCATCCACAGATTTGAATGGTCGCTTTGCCAACCGAGTTGGTTGGCGAGTTGAAAAGTATTATCAATAAGTTGGCGAGGACGCCAACAAATGAGAAGGGGAGTATGTGGAAGACCACATGTACACTAACCTCCCCTCGACTATTGGTTTGAATGTTTTTTTGTTTTTCTTATGTTTTGTGTGATGGAGTGCTTAGGAAATGTCCGAGGCAAGGCCTTTATATTAAAATGGTCCTTGGCCCATGACAATATTACTTTTACAAATAATTAGTCCTTGGGCCTCGAACTGGAATATCGCTGCTAGAAGGTCCTTGGACCTTGGGATTTTAGGAATAAAATTGTCTATATAAGGTGGGGATCCTTCATTCAAAGAACAGGGCCTGTGAACAAGTGGAGACGCCTGCACCTCCGGAGAAGTTCGTGAAGCTGAGAGGTATAAGCGGAGAGAGGTGAGGCTAGGGCCGTGGTCAAGAGAGGCAAAACCAAGAAGGGTAGAGCAAGCCACCGTGGTCAAGAGAGGCAAAGGCCTGATTATTGGGGCCACCACGGTGGTGGAGCCACCACCGTCATGGGCAGCCCACCACGGTGGTGGAGCCGCCATCGTCGCGGAAGAAGGACCCAAGGTGGGGAAGCCACCGTGAGCGTCAGAGGAGGGGATGCAACCTCGTGTTCCGTGAAGCAACCACTGGATTGTCCATGGAGCCGGCATACCCTTCACAAAGTTGTGCTCGAGGAAATGAGCAAGGCGGAGGCTAGAGCATGGATGGAGGAACGCACGCTTGGCTGATGAGGAGCGAGGAAACGCGCAGGGGCGAGAGGACGGCGCCTCCTAGGAGGAGTGAAGGGACCCTGATAGCGGAGTGAGGTGGAGATATTAAGGGAGGATCTTCTGATGAGGCGTGGTAGGAGAGCGAGGGAACACCCATGGGCCGGTGGCTAGGCGCACAGGAGGCGCGCTGATTTTAGAGGGGAGCATCATAGGTCGAGGCTTTCACTTGGATTAGAGGATAAGGTGCTAGGAAGCTTGTGAACCTAGATTCCCGAATTGGTAGGCGCTGGTAGGTTAGCCATCTTTAGACATTGGAGGTAGGTTAGCCATCTTTAGACATTGGAGGTTAGCCATCTTTAGACAGGAGGTAGGTTAGCCATCTTAGACACTGGAAAGTGAGCTATGGCGGGCGGCTGATGTACAAGAGACCCTTCGCTCTCTAGACAATTTCGTGTGAGCTCCGTGTCGACCCAGCGCGTGGTTGGTTGGAGACATCCGATCGATGTGGTGTGGAATGCAAAAGTTCGGGCAATCGGTTTAAGTGAGTTGTTTTGAACAGTCCGAATTCTTTTGATAGAAATGGTTTGGTGGAAACATCACGAAATGTTTTGTTCGATTGAAGGTGGTAGGATCTTTGTCGGGAAGGCAGAGAGGATACTTAGGGAAAAGAAAGCATCGAAATGACCTTCTAGTGAGGAGGGTAGGAGACATATGTGAGCGGTGGAGATGTCCCACCACGGTGGTGGAGGTATCCTACCACCGTAGGAGAAACTCCTACCACGGTAGGCTAAGTGGAGAACTCCTACCACCGTAGGTATGGGTAGGAGAATGTCCCTGCTTGTGGTGGCCTAGCTAGCGTTTTGATGACCCTCTGGCGTGGGGTAGCTCCTACCACGGTAGGAAAAGGGTGAAGGCAATTAAGCCAAGGAAGTAGCTTGAGGTTCTTTGCTGGCAGTTGATAGGCTTGCAGGCAAAGGCCTGATTATTGGGGCCACCACCTAGTTTAAGGGAAGGCAAGTAATTTGCCACATGTGTGGAAGAAGTGAGACATGGCGGTGCTCACGTTGCTGAGATTTTGCGATGAGGAGGGCGCTAGGTAGAGATGTGTGGCAAGGGTTGCTGCGGGAAGATGGGCCAAGTGCCCGTAATGGTGGGAGTGTGCGGATGCTGCGGGGCTCTAGGTTGGGAGCTCAGCATGCGAGAGAGGAGTAGCAATCGGTGCAAGGATGGGAGCGAGGAGCTCATGTTGAGGGTGAGCAGCCACAAGGGTTGCAAGAGGAGGCCATGGCGGTGCCGAGGCACATGGAAGTGCTCTCAATGGAGTCACGATGTGAGGATGGCCGTGTGTTGAACTAGGAAAGGCCGTGGTAGAGCACTCACGGCAGGCTGAATTTGTAGCTGGGCTGCAAGATGGAGGTGTGGCCAAACCATAGGAAGGCAGTGTTGCAGGTGGGCTGCAACATGGTGAAGGGATCACAACGGGGTGTGCATCATGGCCAATTTGCGGTGGGGCTGCAAGTCAAAGTGAAGGGAGGCCGTTGTGGTGGCCGCGAGGAGAAATGGGTAGCAAGGAGGTTTGATACGAGATGTTGTTGAGGCGTGAGGAGTTCACCGGGGAATAAGTGCAGTTTATTCAAGTTTAGTGTTATGCATAAGCTAATTGGGTGTGTTGGACAATGAAGTGTAAGAACTCCAGAGTTAAGCGTTCTGGGGGTGGATCAATACCGGGATGGGGCACCTTTTGTGTGGGGTGTTTCAGCTTGTTATATTTGCAGAAGTCACATGAGAGCTAATTGGGAGAGTGTTTGAGGGGTGCACCCTACGCGAGAGTGTTTGAGGGGTGCACCCTACGCGAAGGAGGTGTAGAGTGGTAGTGGACGTAGTGCGTGGTCAGCGGGCCTCGTCTGGGGCCTCGCCAGTGGTTTTTTCGGGGCCAAAAGGGTAAAAGCAGAGAGAATTTTCAATTGGTAAAATTTTTCTGAATAAGGTGGAAATTGTAACAATAGAGTAGAAAGCATAGACTGATGGATGGAAACATTTTACCATCCAAGTCAAAACTAGAATAGGAGGGTAAAGAATGGATCAACCAAGTGAATATAGAGTAAAAACGAGATCGATGAATGGAAACATTTTACCATCCAAATCAAAACTAGAACAAGAGGTAAAGAATGATCACCAAGTGAATAGCAAGTGCAGCTGAAATACCATGGTAGATTGTAATCTATGTGGAGGCCTAGTAATTCCAACACAATCGCTAACTGGCAAGAAACATCTTCATTATACCATTCATGCGGATCCGGGATATACAAAAACCAACAAAGAAATATCATCTTTGCAAAGTTTCGTATATCCGTAATTGCATGAATTCAAAATAACAGAAAATAGAGAAAATACCAGAATAGTTGATCCTCCTTATTCAAATTACAAATCTACATATACAAAGTAAAATTAGGCTTGTAACCAATTAGATGATTCGGAATAGAAAAGAAAAAGTTCATTAGAAAAGATTCCCACCTTATTTTGGAAAATTGATACAATTGTAGAGATTGAAGACATAGTTTCCAAGACCACTTGGTTTAACCGGGCAACTTGTCCAACATTATCATAGTTTGCCGGTTGATGAACTGGGGCTTTGGAGAAATTCTTCATCTTCACGAAAGTTGAGAACCTAATCAAACATTACCGTCTTAGTCTACTAAAGTAAAATTAGCGATCAAAATCAAGGGAACAATTAAATCAACTTACTTTATATGGTTTTCCATGGATGGAAGTGGAGGCGCTGGAGTGGTAACATTGTCAATAGTTTGCTTCACGCTTTCCCACGCAATCTTCGTGATTTCTGCTCACTGCTTGAGTTTTTCTGCTTGAAATACTCTTGCCTCCTTTCGACATTTTTCTCCTTTGGATCTCCAAAGCTTTCTCTTGAAACTCGGTTGTACTTTTTGCCTGCTCAATCAATGATTCTAAACTGCTTGCCGTTGAAATTCCCTTTCTCGATTCTCCTGTCATTCTCCCTTTCTCGGGTAATCTCAAGACGCTCAAACTGCTTGAACCACCCTTCTCAACCCCATGCCGCTCTACCATATCCAAAGCTATAGGCGGTCTCCACAATCCTTCCTGTTGCACTTCGTCAAGTCTCACCACAATGACTTGGCACAGGCCTCCAATCGAGGAGGCATCACCTCCACCACACTCGGGCACCATCAATGTTGAAATGAGGAACCAAATGCTCACAAACTAGTGGTGGGGCTAATACTCAAAGAAACATAGAATCATAAACACAATAAGAGAATGAAGGATGAAACTTAAACCACCTTTACACTTAACCTTTTCAACATGTCGATGTTGAATACACCCAGTAGTTGGTCTGCTGTTGTCAATCTGAAGATCTTTAACACTACTTTCTGGCACTTGGACAGCTTCCAAAGCTTCACAATGCTGGAACTGCAAACAACAACAAACATTGTATGAAATATTGGGTGCAAACCAGCAAGGAGAACCAAAATACAACAGCAAGATACTAACCGGTCCAGGTCTTGACAAAAGGGGCCTGCTTTCATGGTGGATAGCAAGGGTGGTAACTTAAACACTGGCAACAAAAAGCAACAAAAAGAGTCAAATACCAATCAGCAAAAGAAGAAAAGAAACAAACCTTCGACACCAAAACGACTCATAAAATGCTTACAGTGCCTCCAAGCGAGGAGGCATCACCTCCACCACACTCGTGGCACCATCAATGTTGAAATGAGGAACCAAATGCTCAAACTAGTGGTGGGGCTAATACCGCCACAAACATAGAATCGACAAACACAATAAGAGAATGAAGGATGAAACTTAAACCACCTTTACACTTAACCTTTTCAACATGTCGATGTTGAATACACCCGAGTTGGTCCGCTGTCAATCAAGATCTTTAACACTACTTTCGCACTTGACTTCCAAAGCTTCACAATGCTGGAACCGCAAACAACAACAAACATTGTATGAAATATTGGGTGCAAACCAGAAGGAGAACCAAAATACAACAGAAGATACTAACCGGTCCAGGTCGATAAAAGGGGCCCTGCTTTCATGGTGGATAGCAAGGGTGGTAACAATGGCAACACCGCAACAAAAAGCAACAAAAAGAGTCAAATACCAATCAGCAAAAGAAGAAAAGAAACAAACCTTCGACACCAAAACGACTCATGGAATGCTTACGGGCCTCCAATCGAGGAGAGGCATCACCTCCACCACACTCGGGCACCATCAATGTTGAATGAGGACCAAATGCTCACAAACTAGTGGTACACAAGATCTTTAGTGGTGGGGCTAATACCGCCAAAGAAACATAGAATCAGACAAACACAATAAGAGAATGAAGGATAAAACTTAAACCACCTTTACACTTAACCTTTACTTACCGGTCCAGTGCTGACAAAAGGGGCCCTGCTTTCATGGTGGATAGCAGGGATGGTAACAGTTGGCAACACCTGGCAACAAAAAGCAACAAAAAAGAATCAAATACCAATCAGCAAAAGATTAAAAGAAACAAACCTTCAGAAACCAAAACGACTCATGGAATGCTTACGTTCTGCTGAACTTGTAGGCAACATTGAGCACAAGCCTATGCACAACAAATTCTTAACATCAGCATCCTTTACAGAAGTAGAATCATAATCTTCTCCAGGCGAAAATCACTCCCTTCATGATAGAAAATACTTACATCTTCAGGCTGACTGGAAAAAACTATATCTGGAGTCACATTGACAACAACTGACGGAAGCACACCCCGCAAGTCATCCCGCATCCGATCGAGTTCTTCATTGAGCAACTCATTGTATGATCTTCTTTCACGTGAACTAGAACCGGCCGCATGCCTGCTTTGCTTGCCCGACGGTCATACACCAAAGTCCACGATCTGTGAGAACACATCATGTCAATAGAAGGCATAAACAAGTTACGGCATCAACAAATAGATCCTACCTTGAAAATCCAGCATCGCTTTGTGGCTGACGCTCCGCCAAAGATCCGAGGGCACGAGCCATGGTCACCGCGTAATCATCGTTACACGGCTCTTGTTCGTAATACCCATCAAGACCAGCTTCTCGCCATTGTCTTCATATATTTTGAGAGCATTCCTTTGGATACCCGGAGTTTTGCATACCAAGCCTACTCACAGAAAATTAAAGTTAGCACGTCCAATGGAACACAAACCTAGAACCCTTATCAAAAGATACTTACATTCAATCTTGGATTATCGATGGGAGAATTGAAAAGAAACCCTTGGATAGATATATTCTTGTCATTTGCAGTCCACTTTGGACAATGGTCAATGACGGCTTTAAATGTTGAATAACATCCACCTCATAGTTTTTCACTTTTGGCCTAAGTGCTCACTCGTAGTTGCGCATATCAACTTTGTAATTCTTGAATGTCGTTCCTCGTGTCTGAGGCAACACAAGGAGGGTATTACAACACAAACAAGGTATCATACACAGAGTATTACCACACAACAAAGCATCAATCAAAACATGGACAAACGTCGTATAAAAACGCCTTAATCCAAGAGAATGAGAAGTCCACGATTAACGGTTGTGCAATTCCTCCCGCCACGCATACTCAAACGATTCATGCAAAATATGCACACCTATTCGAAAACATCGAATCGTTAGAAGCAAACAACAAGAATGTATTGCAAAATGCACACAAGAAGCTAGGAATCGAACACAAACCTTTTTCGGGCGCCGCCCAAAAGAACATTGATGGTCACCGTGGGCAAGAATTGCCTCTCATCATCATCGGATATCGGTTTCACCACCTTCGACGATACTATACCAAGGTCCCGATTTTCATGGAAGCAACAAGTGCAGACAACCATTGAACACGCCGTGAAACATATTGATCACGCACATCGGACCCAAGACGGCTTTGCTCGAACACACTTCCTTATCAAAATGCGATTGAACCCTCGAAAGAAGGACATCAACCGCACCAATATCGAATCGACATAAAATGAAAAGAAACACAACGGAATAACAGAAAGGGATGAAGACTTACGTTTGTGGAGAGAATCTTGAGTTGTCTTTTAAGTTCGAACTTGGTGGAAAACGGTATCAATATAAGGTTCAAGTCCTTGTGAGGAATGTCCTCTATTGCACTATCCCAACCCCTCACACCACTCACTTTCATGAAAGACTTAAGACGACTCGGCACCAATTATTTTGGCGTTTGGACTTGTCCTCACCACCACTCATTGCATCATTCACGGCTCCCTCAGAATCGAGGGTCAAACCCTTGGTCCCTAAAATGGGCCTCATCTTCAATTTCTTCCATGCCCATAGCAAAATCATCCTCGGGATCAGACCTCATTCTCTCAAACATATCAATACACTCGGTCGTGATAACTTGAGTTCGGGAGCGACAGGAATGGAAAACTCACCAGGTGAAAGGAATTGAGACTTATCTCACGGAGCAGCCACACACCATTTCGAGATCAGAGGGCATGCGCGAGGACCATGGAATCGAGTAATCGATGGACATTCTCACCAACAAACTTAACCCCTCTCTCGAAGCAGGACAATAGTTAGTAATCTCGACAAGGGACCCTCCACCAAGGGCAGTCGGGTGTCAACCCTTCTTCTCTTCCGAGCAAATTCAGCGGACGCATCCTCCTTGGATGAAAAGTGCCTTGGCGGTTTGGGAATGGACTTTTGGCGGAAGTGCTCACTCGTAGTTGCGCATATCAACTTTGTAATTCTTGAATGTCGTTCCTCGTGTCTGAGGCAACACAAGGAGGGTATTACAACACAAACAAGGTATCATACACAGAGTATTACCACACAACAAAGCATCAATCAAAACATGGACAAACGTCGTATAAAAACGCCTCGAATCCAAGAGAATGAGAAGTCCACGATTAACGGTTGTGCAATTCCTCCCCACGTGCAAACGATTCATGCAAAATATGCACACCTATTCGAAAACATCGAATCGTTAGAAGCAAACAACAAGAATGTGTATTGCAAAATGCACACAAGAAGCTAGGAATCGAACACAAACCTTTTTCGGGCGCCGCCCAAAAGAACATTGATGGTCACTGGGCAAGAATTGCCTCTCATCATCATCGGATATCGGTTTCACCACCTTCGACGATACTATACCAAGGTCTTTCGATTTTCATGGAAGCAACAAGTGCTGACAACCATTGAACACGCCGTGAAACATATTGATCACGCACATCGGACCCAAGACGGCTTTGCTCGAACACACTTCCTTATCAAAATGCGATTGAACCCTCGAAGAAGGACATCAACCGCACCAATATCGAATCGACATAAAATGAAAAACACAACGGAATAAAGAAAGGGATGAAGACTTACGTTGAGAGAATCTTGAGTTGTCTTTTAAGTTCGAACTTGGTGGAAAACGGTATCAATATAAGGTTCAAGTCCTTGTGAGGAATGTCCTCTATTGCACTATCCCAACCCCTCACACCACTCACTTTCATGAAAGACTTAAGACGGCACCAATTATTTTGGCGTTTGGACTTGTCCTCACCACCACTCATTGCATCATTCACGGCTCCCTCGAATCGAGGGTCAAACCCTTGGTCCCTAAAATGGGCCTCATCTTCAATTTCTTCCATGCCCATAGCAAAATCATCCTCGGGATCAGACCTCATTCTCTCAAACATATCAATACACTCGGTCGTGATAACTTGTTCGGAGCGCGACGGAATGGAAAACTCACGGTGAAAGGAATTGAGACTTATCTTGCACGGAGAGCCACACAGCCATTTCGAGATTGTAGGCATGCTTTCAGAAGGACCATGGAATCGAGTAATCGGATGGACATTCTCACCAACAAACTTAACCCCTCTCTCGAAGGACAATAGTTAGTAATCTCGACAAGGGACCCTCCACCAAGGGCAGTCGGGTGTCAACCCTTCTTCTCTTCCGAGCAAATTCAAGAAGACGGGCATCCTCCTTGGATGAAAAGTGCCTTGGCGGTTTGGGAATGGACTTTTCGGCACCAAATATGTCCTCACTATGCACAAGGACACCGTCAACTTTACCATCATCCTGCAGAGGGTGGGTTGCGGTGAACGATGGCTGTTTTAACACGTTGTCGAGTGTACGGCTTGGACATGACTTGCACAAAGGTGCTTCTTGCCCGTCCAGTGAGGGTTTTCTTTTAGGAGCCATCGCAACAGGAGAAGTCATGTAACAACGTTGAGATGTACAAACAACATAGGATAAACGAAAAGAAAGAACTCACATGCGCCTTGAACCGTCCGGATGAGAACTGCTGGAAGGTCTAAAAGTTGATTATCGGCCTGAGACAAGAGAGGATATAAAGGCCCCAAAACACAACTTGGGGCTAGACATTGTTAGAGTTGTTATTCCTTCCACTTTCTTAAGGATGACACATAGAACTGTAAAAATACACCACATATGGGAAAAATAAAGTGAAAACCCTTTTTCAAGTACAACAAGAGTTAGACGTACAAACAACCATAGATGTACAACATATACATCGACCACACAAGTAAAACAATCAATCGCTCATTGGACAACAGACTCATCCATGCCACACAACAACACATATTTCTAGATTAGAATCGGAAAACATCCAAAGATGTTGGGAGGCAAACCCTCAGACGTTGCACACTTCAATACCGCACATAAACACCGGTCTATGAGATTAAGCTCCAAGACATGCACACAATACACCATGCCCAATCCAGATTCACTTTTCAATAGACACAAGCAGATGAGTGATTACCAAATCTACAAGCGGGTCTTCAACGACAAGCAAAAGAAAGCGTTATCGGATTCGCAAAAGTCAACTTATAACGACACAACAAACCACAAACGAGACAACGAAAAATAGATGCAGAGAAGAACAAACAACGCTACACAACGGACAATCAACACTACGAGACAAACAAAGTCATTACGAAGTCAAGTAGGATCACATGACAGAAGACAAGAACAAAGTGAGATGATACCATATACAAACCAAAGGACAACAAGGACCATACATAGGGGACACTTCCAACAAGCAAATAAAAGGATTGTATGAAGGACAAATAAAGATACTATTATCACAAATGCATCGATGAACAAAACTCAACCGCTGCAACACTCAAGCTCTAAGTCTAAGAAAGTTCGTCGTTTTCATAAAAGGAACGAGGGATCCGTTTCAAAACGGCACCACCATTGACTGGCTTCAACAACAAACACGATGTACAACGAACAACAACAATACAAAGAACAAGAGGAACGGAGAGCGATCGGCAAAGACAAATCGGATAGCAATTGAGCATCGAGACATCTTCTAGCAATAGACAAGCACGCGAAAAGAACAAGATCATCGACGGGGAAAGACACACCGCGATAAGGCCAAGACCGAGCGGGCCGAATACATAACATTGATAAGACCAAAACCGCACAAACAACAAGAGCAAAACAATAGACAAGGAGGCAACAGACAACGTAAGCGCAAATGGACAGCGATTTCAAAAGGGAGCGATAGACCTTAACCTTTAATAAACCTTGGCCGGTGTCAAAACACCTTGGCCTTGGACTAAGCAACAACCCGGCCTTAGAAGCAAAGACCTTGACCTTCTGAAACCCTTGCCTTCAAAAACAACCTTCAAAACAGAGCAGCAAACGACCTTTGCCTTCAAAACAAAACTACAGAGACCTTGGCCTTGAAGGCTGGTAAAGGCCTTAGCCTTTGGAGAAGGCTGAAAGAACTGGGCTCAAAACTTGAACAAAGGCCTTAGCCTAGCATCCTAGAACACCTTGGCCTTAAAGACAACAAAAGGACTTAGCCTTGAGCAGAGCAAACAACCTTGGCTCGAAACTAGAACTAGAGCTCCTAAGCCTTGAGCAAAGCTGGATGCACCTTGGCCTACAAAGACAGGCATGCGAAGGCCTTGGCCTTCAAAACACAGACGGAATACCTTACCTAAACTAATCAGACGAACGCCTAAGCCCGGAGAGAGGTGGACCACCTAGGCCTTCAAAAGGAAGAAAGAAAAGACCTTGGGCTTTGGAGAAGCCGTTTATATAGGCCACAAACCCTAACCATTCTCCTCCGCCGCCTACCGCTCTCTCTACCAAACTGATTTGAATTAATCAACCTAACATTCCGAGAATCCAAACCTACGTGGGCCATTCACGCCGCCTGCTTCAACCAAACCTAGGTTGGATTCCAAACCTAGCCTAACCGCACAAACCTAATCTCCGAGCTCAAGGCCGGGCGAAGTCAAGCTACCGCCAACCATGCATCGCCACGCGCCACCGAACCATCTAGAACCCTAAGTTTTGTATTTAAACAAAGCATACAGGGTTGCTCACTGCCCAACACGCCGCCAGTGCTCTTCACAAGTCGATCTTGACGACCTTTGGCGGTGCATCCGTTCGATCGCGCCGAGTGTGTTCACGTTTGGCTGGTGTCCTGGGAAGCTCAATCGGCTCCACTTCCCTTCATCTAGGTCGCCCACCACACGTCGATGGGCTCTTTTCGATCGCCTAGTCTTGGTTCCTTTCAATTGCATGTGTCATTCAATTGCACTCTCCGATATTGGTTCTGCTGGGAACCATCTCATCAAGTTCATGCCCACACCCGGCATCCCACGCTTAGCTCGCCACCAATTGGACAGTTCGCTTTTGGCTTCCTCCGAGGTGCGACGTCCTACCTCCTCTACTCGCCAGATGTCCAAATTGTCATTGAGTTCCACCACACGCTTCATGCAGGATCTCCCTCCCGGGCTTTTGGATCCGACCATGTTCTGCCTTGCACCAAGGGTTAGCCGGAAAAGTTCTCTTGTGGGTTATGGTGCTCTTCCTTTGTTCCCACCCGTCGATCACATCCTGCTTGTGTCTTTGCATACCACGCTGACTGTGGGTTGCTCTCTTGGTCTTGTTTTTCTCGTCATTGTTTTACTACATGCCTTGTCCCTTCTACCCACATGGCTTGTCCCCGCCAGTTCCACTCTCTCCTTGGTGTCCGATTGCATCCGAGTACGAGTTTCACGTTGCTTGGTATCGAGGTGTAAGCCGAGAGGCTCTTTGCCCGCTTTGCCATAGTTGTCACACACCAGCCCTCTTTTCGTGTTGGCGCATGTGACGATTACTCAAGTTTCTCTGACTGAAAAGGACCAAGAAATCTCTTGGTCTCCCACATCCTCATTAGTTGGGCATGATTGGTAAACGCATGGAGTTTTGATGGGCTAGTGTTTTCAATGCTACATTTGTCATGCACTTAATAAACTCACGACCTCTCCTCCTGAATTCGACAGCCAAAGGTCACGCAAGAAGGCGCCATCCTAGTGTATCGTCCGTCACAATAATTCTATGGTCATTTCAACGAGGTGTCCGGAGGGTTGCTAGAAACTAATGCATGATTGGGTTGACCAAGGAGGTAAGGGGTCTGCGCAAAAGAGTCTCGTTCTTGAAGTCTTTTGAACAACTATCCTCGTAAAACATGCAATCTTGTGTGCGAGTTTGAGAACATATTCGCTTGTTGCTTCCAACAAGTTCGGATTGGTGATGACGCTTTTAACAAAATTGATGCGGATCTTAACAATTGGTTTCGCGTGAAGCATAAAACGATCGTGGACGGTAATACCTTGCTCAACCCGCTGTCGCTTTGCGCACGCCTCACTGATTCGACTTTGTCTTCACTATGATAAGTGTTCATGGCTTTTCATTTGAATCGATGGAATCGACAACTAAAGCAATAACGATTTTCAAATCCAAGAAGGTACTTGATTGCTACGATTATACGCTTTACTTTGCTTTTACTTTTACTTTTACTTATATCTATGTGTCAACCCTCAGACAGAACTCATGACGCCACCGTGAGCGCCATTCGACAAATTACTTCCCACCCATGGGGATCCAGGATATGACGCTAACGCAGAGTTTGAACCACCAACTGGAGATAAGAAAGATCGTAGAAAAAGGTATTCGGAAAAATGATTGTTAGTCCCAGATATTCTCGCTGGTCGAGTCTAACAAAACCCGGGTTTGTCCGCGAGCACACAATGTTCTCGTGATGGACAAACAAGACCTTAAGCATCTTTGAGATGCCCATTGAATAAGATAAAGAAGGTAACTTTTCCTATTTCATAAACTTGATCTAAGTATGCTCAATCCAAAATCTTAACCCTAAATTTATCTCTGCAGGATATAAAAAGAACAACAACAATTCAATTGAACCTGAAACGTACACACTTGTGGAAAGGTTTAATGGACACCGATTTTCAATGCAAACAATGTTGGAGGGATATCAAAGTTCCATCCAGATCGGAGGTAATCAAATTAACATTCATACCTTCTTTGCTTCTTCACATTTACCTTCTTATAACTTGGCATTACAGAATCTTTGGAAAACAAGTCGCCGCAAAAAATATAAAGGACAAAGTCGATAGATTGACAACAACATTGACAACGGCCATCTCCAATCGTATACAAAATGTATTTTGTATTTAATTTGTTTTAATATGATTTTGGTTTAAGAAAGTAATGATTTTGGTTTTGATCGTGCAAAAGAGAAAATAGATGACTTCATGGAGAATGGACCAACTTACGTCACAAGAGTTCACCGAGTTTGGAAAGTGGATGAGCAATTTTCAATATCCACCACTTTTCAAGACTTTAAATAAGTATCGCAATTTGGGAGCATAGTCTAAAAGAGCAAGCACAGCCCATCTTGAATGAAGATGGGTCCAACCCAACATTCGAGCAAAAGACAGAGATCCAAGCAAGTCAATAACTTTTCTCTTTCTTATTTTTTTACATATAATCTATGTAATGTAATTGTATGCATTGAATGCGTAGATAGGGGCAGCAATTGAAAATAAGGAGTTGAAAACCAGACTTGTTGTCTCTCATGGAAGAACCAGAGACAACTAAAAATATTCAAAAGGTACATCGCTTTGAAAGATAATATCCGCTTGCATTCCAAGATGAATTCTAATGTTTTATGTTTCTTCGTAACATACGATCACATTTCAGTGTGAATCTTCACAAAGACGTGTTTAACGCTTGTCGAAAAGGTATATGCAAAGAAAGATCTTCTCCGAATTGAAATGGAGGTAAATGACTAATTACTTTTACTTTTTGTTTGTAGTTATCGGAGAATCAAAACGAGTTGTTTTCACTCTTTGAGGTGAGTACTAAAGTTAAAAACAAATATGTTTTATATATGAATTCGACAATGGTTTAAATTGCGTAAATATTCTCGCTTGGATGAAATATTCAAATGATTATACATTTATCTGGACCATACAATCAGCAGCTCAAAAGTACTATTCTCAAGAGAAAACACTGAACCATTTTACACTCCATCTACTCCAATAGAAGATGAGTAGAATTTACCAAAACTATTTGAATTACCTTACGACAAAAGGAAGGTAATGCTTTTATTGTGTAAAAGGATTCAAAACGAAAAAAGAAATGAGAAATGACCGTAAGAGAGAGAGAAATGACATATAAGATGGGTGGTTTAGGCACCAAGTCACAGTTCACAGACTCCCGCCTCCCGCCCCTCCGCAATGGTTGGCGCTGCCCGACTCACCGCCGCCTCACGCCTGTGAACGGGCGCCAAGACGGCCTAGAACGCCCTCGCCTCACGACCGCTCGCCGTGACGCCTCCGTCTGCTCCCTACACATGGCACTCCCCATCAGAGGGGACGAGGGCATGGCACCTCACCGAGGGAGGGGAGGTGCACCCCACGCGAGTGTGAAGGAGAAGTCCGGACGTTAAGGTAGCACGAAGGTAACAAGGGTATGTATACTACATGTATGTATGTGGGTAGTATGTAGACTGTGGGTGGCCCTACATGGCAGGATGTAGGGTAAGGTGACTCTAATCTGCAGGTAACTAGGTAGACAGATGGCAGGTAGATGTAGGGTGAGGTTCTCACCGTAGGGAGTGGCGAGTCTCCCACCGTAGGGGAGGGATGAGGTCCCCTACCGTAGGGAGTGGCGAGGTCCCCACCGTGAGGGAGGACGTAGGCATGGCACTCCCCACCGAGGAGGGGAGGTGCACCCCACGGGAGTGTGTAGGGCGGAGAAGTCCGGACAGGTTGTAGTACGTAGGGTAGTAATGTGAAGTAACAAGGGTATGTATGTATGTGGGCAGCAGTAGGGTGACTGGTGGCCCTACATGGGCAGGATGTAGGGTGACTCACCAAAGAACTGGGTAGGCAGAGTAGGTAGGGTAGATAGGCAGGCAGGTGAATGGGTAGGGTGAGAGTGTCTCCCTCACCGTAGGGAGTGATGAGGTCTCCCACCGTGGGAGTGGCGAGGTCTCCCACCGTGAGGGAGGGAGCGAGGTCTCCCTACCGAGGAGTGGCGAGGTCTCCCTACCGAGGGAGTGGCGAGGTCTCCCACCGTGAGTGAGCCCCACTGGGGAGTGGCGGTCCCCACCGTAGGGAGGGCGAGTCTCCCACCGTAGGGAGTGGTCTCCCACCGAGGGAGTGGCGAGGTCTCCCGTAGGGAGTGTGAGGTCTCCCCACGTGGGCAGCTGGGCGACTAGAAGTTGTTAAAGAGGACAGATATGCAACATGGGAAGTTGTTAAAGAGGATCAGATATGCAACATGGCAAGGAATCGATACCTATATCAAGGAGTTTCACCGTCACTACTAAAGGGCCATGCAAGCTGGGTGTGTAGGTGGCACCAGGGAAGCCCGCGAGGAATCGCGAGGAAGAGCTTGTGCATTAGGGAGTGACACCTAGGAAGCTGAGGAATCGCGAGAAGAGCTTGTGCATGCAAGGAAAGCTAGAGCAAGGACTTGGTGAGAACGCGGCCCGTGTGTGCAAGGAGAAGGAGGTGCGTGCATAAGGAGTTGTGTGTGGGGATTTGAAGCACGACTGTGAAGAGGGCAAGGCGCTGATTTTGTGCCTAACCTTGCAAGTGAGGGATTTGAAGCATAAGGAGTCAGAGGCCGTGAGGACATCAAGTTTGAGCTAGGTGGGACCGTGGAGGAAGAGGAAGTAAGTGGAAAAGGGCTGAAGTTGCTCTCTTGGTGGATTTTGTGTGGCGAGGAAGAAAGCTTGCAATTGGGGAGAAACCGAGGGAGTGAGAAGAGCCCAACACATCCGGCTGTATATGGAAGGCAGAGAGGATGACTCGAGGAGGAAGAGGAAGGCATGGAGCAAGATCCGCCACGGGAGACCTTCTTGCAAAGAGAGCGTGGAGGCGAGGGCCATAAGAAGTGACCCACGTCCGTAGGGAGGTGTAGAGGGTGGCCCCACATCCGTAGGGATCACCAGGTGCGACATCTAGAGGTAATTGAAGAGGTGGTGGTAGCTTGGAGTGGGCTCATTGCTTGGGGAGACTTTCTTTAGAGGAGGACAGATTAATGCTTGTCAACCCAAGAGGGTGTTGACTAGCTAGATAGGAATGTTGACAGAGCCATTAAGGCTCACTAGGTGAAGTTTGCTAGAATAGAATTTTACCCAAGATGCTTGGATGTCGAACTTAAAGTCCGACAAGAGGATACACTAGAATAAGGAGTGAGGCTGTGAGGGCGCGCTGTGGGAGGTTGTATGTGAGGACCTCCCTAAAAGGAGGGAGCTTGTGAAGTAAAATTATCGGTCTGCGCCCCAAACCGCGAGTCCTTTGCTCCTTGTGAAGGAAGTTCGTGCTACCGCAAGCTAACGAAGGCCGTAGAGAGGGAGTTTGCGTGGTCGGAGTTTGGAGAGCTCGCCCTCGGGCGCCCGCAGTTGCTCCTTGTGAATGGTTGCCGGAAATTGCTTTGCTTTGGGTGTGTGGCGATGCCCAAGGAACTCTCGGCTTGAGGGTAGACTACAGGAAAGACTCGGAGGTTCTCGTCGGTGCAAACTCATAGCAACCCCGCCCAAGGAAGAACTTGTTGGCTTGTAGGCAGGCACTGTGCGCCAGCTGCAGGGGCGAGCTAGGCTGAGCTTGAAGTAAGGTTAGATTAGGAGGATGAGGAGTTGAGTTGAGGTGAGTGTTGAGGAGAATGTGGAGCTGAATGTTGAGTAGAGGAGTAGGTAGAGATTAGAGTAAGAAGAAGGCCCAAGTCGAGCCTAAGGGAGGGGTCCCAACCGCACCAAACCGAGACCGGAAGCTAAGGTCTCAAAATCACGGGTGGAGAAGTCGCTACCAGTAGGGGGTCCCTACGCGAGACGGGACCTGGACCATAGGGTGGGACCCACGATCGAGGATGTCGCTGTAGGTCCAGAGTGGTGATTCCGACGAGCAAGGCGGGAGTGGCGCCGCCGAGTTGGTGGTTGAGGTGTGCCAATTGTGGGAAGGCGGGGAAAGGAATAGTGGACGATCACGGGTGGTGAAGTCGCTGCAACGTAGGGGGTCCCTACGCGTAGTCACCGACCCACCGCTGTGGGTGTGGACCATAGTCGAGGGGTGTCGCTGTAGGTCTAGAAGCGTGATTGACGGAGCAAGATGGTGAGGCGTGGCTGTCTGTGGAGTGAGTTGAAGTTGCTCCACTGTGAGGGAGCTTGGGTGTGAAGAGGCGGTGGTTTGTGCCTTGATGCCGGTGACCGACAAACAAGAGTCTCATGGGACAAAACCTATTGTACTTAGCGACAAGGATAAGTGTGGCCACTAGAGGGTGAATCTAAGCCCCGGGTTTTCCTCCCACAACGGGCTGATCGGCAGCCCCTCTCGCCACAAGAGGGCGGGAGATCCCTGGATGGTCGAGAGCCGAGTGACCAAGCTCCGTGATCCGGGGTGACTAGTGGTGAAGGGTGCTCAATGCATGCGGAGAGGGAAATTCCTGGGACCGGGAGATCACGCAGTGTAATCGCACTGTGGAGCCGACTCAAATGCTTTTTTTCCTTTCCCAACCCGTCCAACCTGCATTGTGGTCTAATCCCAAGGAAGGGTCTGGTGGCCCAAGGTGAGGTTTGTGGCCTGAGGAGGGGTCTGTGGTGGCCCAAGGAGGAGTGTGTGGCCCAAGGTGAGGTCTGGTGGCCCAAGGTGAGGTCCAGTGTGGCCCGAGGAGGGGTCCGTGTGGCCCAAGGAGGGGTCCGTGGCCCAAGGAGGGGTCTGTGTGGCCCAAGGAGGGGTCCGGTGGGGTCTGTGGTGGCCCAAGGAGGGGTTGTGTGGCCCAAGAGAGGTCTGTGGTGGCCCGAGAGGAGGACTGTGGGAACATCTTGTGCGCGTGGTGTATGAGGTCCCAAGAAAGGGGTGAGTGAGTCGCTGTGTGAAGAGGAGTCTAGGAAGTGGTGAGCGCGAGAGTCCGGAAAATGCGAACGCCGAGGAAGGTTGGGAATAGAGGAAATCGAGGTGAGGTGTCACGGCGGTGGCCATGGTGCATCCACCGTTGAGCTCGTGTGAATCCACATGAGTGTGACTTGGTGTACATGTGAACTGTGGTGCATAGGACCATAGCCCTTAACGAGCGTGAGGGAACCGCGCCAAATAGTCGACGCGACTGGGTGGCGCGCGGCCGGGTGGGGTCCCACCAGGGGTTGATCGCCACCGCTGGGAACCCACCACGGCGTGGCGGAACCCACCACTACGTGGTGAATCCACCACGTGGTCGAACTTCCACGGCCGTGGCCTGGATACTGAAGTTGATTATGGCGGTAGGAACTGATTGTAGGAGGACTAGAATCCATAGTTTTAGAACATCTTGACACAAAACCATTCCCTTGGGATCGAATCCTAGGACTATAACGACATAGAGGGTAAATGTGGCCTCTTTGCCTTGGATGCAAAACCCATTCCACATTTTGGCGCTGCTGTCGGGAATGAAACGCCGATTATAGGAAAGACTAACCATAGCTTAGGTGTCTAGTCTTTGAGTGTATTTAGTTTGGTAGATGGATGCCACGAGTTGAGTCTGAGGATCAGAGTCAAGTCGGAAGAGAAGCCTCAAGCGGCGCCAAGCATGGAAAGGTTGAAAAGGGTTGCGGATCGGGAGTTGAGGAGGACCCAAGAGGACGACTTGCCGGAAGGAAGGAGGGAATCAACCGGATTCGGGGTCCGATCTTGTTGGAGCAAGATCCCCAATCTCCGGGTCTTGGACGAGGTACCACGGCCGAGGAACCTTGGTCCAAACTTGTCTTCGACCTCTTCCAGGTGTGCAATCAATGGCCAATCAACCACCCATGCGCATCAATCACCACGATAGTCATGTCCACCACTGGTGGTCACCACCAAGCAACCTTACCTGTATGGAGAGGAAAGGGTATGAGGATCCCGATGAATTTGTTGAGCTTTGAGCAGACATTTGCAAACCAGAATCGATGCCGTGATTCAACTGCTCTATGGAGTTCTTCGGGCGGTCCAAAGAAGTGGTACGCGAGTACCTCAAGTCACCACACCCCAACCACCTTTGAAGAATTGAAGAATGCCTTCCGAGAGGTTTAGGGGATTGACATGGAGGGCTACGTGTTGTCCAAGCTTGAGAGGTTACAAAGAGAGAGGAAGGAAACCTTGCAAGCGTATGTTGAGAGGTTTCACACCACGGATCGTAGTGGTCCTCATTCGAGTTGCAGCAATACGGTGGTTCGCTAAAGGCCTGGTTCTAAGATGGGGAGACACGTAAGGTGGCAAGCGGAGAAGAATTTGGGCAAGGCTATCAAGGCGCTTAAATTACGAGGAATCTAACTCGCAGGAGATGAAGAAGGCTAAGAAGGATGAAGAAGTCCAAAACGGGAAAAGAAAGGGATTCCTCATCGCCCCAGAAAGTTCCTGAGAGGAAAGCTCCTCAAGATTCCCAGAGGATTCCATGGAGGAAGAAACGAGTGACTTGGAGGAAGATTCACGATGGGGAGCGCCGGGAGGAAAAAGAAGAAATCAAGGGTGAAGTGGAAGGGAAGAAGAGCTGCAGGGGAACAAAGAGTCATGAGGGCGAAACAAGAGGCGCTAGTATGCAAAAAGATGCGGAGCAAGCAAGGGAGGCCGAGGCAACCAAGAAAGTGGAACAACATGTATGGAGGGCGAGAGGGCCAAACCCAATTCAAGAGGGGAAGGGAGACGAGATGGCCTCGAATGAGAAGGGAGAAAGAGCTTCACAAAATCGACGATCTGGAAATTTGTGAGTATCCGGCACCGCCAAATTCCTCAAAACCTCTCTAAGGTACAAAGAATGCGTCATTTACTCGCGACCGCTCGTAAGACACAAGACCAAGTTATATCGAATGGGACGGACGGTAAAAAACGTTATGGGTGACGACCGAAAGGTGGATGGGTCCGCTCGGTCCCGGAGGTTTTCCACAATGGTTCCATCCACCGCAGATTTGAATGAGTCGCTTTGCCAACCGAGTTGGTTGGCGAGTTGAAAAGTATTATCAATAAGTTGGCGAGGACGCCAACAAATGAGAAGGGAGTATGTGGAAGACCACATGTACACTAACCCTCCCCGACTATTTGAATGTTTTTTTGTTTTTCTCTTATGTTTTGTGTGATGGAGTGCTTAGGAAATGTCCGAGGCAAGGCCTTTTATATTAAATGGTCCTTGGCCCATGACAATATTACTTTTACAAATAATTAGTCCTTGGGCCTCGAACTGGAATATCGTGCCGCTAGAAGGTCCTTGGACCTTGGGATTTTAGGAATAAAATTGTCTATATAAGGTGGGGATCCTTCATTCAAAGAACGGGGCCTGTGAACAAGTGGAGACTGCACCTCCGGAGAAGTTCGAAGCTAGCGGAGAGGTATAAGCGGAGAGAGGTGAGGCTAGGGCAGGTCAAGAGAGAGGCAAAACCAAGAAGAGAGCAACACCACATGGTCAAAACCCACTGCTAGAGCACACGGTGGTGGAGCCACCACGTCACAGCCACCACGGTGGTGGAGCCGCCATCGTCAAGAAGAAGGACCCAAGGTGGGGAAGCCACCGTCGAGCGCAGAGGAGGATGCAACCCCTCGATTCCGGAAGCACCACTGGATTGTCCACGAGCCGCATACCCTTCACAAAGTTGTGCTCGAGGAAATGAGCAAGGCGGAGGCTAGAGCATGGATGGAGGAACGCACTGGCCGTCAATGGAGGAGCGAGGAAACGCGCAGGGGCGAGAGACGGCGCCTCCTAGAGGAGTGAAGGGACCTGATAGCGGGAGTGAGGTGGAGATATTAAGGGAGGATCTTCGGATCGAGGGCAGGAGAGCGAGGGAACACCCATGGGCCGCAGGGGCTAGGCCACAAGGGAGGCAAGGCTGATTTTAGAGGGAGGGCATCATAGGTCGAGGCTTTCACTTGGATTAGAGGATAAGGTGCTAGGAAGCTTGTGAATTTGTAGATACCGAATTGGTAGGCGCGCTGTGGTAGGTTAGCCATCTTTAAACACCGGAGGTAGGTTAGCCATCTTTAGACACCGAAAGTGAGCTATGGCGCTGTGCGATGTATAAGAGACCCTTGAGTGTCTCTCTTAGACAATTTCGTGTGAGCCCCGTGTGTCGAATTTGTGCGCGTGGTTGGTTGGAGACATCCGATCGATGATGGGCTGATTCGTGTCTGTCCTCGCCACAAGAGGGCCGGGAGATCCTGGATGGTCGAGAGCGAGTGACCAAGCTCCGGGGTGACTAGTGGTGAAGGGTGCTCATGCCAGAGAGGGAAATTCTGCAGGGACCGGGTGATCGGGAATCACCGTGGAGCCGACCACTGTTTTTTCCTTTCCCAACCCGCCTAACCAGATTGTGTCTAATCCCAAGGAAGGGTCTCCCATCTGCCTAACCCAAGGATGTGCTCGAGGATCTGTCCCAAGGAGGGGTCTGTGGCCCAAGGAGGTCTGTGGCCCAAGGAGGTCTGTGGCCCAAGGAGGGGTCTGTGGTGGCCGAGCAGAGGGTGGGTGGCCCAAGGAGGGGTCAGGTGGCCCAAGAGAGGTCGTGGGCCCGAGAGAGGAGGATCTGGGAACATCTTGCGCGGTGGTGTATGAGGTCCCGGAAGAAAGGGGTGAGTGAGTCGTGAAGAGAGTCTAGGAAGTGGTGAGCGCGAGAGTCCGGAAAATGCGAACGCCGAGGAAGGTTGGGAATAAATTGTGGGGTCGAGGTGAGGAGGTGCCGCGCGGCGTGTGGGCCATGGTGTGCATCCACCGTGAGCTCGGGTGTGAATCCACATGAGTGTGACTTGGTGTACATGTGAACTGTGGTGCATAGGACCATAGCCCTTAACGAGCGAAAGGGGAACCGGGCGCCAATAGTCGATCGACGCACGGCGCGCACCGGGTGGGTCCACCAGTGCCGATCCACCGCGGTGGCGAATCACCACGGCGGTGGCGGAATCCACCACGGCGGTGGCCGAACTTACCACTACTGGGCTTGGACCAGTAGTTGATTATGGCCGGGTAGGAACCGATTGTAGGAGGACTAGAATCCATAGTTTTAGAACATCTTGACACAAAACCATTCCTTGGGATCGAATCCTAGGACTATAACGACATAGAGGGTAAATGTGGCCTCTTATGCTCTTGGGATGCAAAACCATTCCACACATGGCTTGCTACAAACATGACGTGTTAATTGTGCATAAACTCTTTTGATTTAGAAAACTATGGGGGTTATTTGTTAATAAAACTACATTTTGTTGAATTTATAATGACGTGGCATAAAGGATGTTGTAAAATTACTTGTAAAAGACGTTGTAAACCATGTTTGTTGTAGATGTGGTTGTAAATTGTGCAAGACTTGATTTTTGGAATAATACCATTTATTGGAATATCTATGAATAGATTTATTATTTGCTGATGTGGCAAGTTCGTTGCAAATGATGTTGTAAATATGTTTCTCTGGATTTATGTTAGTTATGGGATTATCTTTTTTTTGTATTCTTGACGTGTCACATGCATTGTAGCTATGGTTGTAAAACGCATGAAAACCATTTTATATAAATATCTATAAATAAATTTATTATTTGCTGACATGGCAAGCTCATTGCAAATATCATTGTAAAATGGTTTCTCCAATTTATGTTATATTATTGGATTATTCATTTATTGTATATTCCGACGTGGCATGCGTCGTAACTATGGTTGTAAAATGCACAAGCCAGCCAATATCCATGAATAAATATATTATTTGCTGATGTGGCATGTTTGTCGTAAATGCCTTATTGTAAAATTTTGGAAGAGACCTTTTCCTTATTTATGTAATTTATGAGGTTATATATTAGTAAGATTGCGATGTGGCATGCTTGTCGCAAATGCCGTTGTAAATATGTGGAAGAGACCTTTTCTGATTTATGTCATTTATGAGGCTATATATTAGTGAAATTGCCGATGTGGCATGTTCATTGCAAATACATTGTAAAATGTTATACAAATTTATCGATTTATAAATAGTGCCAGCATTGTAAATGTCGGTGTAAGAATTTTCCTAGCCAAGTCACAAAACGAGGCATGCATCTTGGCATCGTCCACCAGAAGCCCACAAGCACGGTTATCCAAATGTCCTCTTTGCACAAGTGAGTGCACCGCCTTCCTGAAGGCACCAATGCTTGCACATGCCTTCAAAAGGCAAAAGTAACCTCATCACCACAAGTGGCCCTCCTGTTGCATTCGTCCATACAAAAATAGCGCCTCTTGACCAAGCCCTTTTCCATACCCAGAATCGTGGCATTCCAAGTCACCACATCCTTTGGGCTCAAGCATTCAAAAACTTGATGCGCATCTTCTACTTCGCCACACTTTGCCTACATGTCCACCGTGCAAGTGCCCACAAGTGTGTTATCTTGTCCTCTCACAACTGTGAGTGCACACCGCCTTCATAACTTGGCACTTGCGTTTGCACAGCCTTCTAAGGCAAGCAAAGGTAACATGGTTGCCCACAATCGGCCCTCCTTCTCCATTTGTCCATGAACAAGCGCCTCTTGGCCAAGCCCATGATTTGCATACCCAACTATCGGGCCGTCCATGTCACGACATCCTTCGCCTAACCTATCGAAAACCGTGTGCCTCTTCCATTCACCACGCTATGCGTACATGTCCACCAGAGTTGGCAAACAAGTTCGGTGGAATGTCACTGCAACATATCATGCCGCACTTTTCTCGCTAGATTCCGTGTCCACAAAGAAATGCACAAGCTTGAAGGGCTGCTACAAAGATGTGGGCATCCGCCTTCACACCAGCGACACATCGCATAGTAAAGTTGTATCGCCTCATTAGGCTCCCCATGTGTAGCATGTGCGGAGATTATTGAAAACCACATGAAGGGATTTGGTTTGCCCACCCTCCGTAGCCTACCTCCGGATACATACATCCGCAAGATATGGTTCCCCAAGTATGTGATTGACTCGTACCCAAGTTTGTGTGAGATCATGAACGCGTCATCCCACAACCATGTCCTTCTTATCTCGCACAAAGTTTTAGCACGACATATAAGATGGTGAGGAATAGAATAGTCTATCTACGCTAGATTTTCTGAGCTCCAACGGCCTCGAAGCTTTCCTACTCACATAACGTCGATGGTTACAGTGTCACGACTCCCATATCCAATCCGGCACACCTCCTGTGCTCGGCTCACGGAGAGCTCGACTTGGAAGGAGAAGCACAATGACCCACTGCATATTCAAAGAAACAAGCTTCTCATCCAACAAGTCGGCTTGAACATGTTGTTTAACCCGAGGACCTCACGGACTCCTTGCACCGAATGTCGTGAGCGAGAGCTCCACCTCGCCTAGTTTCCCACGCACAAGAGGGGAGTCCTAGGAAGTGGTGATGGGAGGATTACTTGGTGTGGTCACACCGAGAAGCGGTGGCCGCTCAAGTCCGCTGAGTCCGGTAGTCCTATCTATTCAAATAGGTAGGACTCAAGTCCTTGGTCTTTGGGGTTTAAGAAGACTCAAGTCCTTGGTCTTGGGTTTGAATGATGTTCCTTGGTCCTTGGGAAAGTAGCAAGTAGATAGAAGCCTATTTCGAGTCCTTGGTCTTCGGGGTTCGGAAGGATGTTCCTTGGTCCTTGGGAAAATGGTATGTAGATAGAAACCTAGTCCTTGGTCTTCGGGGTTTCGGAAGGATGTTCCTTGGTCCTTGGGAAAAGTAGCATGTAGATAGAAACCTATTTCGAGGGCCGAGGAAGGCAACTTCCTTGAACCATGGGAATTCCGTTTTTCTAGATATTGCATGTAGGGCTATATATACATGTTAGGTAGACTGCAGGGGGTAAAATTGGCCGAATCATCAAGGGCCTGGGTGTGAGCATGGTTAGGTGACATAATTTTAAACCGCATGCTTTCTAAGTGGTGTTTTGCATGACACAGATTTCTTAACAATTGAAATTATGCTCTATTTTGACCGATATTTTTAGGGCTATTCGTTTTAACTTCATAGATATATTTAAGTTTTTATATTTGGAAAATTAATTTATTTGATGCTCTATTAGATTAAGTCTTGCTAGCATATGCTAGGGACAATTTATTAACTTTAAACTCGTAGTATTGACCTTGAGGCAAGGGAGGCGTGAAGCGAAGCAAGGCGGGATGCCTCGTCCACACTTTAAAAAGGATTGATGAGGTTATCCACTTTCCTTATTGATACTCCTAATGTGAGACTCACAAGCATTTAGTTTGTGCATGCATCACGCCGAATCGCTAGCTCAACCTTGACGAAAGGCGGTGAGGACGGTTGTCGGCGCAAGTCCCTACATCTTCACTAGAGCTATGTATTCACGGGCAGCCAGTGTGGCCGGCCCAGTATTTAGCGTGCCCATAAAAGAGCCGCATGAGGTCGGGAAACCCAGTTCTTACACGGCCGGTTGTGGCTAAATGTAGCCTGCAGCAGCATGGTGGCTGCGTAACTTTATCTTGGGCGTTTGGGGCCGGGTGCGTCTGGCGAAACTTCTGGAAACGTGGGCCCCATGGTGGCAGGCGGTCGTAGCATGACAGCGAACGCCGATAAAGGTACTATAAGCGCGCGACTTCCCATTTTGGCCAGTCGGTAGGGGCGCGCCACAATCCCGTGCAGGTCGTTGTAGTAAGGTCCGTTCTCAAGAGAATGATAGGTACAAATTGGCCCACGCTTCAGCGGCTTTCTCACCTCCGTAGTACCGTTTTGGACTCCACACACGCATCGCTTTTACTGACTAACTTCCCGTGAAACATTCACGGTGGGCTCGCGTAGCTGAACGCTTATGAGACCGTTCACCGCGTCAAGTCATTCAAGTTTGTCACTGAATCCCTCTAGTCCGCTCCTCCCACCATTCACACTTCACTCATTATCCTTGGGGAAAATTTGGTGGCTGGCGGGTCGTGACCTCCTCCGCCGTGCTGTGCCTCTCCGTCCGGCTCTACGCCCTCCATAGTTCCTCTCCGCTCACGTTGCCCGGTCCGTCTGACCGGTCACCGCCGGACGAGCGGTCCCGACGCCTTCCCTCGCACACGCCACCACATGTTAGGGGTCCGCCACCGTGACCTTGACCGCCTCAGCCCGGCCCGCCGCTGACTCAGACTCACGCTAGCAAGAAGGCACGCAAAGGGCACTGCAGAAGACGCTGCATCAACACCAAGAGAAAGATACTTTTACTTAGAGCGACTTTCACTTTTATACTACATCAAGATCGGCCTTTTTATTACACCCCTATTCGAAATGATGGTGCAGGTGCGCCCTAATCGGCCGCCTACTATTTCCCCTATTCCACCCATATCTACGCCAAGCAGGTGGGCTGCCCCTCGACCGCCTTGGCATGGAAAGTGCCTGCCTCGAACAACCGCGGGCGCACCCAATCGGATGATCCGCGAGGCGGGCCCCTACCTCCCCCGAGGTTCCTGTCAGCCGCTCACCGTGGCGGCCCGACACCTGGCAAGGTCACCACTAAATCCTCCCCCCGTCCTCTCTTATCTCTCCGCGGCCTTGTACCACTGGGCCCTCCAAGAGAAGGCTCATCGATTGGCTGGTGATTGGTGGCTCTCTCCGCCCCCTCGACAGGTCGGACTTCGGGTCTAGTCTAGACTCAGGAGGCCGACCTCTCAGGTCCGATCTTCTTCTTGGGTCCGGACCTGGGTCCTGGCTTCTTTACGAGTCCCGGGACCTCGGGTCCGGGTCTTGTCACTAGAGTTCTGACCTCCCGGAGTCCAGACCTCGGAGTCCGGAATTGTGGTCCTAAGTCTCACATCACTAGAGTCTGACCTCTAAGTCCAGGACTTTCAGAGGTCGGACCCCGGGGTCCCGGACCTGGGTCTCGGCCGAGTCCCGACCTCGTGGTCCCGGCTCACTAGAGTCTGGACCTCCGAGTCTTCTTCGAGTCCGGACTGGGTCCGGCTCATCACTGAGTCCGGACCTCTAAGTCCAGGACTTTCAGAGGCCGGACTGGGTCCGGCCCAGTGGAGTCCCACAAAGTCCAGGACTCCACGAGCACCCGGTTTGCCCTCTGGGCTTATCACGGGCTCACTGCCCAGGCCCTCCGTGGTTCCGGTTTCTGGATGCCCTTCTCACGGCCTCCCAGGGGTTCCCTGCCTCTGGATGCACCCCTTCCACCGCCTCCTCCCTGTGGCCCTCCTCCCTTCCTTCCGCGAAGGTGCAGTGTGCTTACCTCCGGCAGGATCTTCCCCGCCCCGCCTCCGCCTCCCCTGCCACCGCCGCTGATGTTGCCAATGGCCCTAAGGTCCCCGTGGTATGCTATCCGGACCTTCCTCCTCGCCTCCTCCTTTAGACCCATCTGAAGTCCGCCCACCGCTAGGGTGGCGAAGACCTCCAGCCTTTTGAGAAGCTCCGCGCGGTAGTAGGCAAAGTCGGAGATCGACTTGGAATTGCCTCCTCCACATGGGCCCGGAGCGCCTTGCAGCATTCTCCTCACCTCGAGGTGCTCCGGCACTGGCGTGGTTGTCCTACCGCCTCTGCCTGGCCAGCCACAATTGAAGCCGGGCACTTTGATGCCGCCAAGGCGGCCTCCGACACCTCCTCGCAGCCTTTGTCGCTACTCGACGTGCTCCTCCTCCTTCGCCGGGCACCTCCACCAACTTGCCGCCATGGACTGAGCTCCTCCGCCTCCGCAATCGGACAAGCAGCCTTTGCTCCTCCCGCCGGGCCTCGCCCTCCTGCTCATCCTTACCGCAGGTCCGCCACTTTCTTTCTCCAAAGGGGGCTTCGTGATTCCGCCCACCTCGGCTTCCTCCAACTCTTCTTAGCCCCTGCGACGCTCCAACTCCTTGGATCGCCGCCATTTCTCCTCCGCCTCGTCAGCGGCCGAGGCGCCTATCTCCTCAAGTCTTGGGTTCTCCTGCTGAGAATCCTGTGTTGCTCCCGACGCTGGCCTTGAGTTGCAGCCAAGGTGTCCTTGCCGCCTCCGCCTCCCCCGCCGCCTCCTCCGCTACTTGCAACCGCACACGGAGGTCCCCTATTTCTCGGTGTCAACGGCCTCCTGTGGCCCTCCTCCTTCCTTTCCGAAGGTGTGAGTGCTTACCTCCGGCAGGATCTTCCCCGCCCCGCCTCCGCCTCCCCTGCCACCGCCGCTGATGTTGCCAATGGCCCTAAGGTCCCTGTGGTATATCCCCGGACCTTCCTCCTCGCCTCCTCCTTTAGACCCATCTGGAGTCCGCCCACCGCTAGGGTGGCGAAGACCTCCAGCCTTTTGAGAAGCTCCGCGCGGTAGTAGGCAAAGTCGGAGCCGACTTGCTGAATTGCCTCCTCCACATGGGCCCGGAGCACCTTGCACTCTCCTCCGAGGTGCTCCGGCACTGGCGTGTTGTCCGCCGCCTCTGCCTCCGCCAAGGCTTGAAGCCGGGCATTTCTTGATGCCGCCAAGGCGGCCTCCGACACCTCCCCCGCACCTTTGCCGCTACTCGACGTGCCTCCTCCTTTCGCTGCCAGCCCACCAACTTGCCGGGCCATGGATCCGAGCTCCGCCTCCCGCAATCGGACAAGCAGCCTGCTCCTCCTCCTCCAGCGCCTCGCCCTCCGCTCATCCTTACCCGCAGGTCCGCCACTCTTTCTCCAAAGCGGGCTTGATCTCCGCCCGACCTCGGCTTCCTCCAACTCTTCACCCCGCGACGCCCAACTCCTCGATCGCCGCCATATTCTCCTCCGCCTTCGTGCGGCCGAGGCGCCTATCTCCTCAAGTCTTGCCTCCTGCTGAGAATCCTGTGTTGCTCCCGACGCCTTGAGTTGCAGCCAAGGTGTCCTGCCGCCTCCGCCTCCCCGCCGCCTCCTCCGCTTCTGCAATCGCACTGAGGTCCCCTATTTCTCGGTGTGGCCTCCATCTCTTCCTCGCGGCTTGCTGCTTGCTCCGCCACTGTCACCTTGGTTATTCAGGCATGACCCATGGCTTTCTCCACCGGCTCCGATCACGGTAGTGATCCCACGACCGCCGCGCCTCCGCCTCCCGCGCCGCCTTCACCAGCCTCGGTCACGGTGTTGATCTAGCTGAGCCACCTCGGCCGTGTCAAGCTGGCGTTTCTCACCGCCTACTCGACCCTCCGCCTCCTTCGCTCGCCCTCGGGTTTGCCATAGAGGTCTTAGCCCGTTTATGCTTGGGCTCGCGACGCTTCAGCTGCATTCCCATAGCTTGATCTTGGTCCGGTCTTGTCAACCGCCTTGGGACCTCTCCTCCGCCTCCCGACGCTTTCTCCTTCCTCGACTGCAGGGACTCCGCCTGCCGCCGGGCCTGCCCATCCGCCTTGAAGTTCACCATCCTCCTCCCGGGTGGCTTCTCCACTTCTTGGGTCTTCTCCGCTATGCCGCAGAGGCCCCAAAGCATCCCTGGGTCATGATGGGGGCTAGTGGCCAAACTGCTTCTTCCACGGCCTGCTACTGAGATGCCTTCGTAAAGTCCGCTGTGGGCGCAATGGGTATCTCCCGGTCCGGGCTGGCAGGATCACATCGCAGCTCTTGATCCCGGGCCCGAACTCGGACTGGGCCTCTCCTGGAATCACCGTAGTAGGGCCCTTAGGTCCTAGCACTGAGGTCCGAGGCCTCTCTCTCCTTGGCCCTTCTTGGCCCCTAACTCTTCTCAGCCGCCTCCCCTTCTCCTTCCGGGCTTGGGGGGTGAAGAGACGTCAAGGCCCTTTTCCCTCTCCTGGGCTTAGAGACTCGGGTGACAGCTCCGCCAGTAGGGCTCCGGCCAAGGGCTCCCCCGCCTCCTGGGCCGCCCCTCTCCGCCCTTCAGCCCTTCGCAAGACTAGTAGAAACAGAAACGGGGAATATGATAATACGGTTTTATAACGGTTTTGGGCTTATTTGTAGCGTTTGTGACGAGAAGTTAGCGATTTACGGAGTTCTGACTTGGGTCCCCTAACCCGGAGCCTAGCAAATGTTATAAAATTGTAACATGAAGTGGTGACAAACAAATTTGTTACTTGCCTGAGGTTCTGCAGTCCTAGGTTTGGTAACCTGGGTTATCAAGGTTTAAAACCCGGGTTACGACAAACCATGGTAGACGATGCGTGACATTTATGTCTCGCACGCCCCCAAGTCCCAAATCAAAGGATCCAAGGATGCATATAATTATGCACATCAACGGCATTAGGATTTCGATTCCTTTGGGAACGGCCTTGTGCCGACATGTGGCATGTACATAGTACATACTACACGCCATATTTATACATACATAAAATACATATGGCATAAATATATGCTTCTATAATATAAAAATATAGTAATAAAACAAAAATAGAGATTTTAATTCATCATAAAATGGGCCATGAATGATGAATGACCCATTCATAATGACCCATTCATAAATGGGTCATCATGAATAGGTCATGAATTATGGCCCATTATTCACATCATGTATAGCCCATGTTGTGGGCCACGTTCTTTGGTTGAGATCCTAATAATAATTCTTGCCGGATATTTTGACTTATCGCTCATGACAAACTTAAGTGCCTTTGGATCGTTTGGGTTTTGGTCCACCAAGCTCGTTGCTTTGTCCTTTGGATCTTTTGCTTTGGTCCACTAGGCTCGTTGCTTTGGCCTTTGGATCTTTTGGGTTTTGGTCCACCAGTTCTGCTTTCCCCTTAAGAGTACAGGGAGCACAAAACGTGAGCACACGCACAACAACTTGAAATCTATAACAGCACAACTACATGAGATCTAGAATTCAAGCACAAAAACTTAAGAACTCGTCATGCCAAAGCTCACCGCTACGCCTTTTTTTCTCATGGCTGCTGCCCTTGCCATTGTCCGTCTTCCTCCCCCACTGCCCTTCTTCCTCCCCCACTTTAGAAGTCGCAAAGAGATCATGAACTCGTTATTGGTTCTAAAGCAATTAGCAACAAACAAAATAGTAGGCATGCCACTCTACACACACATCACAAGCACATTTGTGCTAGATTCCAAGGCTGAAGGATAGCATACAATTTCAGCATAGTGGAAAGCAAGACTATGGCTCCCATATGCATAACAACATAACCTACTCAAAGTCACAATTGTGATGGCGCCCATTCTCGATCCTGCAACCCTACTAGCTTGAAGCTTATCCGGAGAGTTGGACACAAAAGAAGAGGCTGCAACACCGCATCTGCATATCCAAGGAAACAAGCTGTCATCAACCCAATACCCTTCACAAATCAACAACATACAATCGGTAGGTGCAAATCGGTGGGATCTAGCGCTCCCTTCACGAGCCGCCATATCTAAGCGGCACGCTCCGCACTGATATCCTCATTGAATTGCAAGCTTCATAATGAGCTCCCACTGTCCCCAAGGATCGCGCCTCCCCATCCCATTTGCAAGCTCAATGAGCTCCCACCGTCCCAAGGATCGCGCCTCCCCTTGGCGCAGAAGATGGCGCGCCTCTCCTCCACGCGCATGGGCTACAACCCCCGGAGGAGACACGGTGTTTTCAATGATGTTTAAAGGTTTTGAATATATTTATAAGCGAACAAGCTTCTTGTATGAAAATCACCTTCGTGAGTTGGTGTACACTAGACTTGCATAGCCGGTTGTCTTTGCGTCGGGTTGGAGTCAAGAGCATTTTATTAATTAGAAATAATGCAAAAGGTCATGGGGTGCTACTATTATGTGGTCGGTCGGGTTCACTTGGAGCCAGTCTCATGGGGTTTCATGAGGTGGCCATTATTATATTATAAATTTAAATTTCAAAGTCTTATTAGGTTTAATGAGGTGGCGGATATTATATTACAAATTTAAATTTCAAAGTCTCCTCACGGGATGTCATGGGTTTGAGACAACCATCTATTATAATTGAAGTTTAAATTTCAAGTCTCCTAGACCTCCAAGTAGGTATTATATTTTAAGTCTCCTAGGGTTTAATGAGGTACAATTATTATATTTTAAGTGTCTCTTGGTGTTTATGAGGTTGCAACTTTATATTTTAAGTTTGAATTTCAAAGTCTTTAGGTTTAATGATGATATGGGTTCTAATATTGAATATTTTAATATTAAAATTTAAAAGTTAAATATATTAAATTTTAAGTTCAAATTTTACTTCTAGGGTTCAATTACTATTCGATTTATTTTATTTCTTCACTCCAAAGTTTAATATTATTAAAATCTAGAAATTATTACAGTTGGTGACGCATGTGTGGAGGGAAAGAAAGAGAATGTGATAAATGTTGAAGTAGGTGGCACTTTTCATGTGGAGAAAGGAGAGAAGGTAATAAATGTTAAGTTTGGTGAGATGTTGTAGTTGCTTTCTTTTGATATGGGAGATACCAAGACTAAGCAAAGAAGAAGAGAAATGGATGTAAGGGTGGGAGGCGGGACCCATATGTTATCATTTCAATTGCCTTTGAACATGTGGCACTTCCATTCCATGCCTCTCTCCCATGCCAAAAGTGTAATATTAAAGTGTTACAAAGTTAGGCTCGTGTCATGTCTCTCTCATGCCAAAGTTTGTTACGCTTTTGAAGACCATTATAACCATCGGTAATAAAAGCATAACATCCCCCCGTTTCAAGGCGCCCTCCGCTTCTTGCCACCCGCTAAGGGGGCAAGGGGCATCGGCGCTGTCTCCGGTGTCGCGTTGACAAAGCGGCGCCTGCCTTCTTGCCTCGGTTCCCGTGACGAAGTCCGCTTCTACCGGCTACCGCCGTTGTCGTGGCTACCACCGCCGTGAGTCGGAGCCGCCAACTCAGGTCTGTGGCCGCCTCTTCCTGCGCCGCTCCGGTGGGGGCACCGGAGGAGGGAAGCGGATGTTCTCCCACAATTCCCTGTGGCGAGGGGTCCGCTCCAGACGATAGAGTCCGGAATCCCTCCCAATCTTCCTCCTCCGGACCTCTTACTCCCGTGACCGATCGGCCCACCTCCACTGCGCTCTTCCTTCCGGCCTCCCAGAGAGCTGCCACCCCTTTCCTGAGTGCTCGCTCTTCTTCACCCTCCTTCCGGGAGGTTTGCGTGCCTCACACATGAATCAAAAAACGCGATAACGCGGAGGTGGCTTTTCGCACCTCGCCATGCGGGCTTCACTTGACCCCAAGATTATCTCGCCCCCAGCCCCATCCGGCTTTCCCCTGTGTAGGTCGTGGAGGAATCATTGTACAGATTATCTCCAAGGTGATCCACCTTGAGGTAGTATGTTCCAAGGTGGGCGATAATCTTCGGCGACCGAACGTACCTCTTGTCCGTAAGGTGCGAGCATCGCCCATCCGTTTGGAGGACCGCCACGCCTCGGCGGTCGCCAAAGGGCCGCCCCGGCCGCCACCTTCCCCTTCACCTTCGTGGGTTCCGGGTACCACCTCCTTACTTTCTCCCATATGGCGATTGTAAACCGCCCTCAGGACCTCCACGGTCCACCTCCTAGGGTCCTCCCGCAGGTTCTTGGATCGGACCTCCTTGTTGGCCGCTGCCAACATCTTCCGGGCGTATTCCGGACTAGGGAGACGCTGTCAAAGGTCCAGACGGCCTGGAAAATGTCCAGCCACTCTTGACCCCTCCTCCCAGCCTCCTCCCGGCCCACGGCCCTCCAAAGTCCGAGGAGGATAGCGCTTGAGGTCGGCAGTGTTGCGCTCCACCAATGTTCCTAGCGCAAAACGCCCAGCCGCTTTCTTGGGTCCCATCTTCACACTCTTTGTGTTCATTGAGGCGTGAGGCTCGCAATCTCTCGCCTCGGCCCGTCGTGCTTCCCTCGCTAAGTCGAACTACGCCTGAAAGGTGCTGGCCCGAAAAAGAAACGCCCGAGAGAGCCGGGTGTCGAGCGCGAGAGAATCTGAAATCGCCTGTTGTTTGGAAGAATGACCTCTCACCGCTTTCTCCGTGAGTAACCGCCGCCAAGGGCGTGCTCTTTGTTGTCCGAATACGTGGGCCCGCATGGCTTTCACTCCTCGACCACGCTGCCGCCACGCCGGGCCTTACTGCCACAGTACTTAGCCTACGCCACTGCAGTCGAGCGTGAATACCACCTAACGCCTAATCGGCAACCCTACCTGCCCGCTCACTGCATGCCCCGTTCACCTCTCAGTTCACGTGATACCGGCCTCTGCCTAACTCACGCTCCAACTTCTAAGTTACTTTACTTAGCGATTTATCCCGTTTTGACCCGGTGGTCCTGACTTATCCCGATACTCCCGGTGCATGTGGGAGGTCCTCCGGGAGTGGGCTCAAGGTCAGGGTTACCTACCCCAAGTCCGGAGGCGTCCGGATCACAGGTCGAGTGGGTCAGTACAGGTGGGAGTACAGTCCGATGCAGTCAGAGTGCAATCCGAGTATCTGGTCTGCTTCTTCCTCCTTTCCACAGCCTTATTTTACACTCCATACCTACGAAAAAAAACAAACCCAAATTTTTATTTCTAAATCCCAAGGAGAGTGGTTTAGCCATGCGGCCAACTCACCGCCAACCAGCCGCTTGGGTTTTCCCTCGGTGAGTCCTTGGCATGGCTTCGCTAGAGCTTTGTCGGGCGCTGCATAGGCGGGTGGTGTGACGGTGATCAGGCGCAAAGCTTTGGGGTCGGAATTCTACGGCGGATTTGGTAGCTCGTGGTAGTAGGGGCGTGGCTTTGTGCGGAGGGCGTTTGGGACCATCAACCGCGGCGGTGCTTTTCTCGAACGTGAGCGTGTGGTGCTCGTGGATTTGGGAGTTTTGCAGCAGTGCAATAGGGGGTGGTTTGTGCGGAAGGCCTTTGGGTCCGCCAGCCTGCGGCAAGTCCCGCCTTCCCGGAGCGAGGAGCTGTGCAGCGCCAAAGCGGTGCGCTGGGCGAATCTGACAAGGCAGCCAAAGCATTTTGAGGTGAAGGACACCATGTCACTAGCAACGAGTAGGGTGAAGAACAGGTGGCGTGAGCACCGATAATTCCGGCAGTGTCAAGCGCCTGCAACCAAGATGGACATGAACGCTTAGGCGCCATCAAGGCTAGGTTGGATAGCCGCAAAGGTGTCGCGGCTCGCAAGGACACGACATTCTCGAAAAATTGTGGGGAGCATTGGTGTTGGCACTACGGTGATATGGAATTGTCAACTACGTGTGAATGTGTGTGTCAAGCGCCTGCAAGCAAGATGGACAGAACGCTTAGGCGCCAAATCAAGGCTAGGTTGGATAGAGCCGCAAAGGTGACTGCCCGCAAGGACACGACATTCTCGAAAAATCTGGGGAGCATTGGTGTTGGCACTACGGTGATATGGAATTGTCAACTACAGTGTGAATGTGTGAACTACGTTGGACTAAAGGAGGCTATTGGAGGTGAAGATGAGATCAAGAGGCATTTTGGGGATGTCACTAATGGAACGATGGATACCTCTTGGGGATCACACTCACTTCGACATAGAGTGGACGATGTTGATAGTCTTGTTGAGAAGTCAGATGGGCGGCTCCACGGTGCAGATAAAGGGTGCCACTGTGGCACTTGGGTTCCTAATCGAGAAGAAGCTTGGCAAGCGTGTGAATTGGTTTGAGTACTATTTAGCTGAGAAGAGGAAGGTGGATAAGGCGATGCGATGGAGAAGAAATCAGTGGAAGTCCCATCTCGAGAATACAACGATTCTTCACAACTGTTGTGGTGGCGGTGATGATGCAGAGCGGAGGTTGATGTGGAAGAGTGTTCCACTCTGTCAAAGTGAGCCGAGAAACCAGACGATCCTCCCAAAGAATCTGGAGCTCTCCAGAGTTGGGAAGAGGGAAGCACAGAAGGCCATGAAGAAGGACAGACCTCCGGCTGCAAAGAATGTAGAAGAGGATGCCGGCAAGATGGGAGACGAGCAGTCTCCAATCTGTTGCGCAGCGGCGAGAAAAGTGATCAAGGCCAAAGCACGTGTACTGAGCCATGGGCACCAAAGGTTGTCATGGATGATGGATTTGGGCAACACCAAGGTCCAGCTTGCCGACATGGTCATGAACAGTGGAGGGCTTGACGACGAGTATTCAGAGACTGACAAGATTCAAATTCGTGCTTGACAAAACTAAATATTCCGAGGGTGTTTACCGCTTGAAGGAGAAAAACGTGAGGAACAAGCTCCGGACACCGGCTTCTCTTGAAAACATGAGGATGTTCTCCAGGCTCAACAGCGTAACATGGATCACTGCGGTGTCGGCTCGCCTCCCGCCAAGTCATGCCCCGTCAGAACGGCGTAGTGTTTGTACGTAAGTGTGGATTCTTCTTGCACACGGACGAGGTGTCCGTGACCGATGTTTTCCTTATGGTGATGTGCGCATGTGGTGGGGTGGACTGGGTGCTCCCGTGACGCTCACGGATGGTGAGGTGGTGGTAGGGGTGCTCAAGGGGTGGTGACTCATGTGTTCTCTGGTGGAAGGGTGGGTGATCACTTGACGGGATGGTGAGGAATTGGTCGTGTTCATCCCTGGGTGTCCCGTGAGCTTTTGGTGGCCTTGGTGATGTAGTGCATGGCTTGTGTGTTATGGCCTCGATCGTAGGGGTAGGTCGGTGGTGTGGTGGCATTCGTGATGTAGTGGTAGGTTGGTGGGCGTGGTGGCTTGATGTCATGGTTTCGTGGATGGGTTGCCGGACTTGGTGATGTAGTGGTGGGTGGCGGAGAGGTGGCCTTGGCACCACCTAGTCATGTGGTGCCAAGGCCAAGGTGATCCCTTTCTCACGCAACCGTGGTTTTCCTTCAAAGCGCAAGCCGTGTGTCCTAAAGTGTAATGTGTGTCGGCGTGTGGTACGCCTGAACGAGATGGTGTTCACTCCATGTGGCCATTGCTTCCACGATATCTCTGTATCGTGCACTTGACAAACATTGTTGCCGCCCACGTGTGGTGCAATGCCGATGTGCCCGCATCATGGTTGAGAGCGAAGGGTTACTGATCAAAGCACGAGGAGAAGCTCCTTCCATGGGAACAGGACCGAGACACTTGGGAGAAAGAGTTCCTCGAGTGCATTGGAGACCCGACCATGACACAACGATGGAAAGACATTGAGTCACAATCACCGAAGAATTGGTTGGCCACCCCAGAAGAAAAAATCTTGAGTCTCCAATATGTATGTTCCATGCCTCCAGGTGTTGTTGTCTTGTCCATTTTCATTGCTAAGTCTCTCGACTAAATTTTGTCATTATCCAGGTGCAATTATGCCAACTGACGCCGATGTCAACATATTCTCGCACCGTGTAGCTGATGAATTTGCTTGCAAGGCCAAGGGAGGCACATGAAGCCTACGTGAATTCCTTCGCAGACCCCAATGCCCGGAGGAAAAGCCTCGTGTTGTTCGCGCATGTTTGGGCATGATTACTCGTGCAGGTGCTAGACTCACAAATTGAAGATGACGTTGTCCCCATGAAGCAGTACCACACGAGCCCTCCGTTCATGGACATAGCTCCTACTCCACCAAGGCCAGACACAAGGTCCTCAGGGTTGAAGTTGGTGAGGAATGCACGGCAAGTTGGCATGTGCGTGTTCCTCCCAAAGGACATCGTGTGGGTTTGTGAGGGCATTGCTTTGTTGAAACTAGATATTGTTGTCTACACTTTGAGTACATGTTTGTCCGCTATGCAGATGACCAGCCACAAGACAAGCTACAACGGTGCGCCTCGCCTCGTTGGTCACGGTGTATTGTGCGCTCTTATTGCGATGCATAACGGTGCCTTCCCACCGGTATTCGTGGAGGTGTGGATGTAGGTGATGAAATGGTTGTGGTGTCCGAGTCTTGTGAATCAAGTGATAACTTGGAGGTGGCGCAATTGAATGTGTTGATAAATGTGACGAATCGCGAGGAGTCGTGGTGTTCTACCGTGACCAATATCTTGGATCATGTGGCAAGTGACGGTTCGGACCAAGTGTCCATTTGGCATTGACGACAACGGTGATGTCCAACCGCTTGGTAGCTGTGGTGGTGGAGATCCGTATGAGGGTGGCGCATGGATACCGTGATGATTGGTGCCAATCAAGTTATAGCGATAGGGTTGTTGCGGATGACGCCTCAATCAGCGAACATCAAAAACTTTTGGAGCATCCTCATGTGGAGGCGGTGGCATCGATCCGAACATACTTGCAACTGTGAATCAATGTCCGTGCTCTTCACCGCTTGGTCGACGGACGGTGTTCTTGCAAGTGGTGGTGGGCCCATCATGCCCAATGAAGAAGGTGGGCCTGCGAATGAAATGGTGACTTTTGAAATGGTTGACGAGTTCGCAGCACCGTGGCGAATCGAAAAACCAATGAAGGAAAGGAGAGCAAGATGCATGCGGAGTCCCAGGAGACGCCACCTCCTGGCCAAGTTCGTAAGCCGAGGGAAAAGGAAGAATGGGAAACAGCCCCAAAAGAAACATCCGTGGGAAGCACAAGGGTGCTCAATGGTCAGTAGAGAATGTGGATGAAGTGGCCCACCCATGCCTCAAGGTCTTATGATGTGCGGACACTGCGTGTAGTAACTTTATGGTGCCGGCTCCCAAGGGAAATGTAGAGCATGTGGAGTTCTATGTGCTACGGTATCGACGCTCCGCCATTTAGCCAAGCCGCTTGACAAAGCATGGCAAAGCGGCAAGGTGTTTCCTATTGGCGAGGGTGATCATGGCTTATTATTAAGGGGAGCCAAATTTAGGGGTGTACCCCTCCTTAACTCGTGTCCGTGGTCACCCCACGCAATAGAGGAGGACATGGTTTTGGCAACAAACTTCAGATGATCGCCATCCCAAGGCTACCCAAGACATCTGTATTGGCCGAGCCCCACAATCGCCAAATATCCGACTGGGTGGCTAAGAGGGAGCATGACGAGGGAGGACTCACCCAAGTGATTGTCTTGGCGGTATGGTCGACTGTCTGCGTGGTTTTGAGTTTCTAGGCACCCATGCCTAAATGTAGGGTTGTTAAGGAGGGCTTTTTTTTTGGTTGATCCACATACAATGGTCAGATAAACTTGCCGACATGAGGCAACAAGATTTACCTCGCACTTGACATTAACGAAACATGCCTTCAACCCGCCTTGCATTAGCACATGCCACACAACATCCTTTCCAACTCGAGTTCACATGAGGGATCGTTACGACTTGGGTAACAACTACATCCAAGCACGCCTAAAAGGGCTTCGCACAACAACATGCACGCCATGTCCAGCTATCCAAAGAATGTGGAAGACGGCCCCAATCACAAGACCGTAGCTAACAAAGATGCTTCCATTGCGTAGTGGCAAACCGCCATCAAGAGTCGCCACTTTCCACGCCATCCTTGATTCATTGTCTATAACACGCCCATGTCACAATCATCCTCAACAACACGGCCGACATCCCTTCCGCGAATTGCCGAGCGACTTGAGGTCTTCCCCATATGGCATCCACGCCCCTCTTCAAGCCCGAACACCGCCAGCCACCGCCGCCGGGCGATCTTGGAACTCACGCGGCCAAAACCTTCGCTTCCATCAAGCTCCTTGCGGCTGCCCATGGCTTCTCCCATCAAGGCGGAACCGGAGGAGCTGCGGTGTGTGGGTTCGACAAATCACAAGACCCAAGTTAGAGCACATGGCGGCCATTGCATTCTCCTGTAGCCTGGAAAGAAGTGACTGACCCGCCAGGCCGCCAATTTAAAGCCTGACTATGTGCCACCAAGGACAAGGCCTGTGGACACCACGCCGGGGTCAATTAAAGTGGCTTCAACGCGTGGCGGATAATCATGTGTCCCGGAGACCAGGAACTCAACTTTTAATGCAAATGCCCTTGTAAGCAAATTCCACGGGAATAAGTGTCTTGCATGAATGCAACTGGCATATGCTATGTGCATCCTGCTTTGTACTTCAGGACCCCTAAAGAAGCCATGTATCAACGTGTTAACATGGACAAGACCCATTTGCAAAATAACTTTCTGGTGAACCTGGGCGCCACCTGGTTAGTGACAACCTGGTTAGTGAGCAAATAGTTAGTGACCAGCTGTTTGGTGGTCGCGTGGTTATGTTTGCCAAACGTGGGCCTCGACAATAGAGGGAGACCAATCATTACGCACATGTGCTTTCTAGCACAAGGCTCGAGTTGCTTTCTCTTACCAAGGTGGTCACTCCGTCGAGCTTCCTCTAAAGAATAGCACTCCACACCTTCACTATGTACACCAATTCAATCTTGCAACTTAGGACACGGCATGAAGGGTGCACATTCTCTTCTCTGACACAGTGTACGCCGCTGCCGTGGAGTGTGTAATCGCCACGAGACAACCACTTCTCCCACTTAATGTTGAGTTGCTCCAAGGGCACCACTTGTTACACAAGAGGGTTTGTTTCAACCGTGTGCAACGCACAAGGTAAAACAATTGCCCCTCGCCTTCGATGTCGGCACAACAAACGATCACCAACTTCTAGGAGGTCGGCCATGTCCGACACATCCTCCATAGCATCATCGTCAAGGCCATCAACGTAGTTTCCAAAGCCCTTGTTCCTCCCGAGTAGCAAACCGCGAAGGTATCCAGACTCAAAGATCCCGGCCTCTTCTCCGAGTACGGCCTTCCGTGGTTGTCCATGTGGCCTAATGGATACGAGTCTCCAGATCCTCGCATGGGCGACCACAATAGAGAATGCCGATCAAGACAACAAGACGTATATGCCAACATGCGATTTTCGCTTGAGTTGGGTCCAGAAAAACCATATATGCTATGCATTTTTTTCGACCCAGGTATTGGGTCACAATTAAACGTAACGTCGCGGCCTCGTCTGGGGCCTCGACGCGCCCGCTTGATTTTTTTTTAGGGAGCAGCAGGTAGATTCTAGAGAGAGAATTGACCAAAGGTAATTATTTTTTACTGAATAAAGTAAAATTTATTACAATAGGGTAGAAAACATGCCATGTAAGGTAAATATAATTCACCATCAATGTTGAAACCAGGGTAGTAAGGTAAAAAATGGGCCACTAAGTGAAAACCATGTAGATCTAAAGAAGCTCATAATAGAAATCCCACCAACATCAAGTAACCGGCAAAGAAACATTTCCAAATAATATTCATGCGGATCCGGGATATACAAATAACCAAAAAAGAAACTGTTCTTTGCAAAGTTTTTAGAATGGGATGAAATACAAATTAAAATAATGAAAAGTAACACGTAATAGATTGGTCCCGGACATCGGATCGAAAAGAACAAGCAGAATTATTGATAAAAAAGTTGATCGCTCAAATTGATTAGACAACTCAAGTTATGGCACGTACGAACTGGTTGATGGGGTATCTTAGCCTAAAGGCACAAAGAAAAATCCAAGGAACATCATACAGTTGAACTAATGCACACAAAAAAACAAAGAGTGAAACAGTAACTCTAGAGAGCCATACCATAGACAAACAACAACAACAGAACACACGGACATCACAAATGACAGGACAGATAAATAAAAGATATTTCACACTGAACTTTACAACCAGTGAACAAGACCCTTAACAAAAGAAATTTTGAACCTTCAAACACTGCAAAAAACATTCCAGACCAATAACAGATTGGAGTCCACTAACACAACTCACATCCTACTTGTTGCTCAAGACGCTTAAGGTCCAAAACTTATCAATTTGAACTTGTAGACAAACACCAAACGGATCACAAATGATTAAACATGCAAACCGTAGTATAGAATCACGCATGACAACGGGTCAGCAAGATCCACACGTACACTCAACATGATTATCAAAGACCAAGAAGAAATTGGAAACATAGACACCTAAACTGTAGCATGCAAAAAGGACTTGAAAGAAAACACACACAACGGACAAGGGGAGCCACACATACACAAACCAAACAAGTTTATGATACCTGACATCAGTAATAAGCGTAAAGAAATTGACCTCCAATGGTCCAGGATGTAACAGTTTTAGTCTCCGGCCTGCAACCATACAAGGTATAAGCGAAAGGTTCATAATACAAGCACATGGGATGACAACGCAAGAGAGCAAAAAGGTAGCTCTACAACTAAATCACAATACGCAATGTAAAAATGCAATGGATCGACAAACCAAACTTTCAATGTCAAGACGAGAAGAACGACATAAGATACATTTGCCAAACTTGCCAGGCTGAAATGGACTTTAATACTACACTTGAAACAATAGAGAAGCTGTAAGCAAAAAGCAACATACAACTAGCAACAAAGATTTCAAAGATGTACAAAGTCCCAAGACTCTGCAAAACACAAAGCTTAAGAGATAAACAAAGAATCGAAGCAAAACATATCCATCAAAGGAAAACTCGAACCAAAGCAGTCTCGTAAAATAGAGAACACTTTTGAGATAGAAGCGAAGCACACTTGGAGAACAGCAACATAGGAAAACACTATGAGCTTTCAAGACAGCCAAATACAAGAAAAGAGAGGAAACTCAAAACACCAGAAACCAACCACGCATCAATAGTGAAGGTCGACAAGCATATTGAAAGCACATGAAAACAAACAAGCTATGGGCTCGGGGTCGGCATTGCGCTAGAAGCGGCGGCCTTTAAGTGCTAGGGAAAAATTGCTTTCAAGTCCACCACAGACGAAGAGTAAACAATTGCGTGCAGGACCTTACGCGTAAATAACAAAGAAAGACAAGGCCTGCGAGTGCAGAGCAAAATAAAGAGAAAGACCTCGAAAAGAGCACACATATATGGTAAGAACAAGGAAAAGAGCAAAACACCAAAAGTTCACAAACACAAGCGGCACAAGCTAGATCGGGAGGACCAGACGCACAAAACCAGCCTCAAGCTCAAGCGCCCTAAACACAAATGATCGCCTGAGCACAAATGATCGCCTGACCCACGGAGTAAGACAGAAACCTCAAAGCGACAACGAACGCAAGAGAACCTCGCACAACCAGAGCAGAAGCCGATAAGGGAAAAAGACGTTGTAAGTAGAAGAGAGGGCTTTTATAGCCTATGAAACCCTAACCTCTCTCACTGTCGGCGCCGACAACCTCTCTCTACCAGACTCACTTCAAATTTACCAAACCTACGGTCCGAGGCCAATTTCTGAACCTACCTGCCATCGGGATTGGTGAGTGCCGGCCGCCGCCAAACCCAACCCTAATTTGAATTCACCTAACCTAAATACCGAACCACCAACAGCTGGAGCGTGAGCCAAAGCGGGCAACCAATAACAGATTGACACGCAGGCAAATCGCTGGAAGCCTCTCGAATAGTCTACCTTCTCTTACTTAAGTCCTCTCCTCAGCTGTAGCTCCTTTCCCAAGTGACTCTGCTTCGCGCTCACATCGCCCACCTGCAGCCGGTCAGCGATCGCCATGGTTTTGGTTTTGTGGGGTGTTGCTCGTTAGGGGTTGGTGGAACAGATGCTTGGCACCCTAGTTCCCTTGTGCTCCTCGAACGCTACCTCCGGGACGTAAACCACCGGTAAGTAGTTTGTCTTCACTTCATTTCATGCCGCTAAGGTCTTCGAGTGCAAGCAATTACAATCAGCCGGCTTGGTATGTTAGAGCTCACGAATCAAGATTTGGTCCTTTTCTGGTGGGTCTTGCATCGAATCGTACTGTGTTTCTTACGCTACATACTCATCCATCCGATGTCTCTGGCGCTTTACAGTCGTGAAGAGACGCTCAAGGCACCCCACCATTTTGAACTGGCGTAAGTTTCTTGCTCCCTTGTTGGCCTCTGCTTTCACGTTGGTCGTGCTGGTTTAGGCTTCTCTTGTAGTTTGGCGTCCTCTCTGTCCTCAGTTTTAAACGTCTGCAGTCTAGGCTGGAATGAAAAAGGGTCTTCTTCCATCGTACTGTCCCTGTCAACATTTGTACGTTTTCAGACTCATCTTGACTGATGTTATCGCTTACGCAGATTTTGCGAAGAGACGCTAGAAAGCACCCCACCTACGCGTAAGTTGCTTGCTTGTAAGTTTCTTTCTTGCTCTTGTTGGCCTGATCTTCCTACGTTCGTGGTGCTGGTTAAGGCTTGCTTGTAGTGTGGCGTTTAGGCTTGTTGTAGTGTGGCTTCTACAATCTTGATGATTAGAAAAGAAACCTATGACCAGATCCGCTTTCCGGAAAATAGTAGCCTGTGGTGTAGAGGGGATCCAGTGAGATGTTGCGCTACCGCGATTGCCAAGCCGAAATCGCACTAGCCGGCAGGAGCGGATTACCTCCACAGGCGTTCGGCGAGGTCCACAAATTTGATGGCACTCAAATCGCCAAGGACGCCAAGACGCTCAAATGTTGTTGAGCTTAAGTCCGTAACTTGAAGGCCCCGAGATGCGTAATCGAGTAAGAGATTGTTCACACCGACGAACGAAATTGATTGTTTGGTTCGTGCAAATGGAAGAGGAGAAGTGGGTCCGGAGGAGATGGGTACCGTGAAGGAGGTGATGGCGCAGGAATCGCCAGCCGTAAAGTTCCGCCACATCAGACCAGCCGAGTGTGCGAAGTGAAGTTCACGCCGCTAGGCGTGACGGACCAAGCTTGTTGTTTTCAAGACGAGCTCGCAGCCGCCTGTGGCAATCAAGTCGTGATGGCTCGCCGATTGTTGTTTCAGCGAGCCTCTCGCAAGAACGGGCGTGAAAAGAGAAGGTGGATAGCGCCGCTAAGCGATTGTTGGACAAATCGGCGTAGTTGAGTTCACTTCTGCGTAATCGAGCATGGCCCCGTGAGTTTGTTGTCGCTCGTAATGATAAAGTTTGTGGATCGCCACGATGTCGAGGAATGGGACCGCCGAGCTGGTTGTGTTGAGTCCGTGGAGAATCGCCTCGAGCCGATCGGGATGGGGCCTGTGAACCGATTCGATGCAGTCAAGGTAGTAGAGCAGAGGGATTTGCGAAACTTTGGGAATCGTCGCCAATGCATTCACCGAGGTTGATGTAGCCAAGACCGGGCCGCCCGATTGCGGTGCACCGGGTGAGGTGGTTGTCGGTATGTCAATGAATTGGGTGTTGTAGATCCGGAACACCCATGCACGGACCGCGACATGGGAGTATGTATGTCTTGATGAAGCCATGCCCTTCCTTCCATAACCAAGAAGCCCGAAAGAAAACGAGCTGGCTAAGTGTCTTTACTTTGACTAACTTGAAACGGCATTATATAGGTCGCTTGAAAGACACGAAGACCAAAGAGTCGACCAAAGTGTAACAACTCCATCGCCAAGGTACCATAGCATCCAAGTGTTATCTTTTCTCCTTAGGTGGCCTCAAACAGTTCGTGGTCGAGGTTTGGTTTATGATGCGGTTCGCTAGCTTTCGTCATTGTTTAAAACCTTTGCGCTTACATTCTTAAAGTAGTTTTTATCCTCACATCCATAAGTTTAAAGTCGCCAAGATGCCCAGACGATGTCGAAATCTAACAACAAGTTATCGATTGTTTCTATGTACGGCTCGGGCCCCCGAAGAGCCCGCCGATAATCGCTTGCGTTCTAGGCATTCAAAACGTCTGACTTTTCTATCAGAGAGAAGTGACCGACAAGAATAAAGTAGCCGCAAAACATTATAGCTTTCACCCCGACGATGTAAGGCAACGCAGTACCTTACAAGTTTTCTTGCATCAAGGTTGCAACAGTTTCCAACATTTTCCAACGCGTTTGTAGGTTTCAGAGAGCCAAAAGGAGTTATTCGCACTCTTTGAGGTTAGTGCATGAAATGAAAATGAATTTGGATTCTAATTTAAGACATGTTCGCTCAGAAATATTCTCGTATGGATGAAATCGATAATTTTTCCATCCACGCCTGTGGAAGATAATTAGAAAGTTGTAGTAAATAGTTAAGAGTATCCAAGTGAATTGTGAAAACTGCTATTACGTTAAAACCAAGCATATAGAAATGTAAAGGTGCTTTCATCGAGAAAGAGGAAAAGAATTATAAGCCTAATTCCAAGCAACAACCGAAGAGATTTCGAATGCATCTCTGCCCCGCCTCCCGCCTTGGCAGGCAGGCACAAGTGAGAAGGTTCGCCCTGCCCCGCCCCTTATGCTGTGACTTCTACTCCGGACGTTGTCGGGATAAGACGGTTTGGAACGTCCCAGCCTCTGCTCACTAACGGCCTCGACTGCTTTCTACTGTGACGCCCATGCTTGTCTGCTCCCTCAATACTTGTTCACCTCTCTGCTCACCCTCGCTTCTCCTAATCAGCCAAGCTCCTATGGACAAGATGCTCTCCACTTCCATCAGACGACAAGCAGAAACAGACCGGGCCGAGATGTTCTCTCTAAGTAAGTGACAACATCGTAGGCGTGCAGCATCGCAATGAGGAGATATCTTGAGAGGATCAAGCAGCCTGCATCAATGCCCTTTTCAAGATTGCACTGCCTGGCTACATGTTCGCTTTTGCCATGCCCAATCGCCAAAATGACCATAGCATCTGCAACCACCAACCAAGCTTAGGTTAATCTGCAACAAAGTAAGAAGGCCTACATGCTTTAAATTGACTAGTTTGCCCCATCCGGACTAACACTAATGTTCCTTTTGTGGCACCGAAACCTGCATCGAAGCATCCAATCGCTAATGCAACATGAGGCAAGAAGGTCGCATAAAAAGGTATCGTGGACCATATCATCACCTGATGTAGAAGTGATAGTATTTGTCGATGTTTGTAGACTCGGCTTTGCCTTGACACCGTTTAGAGCTCGCCTCAAAGGCTACACTTATCCCACGGTCGTTGAACACGAGGTTCGATCCCAAGAGATTTGGTTCGGATTGCTACAGTCGCTCCTCACTCTCTCACTCTCATCACCCGCCTCGCCTACTTGTCCTCGGCAACAAACCGTGTGGTGCGGTTCTGGGTTATCTCGCCCACGCCTCCACGCCTGTGATTCCTCTCCACCCCAACACTCTCCTATGCCAATTACAACGATCAATTCATCTACAACGACACACCATAGCCAACCTCTTCACCATTCTCAAAAGAAACATAGCTCACAAATCATCACATACAAACTCACTCATTCGATCCCAAATCTAACTCTCAACGCTCGCTAGCGCACGCCTCCCTTGCAAACGCCTGGGTGACGACTATGGTATTTCTCTCGGCCGATCACGTACGAACACCGACGCGGCGTAGTCGAGCGCTACCACCGCAGAGGCCAACCCAACAAAGAACACAAAGCACATCCAACAACAATCTTTCACGAGAGGAGGACTCTGCTGAGCGAACCCACCGCGAGGGGCCTCCGACCGAACCCCACCCTTCTCGCCTCGCTTGGACGATCACAATCGACGCACACAAAGGGATGCGCCAAGAGACGAAGAATGCATGACAAAGCAAGGTCTGTGTTTATTCATTCTTCCACCCTCCCTTTTATAGGTGGGGAGTCGATCGCCACTCTAGTTTAATGCTAGGGCGACTTGCCAAGTCCAACAATAGGATCCTTGTCGCCCCTTGCAGTCATCCTCTCGCCTTGGTCCACCACCTTGACCGTAATATCCTATGTCTACCGCCGCCACTCTTAAATACTCACACTTCCCAAGGTGTGCACCACTTGGGACAAAACGTCCCTAGAAAAGGTCCCACTGACATCCCACGTCACGCTTCTTGTTCGCCTCGCAGCCTTCAATGTCTTCCCTTCGATGGGTCGCGGCCTTGCCTCCTCCAGGAGTCTTCACCAGACTCCCTCGGTAGCCGCCACGCCCCCCTCGGTGGTAGGTCCTCCACTGGTAGGAGGTTCCATTCCTCCCCACTGCTGTCCTCGTAGGTTCCTCCCCATCGTCTTCTTGGTAGGCGGTCTGCCCCCTACCACTGCTCGATCTCGCTATGGGGGTTCCTTCCTCACACTGGTTTCAGACCGGAGGTACCCTCCGGGGTCACCTCCTCCTCATCAGCAGTTCCTACCTGAGTAGGAACCTTGGTAGGTACCACCCTACCATCAATCTCCTCCTCCCCTTGATGATAGCTCCACCGCCCCTGGAGGTCCCATCGCCGAGGTGCTTCTTGACTTGTTTGTTTGGCTATGTCCGCTTTTCCTTGTACCAATCAAAGTTTCAAATTTCCGTGGCCATTCCACTTGGTGTCGTAATGAGGTCTGCTTTCTTCGCCTTCCTCACCGTAGGCTTCCTCAATCGCCTAGGAGGTTGTTGTATAGGTCGCCACCCTACCACTCTCCTTCTTTGTGCGCCCATGATGCGGACCCTTAGTGGGATGACGACTCGTCCCACCCGGCCCGATTTGTCACTCCTACCAATGCGGCCTTTCTCCACTACCGCCCTCCAACCTGTGGCAAGTCTCCCAATCTCCTTATCTTCTCCATGGCTTCCATCGCCATGCGTTTCACTATGGCGCAGCCTACCGCTCCTCGAATGACCAAGACCTCCAAAGATCCATTAAAACTTCCTTCCGCAGTTCCTTGCCTCCGCCTCATAGGCGTGGTAAGGTCGTCCCTTCTGCGTTGCTCCAAAAGTTCTCTCGTAATGAAGCTCCTCTTTGTGACCCTTGGTCACATTGTCCCATCCTTGTCGCCTTCACCAAGTCGTCGATTTTCCCTTGTAATGCTCCTTCCGTTGCTCCATGGCAACTAACTTCTTTCGTAGGAGGTCCTTCTCGCCTTCAAGGTCCCGGCCTTGTTAGCCGAGATGCCGCCTCCTCCTGCTCGAATGCCTCCTACCCTTGCTAGCTTCCAATTTCTTCCGCCTCCTTCCCGGCTTTCCAACTCTCACCCTCTTGGCTGATTTTGCCTCCGTAAGACCGGTCAATCATTTCCCACACATTCACCAACTTGGTCATCCCGTCGCTCTTTGGCCGATCTAGCACGGAGTGTTGCTTCTGAGGTGGTTTCGAGCTCCTCTCAATTTCTTCTGGCCTCCTCCTCAGAGGTCTCAAGTTCAAACGGCCACCTCCGACATTGTCCACTAGGGCGTCCATAGATCCCGCGCCCACTTCCTCACCAAGAACTCCGTAGGATGCCTAGCTCAAACACTTCCTACCTCCTCCTGCTGGTGCGAGGTCACCAACGCCTCGGCTCTTCCCACACCTCCAGCAAGTCCACACGTTACCTCTTGGTAGGAGGTAAAGCTCACCGTAGGTCCTCCATCCTCCTGGTCCCACCAGGGGGTCTCTCCTACACCGGTGTTGTTGGCCTACCAATCCTCAACCTCCGTAGGTGGTCTCGTATCCTTTCCTCCTTCCTCCGTAGGAGGTCTTCTATGGCCTTCTTCTTGTTGGGTCTCGATCCCGAGGCCTCATGGTTCGGGGCGTGGCGGCCTCTTGCCCAGGGCCTCCGCCTCTGCTCTTCATCCTCTCGGGCTGGATGGCCCCCTTCCACTACCCTCACCGTAGTAGCTTCTATCTTGGCTTCTTCCACCGAAGAACCTCCTCCTCCGATATAGGTGTACGAGGAAGGTAGAGACAAACCGATTCTTGCCCTCCATCCATCACCAAATGGTTCGTGCGCAATCACTGCTCATACGTAATGGTGGCCCAATCCACCAACTTCCCTCGACATCTCATATATCATCATTAAATGGGAATTTCCTGTGCACGCCTTCCGCCACACGTTAGTCCCAGCCATATCTTGGCGAATAAATTCCACTTCCGCCTCCTTGAACAAAGAGATCCTCCACCATTGCCTTGCGACCATACTTCCTCCTTCGAGGAACATACCCATAACCTCCTCCGGATCCGATTCTTGAGAATCAATCACGAATGATCCCTCCCTTGTGGGCTTCCTAGATCAACACGATCCCGGAAATGTCGTACCTTCCACATCCTGTGATGACTTTGACCGTCGCATCCTCCGAACCGTCCGCCTTGGTCACTCTCATTCGTCAAGACACTCGAACCAAGGGCTCGCAAAGTGCCACCTGTACCAAGCAGCCCATTCCATCTTCATCTCAGATAGCGAACGCCTCAAATCTCGAGGTGAAATTTGGAGCGCCTACACTAACTCGAATTGGGTGTTTCTTACCTTTCCCTTGGTGGGCGGTGGCGTGGAGGTTTCCCGTGGACTGCTCCCCGTCCTCACTATCTTACCATCCGCAGTGGGAGCACACACAAGGATAGCAGGATTGAGATTGGAGAGTAATCTATCGTGCTAAGAGAGTGGAGAGCAAAGAGGTGGTGGTTTGGCAGCAGGGAAAACTTCCTGCCTCAACCCCGGCCTCACACAACCGAAGAGGTGGCCTTGGCCCCTTCAATCTCCCTCCAGCTTTTCCACCTTGCCCCACGCCTCGAAGCTCTTCCCCTCGCGCCTCCAACATCGCCTCCGCCGAGCACTCCACTTCGCCCCTGCGGACCCCCTCCAGACTCCTCTTCAAGAATAGCCAGCGGGCGGCGCTGCCCCGACGCCTTCGCGCTACGCCGCCTCGCAGCGCCTCCTGTCGCCCGGTTGCGCCCTCCCGCCACGCTGTAATCGATCAAGACGCCGCCTGCCGCCTTCGAGCGCAACTCCTTTCTCGCTTTGGCCGCCATCCGCTGTGTCACCAAAACGCCTGCTCAAACCCTCAACTGTGATTTGCAGTACATGCAACCGCTTTAATGGCGCCTCCTCGATGGTCGCCATATGTCCGTTCAAAACCCTCAGCTATTTTCCATTTACAACTTAACTAGCCCTTTTGGCATATATAGCCATGCGTAACCTAAATAATCAAGGCCAAGGAACTTCCTATCCCCGAATATTCCTACTCCCCATGGTCCAAGGAATTATCATGCCCTATGTATACCTATCTACCCATGCTTCCTACCGTGTTGAACCTTCTACGAGTCTTCACTTAAGCCCCGAACTCCCTGGACGTCCGAATCTACTTCCCACATGTCTCTATCGCCTACCTACTTCCATCGCCCATGACCATGGCTGTGGCGCGACTACCGATGGCCACCGGCAGACAATCCCAAGTTGTAGTAAGGAGTCTGCCCGAGAGAATGAAAAGCTTCGTCACGCTGTTCGACCGATCCTTACCTTGCGTCCACCTCAACTTTAACATACGCAATCGCGCTTTGCGCCTAACTACTCAATATTCACCGAACAGCCCGGGCCAGGCCAAACGCTTAAGGACCCGCTTAAGGGCCCCAGATCGCTTCCGCACGCCACTCCCCTCAAGTCCGCTCTCTCACCTCACCACGCCATCAACCTTGGAAAAGAACGCAAGTGGCTACACAGCCCCGACCTCCTAACCAGCCTCCGTCTCGGCTCAGACGCCTCCCGAGTTCCTCCGCTCACACGCTCGTCCGCCTGACGGCACCGCCTGACGAACACGGGTCCCGCCGCCTCCCCGCACACACCACCACACGCTAGGGTCCGCTACCGTGACCTTGATCCTCTCCCGAGCCGCTGCGCCGGACTCGTGACTCACGCTAGAGAAGACACACAAAGGTCTCGCAAGAAACGCGATCAACACCAAGAGAAGATGATTTATTCAGTGTACCTCTTATACTACGCCCAAGTCGGCCTTTATTACACTATTCGATGGTGGCGCCAAGACGCCTAATCGCCGCCTACCATCCTATTCCTCCTCCTATCTCCTTCGCTTCATGGGCCTGGAAGGTCCCGGTTCCTGGATTGGTGGTCCAATCTCCGTCTCGAGCTTGCGCACCTAATCGGATGATCCGCGAGGCGGACCCTTCCTCTTCCCGAACTCAGAAAGGCGGCCCGACGACCGCCACACACAACGCTGCCCCCTGCCCCCAAGGGGTCCCTCCCAGGGGGCCACCGACCGTCGCCTCCCCAGCCAGAAGCCTGAGGGACCTCCTTGCTTCCCGAGTCCTGGAGGTCCGGCCTCGACCCCGAGTCCGAACTGAGTCTCGCTTATTCCCGAGTCCGGCCGGGTCCGGCTCATCTCGGGGTTCGACCTCGTGGTCCGACCATTACCGGGTCCGTCCCTGACTCACCGCTAGGTCCTCATCCTTCCCCACCGACCTGTCTTGGGTCGGGTTCCTCCTTCCGCCTTCTGTGGCCGCCTATCCTCCCGGAAAGTGTGCGTGGACTTACCCCGAGATCTGCTGGCCGGCCCCGCCTCCTCGAGGCTCTTCTCCCCGCACGCTGCCTCCAAACAGGGCCACTAGGGTCCCCTGGCCCCCATGCCCTTCATCCCCTTCTCCTTCCTTCCGGGTCCGAACTTATTCAGTCCGGTCCCCAAGCTCCGGACCCCTGTCTGCGGACCTCTTCTGCTGGGTCCTCATCCCTTCCACAGACCCTTGTCTTGGGTGGGTTGGCTTCCTCCTTCCGCCCCTTCGGGCCCCGCCTCTATCCTCCGGCGGGTTGCGGTGGACTTACCACGAGATCCGTTGTATTGGCGCGTCCTGCTCCTCCGAGGCTCTTCTCCCCATTCCGTCGTCTCCAAGCAGGGCCACTAGGGTCCCGTCTTTGTCCCCATGCCCTTCATCCCCTTGAGCCTTGGGGGTCCGTCCAGGTGTGGCGAGAGGCTTAAGGGGCTCGGCGTGGTAGTAGGCAAACCGAGTCAATTTGCCGGATTGCTTCCACATGTGCCCGAGCACCCGATACTCCTTCGCCATTGGTGCTCCGGAGTCGAGCGCAGTCCGCTTGGACCATCCCCCGCCAGTTCGTACCGGAGCCGGCCGACTCGCGAGGCCAAGGCCGCCTCGGCCACCTCCCCGCAACCGCTGTTCGCCCGCCCAGCCTCTGCTTCCGCCTCCGCCGCCAGCACTCGCGCAGCGCCTCCTTCCGCCTTCCTTAATCGACCAGCAGCCTTTTTCTCAAGGCCCAAAGGTTTCGCCTCCCCCTGCTTATCTCGGGAGCTCGCCATCTCCTCTCCAGTGGTCGCAACTCGCCTGATTGCGGCTTCGCCAGTCTCCATTTCGGCGACGCCCGCCTCTGCTCCATCGCCTTACTCCTCCGTCCGCCCAGAGCCGGAGCCGCTTATTCTCGCTCGTGGATCCGATCACGCCCGCAGACACCATTCCTCTCAATGGTAACTTGAGCCGCAGCCTGTGGTCTCTTGCGGTCTTCCATCTCCGCCGCCGCTCCACCTCACGCAATCGACCCGGAGATCCTCCATCTCCTTGTCGGGCTTCCTTCCTCTCTGGCATGGCCGCCTCGCCTCCGCCCCCGCCTCCTTCTTCTTCGTGTTAGCTGCCTATCCTCGCCTCCTCCACCCGCACGATAGTGATCGCGGCTTTCTTAGCCAAGCCTCCGCTTTCACTGGCTTGGCGGTCCACCGCCCCCGCGAGCCTTCTCGCTTGCGCCGGCCTCGCCTCCGCCACTCTCCTCTCCTCGCAGAGGTCTTCACCGCTGGGCCTCTCAGGCTCGCTTCACCGCCACCCAAGGGAATTTAGTCCGTCCCGCCGAATGGACCAGACTTCGCCTCCGCTTCCTCTTCGATGCGGCCGAGAGCTTCGCCTTCCTCCTCGCCTCCCGGGCCGCCAACCGCCTCCCGAGGAGCACCATGCGCCTCCGGTGGCTTCTACCCCTGGGTCTTCGTCCCGCAGAGACTCAAAGCATACCGCCCATGACGGTAGCTGTGATCACTCTTCCACGGCCGCCACCGTGAGGCCCCAAAAGTCCGTGAGGGAGCGGGCATCTCACGGTCCGCCAAGGACCTCCACACCGCAGCCCCGAGTAAGTCCGACTGGTTCGACCTAATCGTCCCTTAGGTCCTCGATTGCCGAGGTCCCGAGCCACCCTCCTTGGCCCTCTTGGCCGCCAATTCCTTATTCGCCTCTCTTCCTGGGCCCTGAGGTGAGGGGTTCGAGCCGACTTGCCTCTCCCGGCGATGACTGCCCGTGGGTTGCCGCTGACCTCGCCTCCTTGAGGCCCCCTCGCCTTCTCACCGCCTCACCTGCGGGCAGGCAGGCACGGCCGGCGGCGGTGGCACCGCCTTCCGCCTCTTCGTGCCCGCGAGTTCCGGGCCTCGCCAGGTGCCGGGTGGTCTGCTGAGCCCGCCTCCTCCGTCAGACTGCTGCCCGGCTGGGCACAAGAGGAGGAAGGGATATCTTCCCACACTTCCCTAGGTGGTGAGGGGTCCGCCATGACGCATGGAGTCCCAGATCCTTCCCGCCGCCTCCTGACCTGCTGGCCCTAGGGGTCGGGCCCCTCAGCGCCTTGCCCGCCCGTCCTGTAGGGCCGCCAACCCTTCCGAGCGCCCGCCTACTCCCCATCCTTCAGAGGTCGTAATGTCCCCATACATGGATCGTGTATGGGATAGTCCTGACGGAGGGCTTCGCCTCACCAGGGCCTCGTCAACCGGGCGAAGATGATCCTTCCCGCCGCCTTCTTGCCATGCAACGCATGCAGAACACCAAGAATTATCACCAAGGTGATCCACCTTGGTGAGCAAGTTCCGTGGACAATGATCCGGCACGCCTCACTTCCCGCTCCAGCAGTCCGACATCAACCAGCTGGTTGTCCGCCGCCCGGCCTCAAAGATCGCCGCCTGCCGCTCTATCTTCCCCGCCTTGAGGGGCTCTGACCGCCCCATCCTCCTCCGCGGTTGAGGCCGCCCCTGACCTCCAAGGTCCATCGCCTGATCTCCGGAGGTTCTTGACCGAACTTCTCACGCTAACATCTTCCGGCGAACTCCTGACCATTTCGTCAAACCTCCGTCACAAATTGTAGAACGATCTAGACTTGGAAACCCCGTTGGATGTGCCCCAAGTGATTTTTTTGTTTTTGGCCGAGTGGTGTGAAAATAAGTCGATACGTAGTATTTATAGAAGAAATGCCTTGGCCTATGGTTTTTTTTCTTGTTTTGATTTTTAAGTTAGAAAATAAATGGTCCGAATTTGGTGTTCCTTGGCCCATGGACTTGGAATGTTCCTAAAAAGTCTATATATGTGAGATAGGGGGTTGGAATAATTAGAGTGTGATAGGTCTATAAGTTTGGGGTCGACTGACCGCGAGTCGAATGAGTGTGGGGTTGTGGATTGGGATGTGGAAGCTCGAGAGGTAACAGAGTAGGGGAACCCGGGAAACTTAACCCTAGGAATGATGTCCGCTCAAACAACGGAGCGCAACGGCCCGGACGGAGCAAAGCCGGAGCGACGACGGCGACGAAGTCGAGCGCCCGGCGATCCGGGGAGGCGCGAGGCGCAACGAAGGGGGAAGGAGCTCAACCCCATTGCGCGACGCAGGAGGAGGAAGGCGCGACCGCGCCCTTGCCGAGGAGGTAGGAACCTGAGACCGACCCCGTGAAATTCGCAGCGAGGTGGCGTTGATTTGAGGCGCGAGACCGTGAAGACTGCGGAGAGGGATGGCGCAAGGTCACCACCGAAATTGTGCTTGCCCAATGGCCGAACATGGATCATTGGAAAGTTCGAGCTGGGAATCGTGAAGGAGTCAAGCCGGGTTTCATGGAAGAGCGGTGGAATTACATGAACTGGGACTGTGCAGAGTGTGCGCGCCACCGGACAAATACCAAAGGGGGATTTAGAGCGAAGCCAGGATTGGGACTGGAGTTGGTTAGAGGGTGTATGGGCGCAGAAGGAGGAGGCGGTTTGGTGATGGAGCCGCCCAGAAAAGAAGCACAAGCACCGCCCGTTAAAGCGGGCGAATTGCGAACCCAACGGGGTTGAGGGATTTGGCAACCAGCTTGATGGGTCCGGTGGTTCCTATGTTTCGCAGACAAGAAGCGATTATTTGTCCGACCACTTGGCCGCTTCCTTCATGAAGTGGTCAAGGGCGAAAGATCGATTAGCGAATCTCTCGACAAGTTGTGTGAAGAGAGGTTGAACTGATTTCCTCCGCCTCGGCCCTCTCTAATCTCACCATTTCGTCCATCCATCTTATGTTTACGCTAACCGCCCGCCGAGGTGGAGATTGTAGCCTCCTCCACATGTGGAAGCCGCTAGGGAGGTGAATGGAAGGCGGAGGAGCCCAAGGAAAAATCGATAGCCGGGGAGCCTGGCGACAGTGCCTGAGGAGGAGAAGGAAATTCCCACCAAAGAAAAGAGGAAGACCGGGGTGAAAGGCGGGCATCAAATAAAAAGGTGAAGACGTCACCAGTCAAAAACGGGCCACATGAAAATGAAAGCCAAACCATGGAGGTGGCGAAGAGGAGGCGCGATCCGAGGACAATTTTGTCGACCGGATGCGATGATGAATCAACTGAGGGTTTAGGGTCGACCTCGGCGGACCCTCCTCAAAGATGGGAAGAGATTTTCAAGGGGACTCCACCGGCAACAGAGGTGGATGCAACCGAATTGGTGAGGGTGCGCACCGGGGAGGAAAGTTCTCGATGAGGGATGGCGTCGGGCCGCCACAACAAGTGGACTTGGTGAGCCGACCACGCCGATGATCCGCCCAAGCATTTGTTGGACTGCTTTAGCTCACCGCCTCAGGGCGACGGAGGAAGTGGTGAAGGCCAGTTTGATTTAAGAGGAGGCCAAGCGCAAGCAATCGGAGGAAGACAAGCGGAACCTAGAGGAAATAAGGGCCAAGATTCAAGAAGATTTGTGCAGTGGCCCAGAAGTTGCAAGCCATGACGAGCAGGAAGCACTCATGGCTCAAATTAAGGATGCCCAGACGAACCAGAGATGCAGGGGAGTTGTTGCAGCCCGAGCGTGGAGGCGGCCTGGAAAAGGCCCATAAGCGGCGAGCGATATAAGCGGAGCGGATGAGGCACGGGCCGTAAAAGACAAAGGGAAGGGAAGGGTAGCACGACCACGAGTAGCGGAAGGAACTACCGAGGAAGGAAGCAAAGAACCGAGGTAGCCGAAACCTCACCTACCAAGGTTCGAACGAACGACGGTGGAGTCCACTGTAGTCGAAACCGCCACATTGGCGCAACCAACCCGGAAGTGTGGGCGGGCGACGGTGGCGCCTGCGAGGACATAGGCCAGCAACTGTGTGTAGCCTACGGAGGAGGGTAAGCACCTCACCGCAGCAGGGGTCCTATTATATTACGGCACATGGATGAGGAAACTTATGTTCCCGGGTCTATATGTGAATGGAGAACGCGTGCTTAACCTCACCGCCCATGTGCGTGGAAATAGGAGGGACTGTGGCCTACCCATCAAAGTGAGGACCAAGTGCATACTTCTACCATCGCGCCCGTGTGGGGTTGGCCCCTATTATGCGAGGCGACTTTGGAGGAGTTGAGCGAGGAGGAGGTCCAGCTTGGGTGGACGAGGAACCGAATAATCCTCAAGAATAGGCGGCCAGGAAGATGCGAAGCCCAGGCGTGGTACACCTCAAATTCGACGCCCAGCAGGATGCGTGAGGTGGAAGTAGTGGGAGAACCCGTCCACCGCAAGGTGAGAGCTCGTGGCAGCAATGGAGGACGAGGGGCCGACGGCCAAGTCGAGGTAGGGCGCAGACATGAGAGGTGGTAGCAACCTAAAGATAATTTGGTTAGGATGTCGATCGACCTAGGATCGCCCGACCATTGTGGCCCCTTCGTGATAGCCATCTTAGGACCTAAAATCCGGGGCATGGTGCCCCACCGTGTAAGAGGGGCAATTAGGTCCCTCAGCCGATAACTCCCGGGTTGAGATCCCCACGCTGTGGCGGTTGGAGACGTCCGATTGATGAGGTGGCGCAGACGCCCTAGGGGTGGTCGAGAGCTTGCTCCGCAACTGGGAGGAGGGGTGATAGCAATCTTGCAGAAAGGAGGAGGAAACCAAGGGATTGGCGGGCGGGTCCGGAGCTTGCTCGAACGCCGCTGTGATGGGGTTCTTCTTCCTTCACCTTGTCCCGAAGTTGTGTTCAAAGAGAAGTGTTGAGTGGATGGTTGGAAGCCCGTGGGGCGAATTGAGGGAGAGAGAGAGAGAAGAGATCGGGTGAAGGGAGATTAAATCAGACGCTGGCGCGAGGTGAGTGAGTGAGAAGAGAAGAATTGAGAGGCTGGTGGAATTGTGTGTGAATCGCGAAACCAAAGGCTGTGGAAAGTGCAAGGGAAATGTGTTTGGAAATGGTGGTGTGGCGCCTTGTGTGTGTGTGTGTGTGAGAGCGTGAGGTATCAGGAACTTTGGTCCCAGGAATCGGTGTGCATGTGTGGAGTCACGCTACGGGGAGACAACCCGGATCCGGCCGCGCCGTGGAAATAAGTCGCTAGGGTTTGTGGGACCCACCTCGGGCAACTACCGGTAGTGGAGACACGTAGTGAAAGGAACGGGTCGGGAGTTAGATCCGTGGTAGTTGGACAAGACAGAGGTAGTAGTAGTTGAGTAGATAGGTGGAGAAGTGCAGAAGTCCGACTTAGGCAAGGTTGGTAGTGATAGAAGATAGCGCCTTGGCACAAACCATTCCCTTTGGGAGCGAATCCTAAGCCTACAACGACATTGAGGGTGGTGGACTCGGCCAGAAAACCCCACGACACGGTCTCAACCCACAACAGGAACACGCCTATGCCACTCTTCGACTAATCCTCCCGCCCTCCAGCCCATGGCTTAAAGTCCTGGAAAGCGCACATGTTGCTACTTACTGTGTTCCATGGCTCCTGACCTCACTTTTGGGTCCCATTGCCTCTTCTCCTTTCGTCACCGTGATGGAGACTGGCACGATGGGCCCTCTTCGGCCGCTGCTCATGCCCAACTCACCCGTGAGCTGCCAAGATGCCCGAGCTGCTCAAAGATAGGCTGAGGGCTTGCCATGAGCGCAGAGATCATGAGAATTGTCTCGAGGTCGCAGAAACGACCCTCCGCCGCCGCACCGCTGGTAATCACCGCGGAAGGTGCCTCTTCCCCCGCAGAATCGCGGCCGTGATGGCTTACTTCGACCTTCGATACCGCCTTACGCTGCATTTCTTTGGCTCTTGCCACAGCTGTGTCGCGGGCGTGACACTTATAACTACTGCAAGGCCACTGTCTCGTCACGCATGCCCGACCTCCACTGTGGTCCCACGTGAGTCCGTCTCTCACGACTCAACTTAAATTAATTTCCTCGGGCGATTTATCTTTTGACCCGGGAGGTCGGACTTATCCTTACATTCTTGGCGTAGTCCCGGAGTTTCAGAGTGGTACGGGGTCCACTCATTCGAGTCCCGGAGTATACTCCGAGCGAAAGCACCATCCGTTTATTCCTCCTTCCGCCTTTATTTTACTATTCGACCTACTAAAAACAAACCCCACTTATTTCCTAACCCCAAGGGGAGTCCATAGCCTGGCCAGCTCGCATGAGAAGAAACATTAGTGATCATGTGCAGCCCAAACTGGCGAGTCCATCGCCTCACCGGACATCCCGCCTCTCTTCCTTCACACCGAGGCCTTTGTCTTCACTGCCACGCCGGCCTCGCCATCCGCTTTCGGCCCCGCGGCCCGAGAACAACTACACTTCGGAAATCGCCGCTGTCCGATGCCGATGCCCCTCCACCTAGTGACCTGGCGTGGAAGTGAGATGCCAACGCCATTCCGCCTGCTGTCTTCATCCCCATTCTGGACCTGCCCTTCCCCTCTCTCGACATACTCTCCTCACCTCGCCCTCCGAGCACCTCGTCTGAATTTGTGTCCTCGTATGTGTCCTCCATCCGCTCTTCCCACCGCTTCATCCTCATCAAGCACTAACATCCGAATCGAATTAATTCCAAAGACACTTACCCGAATTCCGCTTGGCCTCGAGGGTTTTAGCACTGCGTTGAGCCCTTATTCTGACCCTCGATCTTTCAAAAGTCCGCCATGTGTGGTTCTCCCCGCTCATCACATCCCACGCTCATGCATTTTTGCTAGTGGCCTGAGTGCACCAAATTCGTGATTCTTCGCCCTGGGGCCTCCATACTTTTCTAGGAACTTGAACTCCCAAACAAGACGTCCACACCGGCCCCATGGGTTTGGCCTTGTCCATTGGATTTCTCCAATCTCGCTTTGTCTGAAAGCGATGCCTTCGACGCAAAAGTTCCGTGTTGTCTAAGTTCAACCTGCGCCATGTGACAATATCCTCCGGACCTTTTCATCCGCTGGAGGTTTCAAAGCTCGGCTTTTTTTTTCCTTTCTTCTCCGCTAAGGCGATGCCTTTGCCGCCACATATCTGTTGTTCCGTGTTCGAGTGTACCGACTAAACTCGACCTTATCATGGACTTCACCAGAGATCTCGGGAACTGTGAAGCCACTTCAACGCACAGCCTTCCTTCCTTGCATGGCTAAGTCGCCTCCATTTGCCCGAATCCCATTTGCTGCGATGACTTCCATGAACTTTATGTCGTGGCACACCGAGGCCACCAAATGTCAATGGTATAAGCTTCGCCGCCACATTCCTTCCTCTTGCCGCCACTTGTTAGCTCCAATCATTGGTCCTGACCCACCGCAATCCCCTTTTCCGTAGTATTCGACAAGCTCCTTGTTGTCCATGTCGCCCACAACAATGCTGGCCCATGTTTGCGCAACATGGTGCCTCCGCCATGACCGCCTGCAGAAATTCCCGCCCACACTTCGGAGGGCCGCCGCCAAAGCGAGCAACACTACCCGCGTGCCATCGACTCGCATCTTCCTGAACTGGAACCGTCTGGGACAACCGAGGCGAGGTCCTCCTAACATCCATGTCCTCCTCCATCTCGTGATCCGGATCCCATATGGCATTTCCATGTGCTCCCAATCTCCACCCTTCGAAATTTCACAGACCACAACCACTTACATCGCTGTAGTTTTGGGAAGACGTCAGATGCTTCCTTGTGAACAAGAAATTCTGGTTCACAATGTTACAACACGGCAGGCCTCTCGCTCAAGATCAAACCTGACAAAGATGAACATGTTGAGACTCACCTGTCCGCAAAGGTATAGGCACTCAAACCATGTCTTCAAGCCGGAGTTCTCCGAAGGCGAGGAATTGCTTGACTCGGAACGCCGGGTCCCGCTGTGCAAGCCATTTCGCCTTTGGTTAGGATAAAGCGGAAGATGGAAGATAGGAAACGAGTAGCAAATCATGGGGATGGCGCAGATTGTAGCCTCTTTCAAACCCGCTGCCTCGCCTCCACCGCACTGCGGTCACGGACAAAGACCACCTGCTCGCACTTGACTCGCCCATGTGATCAAATCACAAGCAATAGGAAACTTGTTCCTTGACTCCATCTCGACATGGCAGGCCAAACCGCCCTCCCTTCCTCCGCCTACCGACAAATTACAATGTTTTCAATTGATGGAAATTGGGGAATAGTTTATGAGATGGCAATTTATTCCGCACATCCTTACATGCAGAAAGCATAAAACCAATGGACTCACATTGATCGCTTGTTATCCGCACTTCAGCCGTTATCCATTCATGTTTTCCGCCACCGATCTCATTCCAATTGCATACGACGAAGGTTGACAAGTGTTACACGCTTCCTTTACTCCTCTTTCTTCACATAACCGGCTTTGCAATGCGCGTGGAAGGCAAGTTTCATACAAGAATTTGTTCTGCTCACACCAATCGCCAAAACACGCCCATACATCGGCTTCGCTTTCCATCTAAGAAAGGGTCATGGTGATACTCTCCGATTTCTCTTCCATATGAGGGGTCAATACTGTGGCACGTGGTCTCTATTCCAAAGAGGCGTCACCCGAGCTCCCCACATGGTATACAAGAATCCCCAATGACGCCATCCTCCGCCCCTATATGTGCACATTCTCCAATAATCGGACCACGCTTCCCGCAAGGTACCTCCGTGTAGTCTCGCATCTCATCTTTTGATGGCGGTTGTTGTTGTCCGTTGTTTGGCATGTGATCGATGCCTTCTCGCCTCAATGCACTCTCCACGTGATCTCGACCTTCATCTCATCCGCTTCACAGACAATGTCTTGGGGAATGGATGTGGGGTGCGCACACATCCTCCCGACGCCTCCACGCTGCCATTTTTGTGTCCGTTGAGCCATTCCGCGACAGTAACGTGAGATGACTCGTTCCGATCTCCCAGGCCCTCACCATTTATATTTGATCGCCTTGGGTGTCTGGGCGAATCTGCGCATTGTCCTTGTTTAATTCTCGTACATACCATTATCAAGGACAAGTTTAGGGCGCATCGCTATTTCCCATGATCATGCTCTGTCCTACATATGTCACATGGCCTTCATGTCTGTATGTGGAAAATGTCCATGTTTTTCGCATGCATGTGCGCCAGCATTTATAGGCCGGTCGTCCTTGGGTGTCAGGAATAATTAAGTACCATTACTCGATGTATTATACAATATTCAATGTATTAATACACTATTCGATGTATGTCATCCCGTGCCATTATCCAAGGATAAATCATCCGTCATCCCAAACTGTGGTAAAACCGGGGCACTCCCGAGGTCCTCCCACTATAGCGCCACACTTATCCTAATCGCCAGCTTTGGGTTTTGTCCCATGAGATTGTGTGAAAGTTCGAGGCCTTATGATGATCATGACCACTCGCAGACACAACTCTCACCTTCTAAACAAGCAAGGCGCCTTTGCTTGCAAAGAAAAATCACCACTTGCATCGTCAAACCAACTGACCCACTTAGCGGCCACATGTGTGCCCCGCCTTAACCAGCAGCCCGCCTGTGACCTCCCACACCGCGATTCGTCTACTTCTAAGACCACTCTTCTCCACCTGTGGGGCGCCTTTTACTTGACGGGATCATTCCCTTAGGCTCGCCTGTGGCCTTCCACTAACACCTACACCTCTAATCCTCTCATCTTCTCATCTTCTCATCTCTCTTCTCATCCTCTTCCTCCTATTCTAACCTCGATTCGGGCTTCTTGGCCGACTCGCCCTTACGGCTGGCACAGGGTCGGCCTCCACCAAGTTCTTCCTTGGAACTGGTGAGTTTGACACCACTCACCGTGGAGTCTTTCCTGTGGGCCTCGGGTCTCACCGAAAGTGTTCCACAGGCATCGCCACACACCCAGGCAAAGCAATTTCACAACAACCATTCACAAGGGAGCAACTGTTTAGGCACTTGCAGAGCAAGTCCTCCACCAAACACTCAAGCCACAACTGACTCTTCACATCACGAAATTTAAGAAATTCCTAATGGCAAAGGACTCGATGAGGGTGGGAAGGCAAAGACGTGATACTTTACTTTGTGAAATCCTCCTCCTTTTGCAGGAGGCCTTCCACATACACCTCCCTTAGGTGACCCTCCGCGGGTCACCTTTTCCAATTTCTATTATTTCCTACCGCGATTTAATGCCACGCACCTAAGTTCATCTGGCCTTGGTGAAATTCTATTCTGTAATTTTCACCCAAGATCACCAGGATGTCACCTATCTCTCCTATCCTTGCTATTCTCTCATAGTCCATTTATGGCCTTTGACCATATCCAGTCTTCACCCCTTTGGATTAGGGATGCGTCCATGGATTGGCTCCCTCGCCTCCTTTTGCTCTTGCCCCTTCGACCTTTGTCACCTTCCTAATGTGTGCAGTACAATCACCTTCCTCCATGGGCGGCGCCGGATTCCTTTGGTCTTCTGCACCGCCTTCGCGCACCTTCACCTCCGCCGCGCTTTTCCCATCAGCACTCATAGTCTGGGACTCTTGGGGTAGTTCATCACCTACCATGGTAGTCTCAATTCTCTCTCCTTCCCCTTCTTCCTCTCCATCGGTGATGCCTCACGGGGTGAGTTCCTCTTTGCTCCTTCCTTGCTGGTTGGTTTGTCTAGACTTATCATGGAGCATGTTCTTCAAAAGTCTTCTTCCCCAATTGTCAGCCGATGTCTAACTTCTCCGGGCCCTTTTTGCATTCGACTCTTCTCCTGGCCCTGGTTCTTCTCTTGCTCGTGGGGGAAGGGAACTTCTCACCCCTCCTTCTTCTTTGTGGTGGGTCCTGCCTCGTCCTCCTCGTTGGTTGTCTCCCCACCTCATTCATGTCGCCACCCACAGCCCGGCTCCTAGCGATTAGCCACCCCGTGGTACTTGTTCACCGGCAGTGAGACTACCAGTTGTCTACCAGGTAGTCTGGCGACTACGTGGTGAGGTGTCACCTACCGTGGTAGGTTGACCCCAGGGAGGTGGGCTGTCCCCTCACTTGCTCTTCGCGCTATCTTCCACCTTTGGCGCTACGGCCGCTCCTCATCTCCTCACCCGCCCAGACTCCTCGAGTCCATTTCCTTTGATGGCCTCAGCCAGGCCTGGCCGCACTTGTTGCAGCACCTTTTGCCGATCATCATCATGAGGACCCAATGTCCTCCTCTACAAACGCAATTCGTTGTTGGCCTTCAAAATTCTATTGTGGAGGGCGAGCCCCAAGCTATGATATTGCATTTGGAGATCATCAATCAGTGGGCCCTCTCCACCTCACACCTACCTTTGTAGGCGTCCCTTGGTCAATTCCCCACCTTGACTTGGAGGGTTACATTTCCTTGCTTCCTTTAATTTGGCCAATTTTGCCTCAAGGGCATATTCCAAAATCGCAGCTTCCTCACTACCGGTGCACCACCTTCGATGCTCCTCCTCTTGGAACCTCCTTTGTTCAGCCACGGCCATTTTGCTTGGCAAACTTTTCCTTCTCCTCTGCCAAGGGACCCTCTCAGCTCCATTTGCGTAGGTCTTGAGCTTCGCCCAGCGCTTCTCCAAATTGAACCTCCGATCTCATGAATTCCTCTTCCATGTCACGGATCTTGATGGCAGGTATGGCCATCATCACGCTTCTTGGCGTCCAATTCTTTGGACCGCTATCTTCCCCCTCGCCGAGCCTGTTTTGCCTCCGCTCTTGCTCTGAATTGGCTGTTTAGCCATACATCTCCATGAATCCCTCGCGACACCTTCTCTTGACTGCACACGATCTTGAGCCGAGGTTGGTTGCATCCACTGAGTCACCATATATGTCATGCCTTTAGAACCCGGATTGGTGCACACCCCACCGGCTGACTTCATTCTTTCCCACCAACCAAAAACCTTTGCACCGCTTCTCCACTTGCATAGGAGGATGCACCATTGGATATCTTGGACCGCAGGAAGTCGACATCCGCGGCTCTCGCAGCCTCGATGAAGGATTTCTTCGGCACGTAGTGCCTCTTTAATATGGCACCGCGCCACGTGCTCCCCTTTCCGGCCTCGACCCAAAATAGCTCCACAAAGATTCTCGCATCCTCCTGCTAGACTTGGGTACCGCCACAAAATAGCTTGGTCCGTGCAAGCCTTAAATTGCTAAGTCGCACCATCCGACCACATCCAATGCTCTCGTGGACTCTGTATCCATTTGACAAGAGTCCCCAATGTAGCATAAGGGCCGGACAAAGAGAGTGTCAGTCGTCATGTCATCACTAATGTAAAAGTGGTAAAACTTCGAACATTTAGGGTCCTCCTCCACCACGCCCCATCCGCATATATGTAACATGAACTAGAATAGTAACTTGATCACTATGCCAAGGCATTGATTGTATCTCATTCAACTTGAAAAGCATAGTATGAAAAGTCCAAACTATCACATCCTGAAACCAATCAATGCACTTCAAACCTGTGGCTTGCCATCTTTGGACGTAGTCATGAAATGAAAGCAACAATTTATCCTTAAGAAATTCAATCACGATGATGGGTTTCAGAAACTAGCTTTATTCGACTTGGAGGTTCCGCCTCATTCACTCCCACCTTCCGATATTCAAGCACCGCCACTTCACTTCATCTCCGAAAATGCTTGTGAAACCTCCTTAGGACAGAGGGCCAGCTTGAAACTCCACAGTGATTTACCAAGCAAACATTTTCGCCTATGCCACCTCATCCGGGCATAAACAGAGTGCACCATCTCTGGACGGATGAAAAACATCTCCGGCGCGTGGCACTTGTCCCCTCCTCGTTCCTCCACACACCCCATGTACGCGGCACACGAGGTGCACCTTTGATGTGGCATCAAGAGCGTTCGTGAGTCTTTCAAAATGCCATCTCGACATGGTAACAACAATGTACATTTCTCTGGATTTGATGAAGAAGGGCTTCAGTCAATGCTCACAATCTTGATATCCGGATTCTCCTTTTGAAAGCGCAAAAATTGGCACATCTAAATGGGACACCAAGATGTGACCAAACAAAGTAGATAGAGTGGAGCGGTCACAGAAAGGACACAGAGCCACATGAAGTGCCCCACTCACAAAGTGTGAGCCTTGTATATCCTCGAGTGAACTCGAAGCTATGAACATGAACATTGCAGAGAGCAAATGATCGAGCTGGCAAAGGAGGAGCCAGTGATGAGCCAGGGAGCTGGAACCCGACCAGAGCCGAGAGAATGAGAAGGAGCCGAGCAAATGAGCAATAGGTAAAATGACCGGAGCCAGAGCAAATGACAAGGAGAGCAAATGACAAGGAGCCGAGCAAATGAGCAGATAAAATGACTGAGCCGTGAGAAAATGAATACAGCTGTGGCAAATGACCATGGAGCGATAAATGATCGAGCGGCAAATGACCGTGAGCAAGAGTAACTAAACAAGAGCTGTGGCAAGCATGGCGCAAGCAAAGAGACAAGAAGTGTCAAGCGAGGCCACAGAGGAAACTCGAACATGCAGAGTCAGTAGCACGAAGCTGCGGTCATATACATAGTGATGATCCCGACGGCTTGTCAAACAAGTTAAAGGGTTAGTGGCGTGTTCAATTGCAAGAATAGACTAGCTTGCACTGGCAAGGAGACGCGCCACCACCAGCGCAGCACGCGCGGAAGCAAAGAAAGAGAAATTCGTGAACCGAATCACCGAGAGGTATCTAGGAAATGGATGATGTGCGTGCGGAAGACAAGAGGAGCCACCACGCCTCGCATCCTTGGAGTTGGAGGAAGGCCTTGACGCCGACTCCCAAAATTGCAAAATTTCCTTAACCCCTTGGGGCAAACAATCGAACGAGCCTTCCCCCACACACCAGCCGCCTCCTCGTGCACTTTGCAAAATCGCTGCGGTTTGAAGATGGCGTACAACTCACCGACCCCAAGGACTCGCCCAAGGCGCCAGCTTGCCTCACGTTAGTTAGCACAATATTCATAAAGGTTTGTCTTGCCTTCAAGTGATCGACGCTTGTACACTCCGCATTTTTCACCGCCGATGTTTTGGAAGCGAGGGATGTGGCTCGAGCCTTCACCCCTACGCAAGAACGGGGAAGAATTCCTTGAGGCCACGAAGCGGAAAAAGCATCTAACACCTTAGCCTTGCTATCGAATTGAAGTGGGCAGTTCTACAACCGAAAACGTGGCCAAGTTCTCGAGCACGCCCACATTGTGCATCACAGGCCCCATCACGACTGGTGAGATCCCGCCTTTGCAGGAAATCGCCTTGACCGCCTGGATGAAAGAGGACCTGTCTTGCCCTCGAGACTAGTTCCCTCCTCACTCATTGAGGGTTCTTCGATCCCGAGAAGCCGCCTCACACCCACCCTCCGCCGTATGATTATCACCGTGACAATCCTCCTCCATGCGGACTCCCGCCTCTTGCCTAACATCCGCTACGCACAAAGATGCTCCATCTTCCACACGCAAAGATGCAACTCGAATTTGCTTTTCCTCCACCGCCCAGTGCGTGTTTTGCACCTCAGAGGGAGGCGCTGAGCCATTCAATTCCCTTGCTCGCCCGGACGGGCTCCCTTCCCGCCTCCTCCTCTCGCAGCTCAAGATCGGGGCACATGGTTCACACACGGCACCGAGCGCCAAGCGCAGCTGGTGAAAGGTCTCGCAGACGTGAAGATGGCAGGTTATGCTCTCATCGGTGACAAGTGCTGCACCAACATGGGTACTTACCATCTTTTGAAAATCCCGCTTAGACAAAACTTTGAAATACAAACAAGTTTACACTTGTTTGTGACCATGCTTCACTTTCAGTGTTCCATGTTCACTTGACGACTGCTCTTGAAATTCGCGCCAGGGTACAACTTTGAAATTCCCGCTTATTCCAAACTTTGAAATTTGAACAAGTTCCAACTTCAGTGTGACAAAGACTCACTTTTAGTGTTCGTGTTCACTTGACGTTATGCTTGAAATTCAAATGAGCTTGGTTGTGTGTCTTGTGCTCACTTTTGTATCCAAAGCTCACTTGTCCATCCATGATCAAGTAATTAAATACCAAATGCAAAATCATATCCTTAAGATCCGGGCATTTCCGTGGACTTGTTGCCATGCTCTTAGTTTTGGGAAAAAACTTGAATCACTTGATCATTATTCTAGCGAGGAGAGTTTTTGGAAGGTAAATATGTCCATGTGGACATATTTCACGTTCGTCGGCCCCACATAATGTGGTCTACCTAACTGCTTGCACCCATGCGAGGGGGCAGTATGTTCTATTAGAACAAGACAAACATCAACAATCCAGAATCCATGGCTGGTGCCTACATATATAGGCAAAACCCCGGGAGTTCTCGATGAAGTGTCCACCCGTATCGATGGTGGGCACTTTATAATCCTACTTTCCTTGGCCTTGAAATAATAATATTTTATGTGTTTAACAGCCTATTCGTCCTTTTCCTTGATTTATGATTTTTATGTATTTTCTAATATAAATCGCTATCTATATGCGCTATATCACTTACATGCATAACCATGCATATAGATTGCATGCGCCATGACACATCACCCGCCACATGTCCACACATCACATGTCATCCTTCATCTCCATACGCATGCATACATGGCACACATGCATGGCATACATGTCATGTGCAGGCCATCCATGGGCCATGTACATGACATCATCAAGCACTTGATCGGGCTTATGCGAGATGCTCCAATCGATATCTAGTCATTTCAAGATTCTTATGCCGGGATGCTCTAGTCGATATCCAATCATAGAGTCTTAGGTGCTCTGTTTCCCATACAAGACAAGATGACATGGCCGCACAGCCGTGATAGCCGCATGCCTACCTAGCTGTCACAAAGCTAAGTCACTAAACACCACCGTCACATCTCGATCTCCTTGGCCTTGGCCCGAGCAACACCTAGATAATTGTCCTTGGCCTATGACCAAGGGCACTAAAGGCTGGTTTGCCTAAGAGAGGACATGACCCCCAGGAAACTTGGAGGCCTAGCCACCGGTTTCCCACAAAATTGTCTAGACCATGTGGCCTAGAAAAACACAACAATGCTACCAACGCCCCCACCATCGAGAACGTAGCTTGTCCAACAGTGGTGCGAGGAGGAGGAATGGCGTCATCTTGAGATCCTCATCATCGATGGGTCTTCTTGTGCCTCTGCTTAATAGTAATCTCGCGCTTGAATCAGATCACAACTTTCTTCCACAAAGCGCTTGCATCGAATCGGGCTGAACAGGATGTGCCATCTGTCCATCCATGTCCCCGTAAGCTGTTGGGTATAATTGAAAACGAACTGGGGAAGTGTAGATGTGGCGAGCCTCCGAGAGTTGAAAGCATTCTTCTCCTCTCGAGTCCAAGCACGATCAACATGAGGGGTCCTCAATTTGTTGGTCGAATGTAAACCGCGAGGCCATCCTACCACATGATGCCGTCGCAAATGATGGAACACTCGAAACCATTCCTTGAGAAAAATCAAGCGACGAGGGTATGTGTCCTCAACAATTCCGGCAACCTCATCCCATCAAACCATTGATGCATTTGGAAGTGATGCTGCAACTTCCTCCATGCACCCTCTCAGATAGCTTGTCCAGGCCCAAAGGCGCTTGTGACTGGAGCTCAAACAAATCCTGTTCCGGGATAATGCTCCACCGCATTTTCATGATGCTCCTCAACATACTGAGAAGATGTGAAGCTCATCATAACTTGGTGGAATGCCCTGCTCATCATATCGGGAGTAGAAGATGCTCCACTTACCCGCATCTTCATCATCCACAAATTGGGGTCCCATCCTCGAAACTTGCTTGAATTGAGACACTCATAGCAAACTCGGAGGGCATGATTCCAAGATCCACCTCGGCGAGACCTCCTCCATGGTGATGAAACCGCCCCTAGTGCAACGAATTTTCACAGACCGAAGCATAATCATGTGCACTGAGTAGGATCGGAGGCGCTCATTGCCTTGGCGGTTGCTCCGCCGCCTGCTGGGAGGCGATCTTGGTGTCCTCCGGCTGCCGCCTGACGTCCGCTCGGGTTGAGACCGCTTGCCTCAACTTGCCGGCTTCCATGTTAGGGAGGATGCTGGTCGCCCCTCTTGCGCTTGAGCGGTGGCCTCCTTCCGACGCTTCACCGCGTGATAGGGCAAGACTTTACGCCTTCTCATGCACGATGAATGACTCATGGCCGCCCTATCCAAAACAATGAAACCTTTAGAAACCGTGAGGAATTCTCAACTGAGCTTGGTTCTTGTGCAAATGATATCCTCCTCGTAGCTATGTGTGCCCTCTTTGTTTCGGTGAATTAGACCCTTGCCTGCCTCTCCTCGTAATTCCTCTTCACAATTCCTTGCACATGCAGCCGGCTTCTCGAACAACTCTCGCCTTAGCATGTGCAAGATCCCATTCTGAATTTGGCCCCAAGCATCTTGTGTCCTTCTTCACAGCACTGCAATCAGCTTCCAACGTGTGTGAATTTAAGACACACATCGCACCACCTTCGTAAGAGCCACGTCACACTTAGCACATTACTGCTCACATAGCCATTCTCCTTCCGGAACACCGTCCGGGTTTGAGGCACAGATGGTAACCACCATACACACATAGCAACATGAATTCTCCATGTGTGCCCACACTCCTCACAGTGGCAAATCACCTGGTGGCGTGTCGAGGCACGTGTATCCAGTCGGGCAAATGGCATGGAGCCAAATGCTTCATGTGTTCCTTGCACCTTCGCCATCTCTTCCTTCAAGTTCAACCACACCTTGCTCACCAACTCGACAACTCTCAAGATAAGCCTCCGACATCCAACGCGTGCTCGGCAAGTACATCTCGGATGCAAACTTGCGCTTTGGGCTTCCACGAGCCCCACAGATAAGCATACCTCACTGGTCCCGGTGGGCCACAGCCAAATTGTCCATAGCCATGGGAAGAATTCTTTGAAATACTGCCTGGCTTGAACTGCCAAGCACATTTGCATCTTTGCTCCAATGTGGATGGACCACATTCGCAACACTGCACACGTCCGAATAACAAAAAGTATGGATGAAACTTCCAAGAGCGCACACCGAGCACCCAACACGATGTAAGGGAGCAATTCATCCCAACACTTGGGCTCCACAGTAATGCAGTATTTCCTTAGTGCATCCTTGAAGGTCTGCACTAGCCTTTTCCGCTGGCCATCCCTGTGGATGATCCTCGATGTCCTCCTGTGATCAATGAGACTCGTCAGCAAGGTCCGGAATTCACCTAAACTCACTCGGTCCGTGAGCACCTCTGCGCAGCTCCCAAATCGGCTGAGCACACACGCAGAAAGCTCACTGGTGTAATGCGAGTTCTCCGTGGTAAGAACTACTTCAACCCACTTAGAGAAATGCTCAATCATGACCATGCAATGTCGGTTACCTTGCTTTGTGAGAGGAAGCTCGCATAAGGTCAACCGACCATCTAAAGAATAGCCCCCCGATTGGTAGGAGTGCAACACCACATCACGGGTGTTAAATCTAGCTTTGATCGCATCACATGCGCACACTTAGCCACCACCTTCTCGACATCCATACATCCCCACGTACGTACTCTTCAACATGTGGTGTCCTCTTCACACCAAAGTGGCCAAGGGTTTCGTGCACCTTGGTCACTATGCCCACTCTTTCCTCGGGACTTGGTACTTTCCTCACGAGTTCTCCTTCGATGTGACTCACCATCTTCCCATGAGTATCCGCCACGCTCGAGTTTAGCCAAGCCTGCTTACCATTCCGCAGCCTTCCTTCAAGAATCAGATGGCTTGAGGATGTCTCCAAACATCCCCGACGGACTGACATGTCCTTCTTCATGATCATCTATCCCGCCATGAGTGCCATGAAGCCGCCGGGTGCACCATCATGTGCCCCTCATCCTGCCGAGCTCTGACATCCTTGTCACTTCATCGCTTAGCCCATCCGCATTGTGATGCACCTTGCACCGCCTGCACGATCTCCATATCGCATTTCGAGAGCACCACCGGCTAGCTTACCACTCAACTTCATGTTGGTCATCACCAATGAAGTGATGATCCGTGACTGTGAAAACGCCTTCCATACGATAGACCTCAAATGCAATCGCCCATACCGCAAGAAGACACTCTCCCTCATATGAGGAGTAGTTCATGAGTTGTTAGATCGGCTTGCATAAGCTATCACTCGCTCAACACCATCTCGCACTATGTTGTGACAACACCGCTCAATTCAGCTCCATGCAGAGTGAAAGGGTGATCAAAATTCCCGCAAGATAGGCTTCTCCGCCAACTGGTCCCAAGATCTTGCCAAGCCCCCTCGGTCTTGGTCCCATTTCCACGCAATGTCTTTCTTCAACAGCTCATGAGGTTTACATGTGAACCGAGGTCCTTCATAAACCTGTAATAGTTCACCAAACCTGGAAGGCTCTAAGAGCGCATCCTTTGGTCTAGGCATTTGCATCACGGCGCACCTTAGCCACCGAGGCATGATGCCTCCGGTACTATCTCATGCCCCAGTACTACCGGAAAGCAAACTTGCATTTCTTAGGATGAGCTTTCAAACGAGCTTGACTGTAGCAATATCTCTAGATGCTCCATATGTTCTTCGATTGTCTCATCAAGACCGGATATCATCTATGTAGCAACGCACAAATGGCCTACTCTAGATCCGCATTCTTTGGAAATATAGAAGCATTTTTCAGCCCAAACGGCATTGTCTCCCACTCCCAAAGCTGGTCCTTCCCCGTAAAGTCTTGCACTTGTCCCGCTCTTCAATCACAATTTGGTTGAAGCGAGCGAAGTCCAAGCGGTAAAGAACTTTGCCTTACCTATGGCATCGAAAATCTCGTCTGAGTAGGCATGCTCCATAGGAGTCACCTCGCTTTAGAGGTCGGTAGTCGCCACACATCCTCCGTCCTTCCATTCACCGTTCTCATCCTTCTTGAGCGGTAGGACGCAGCATATATTGAGAGCTTGATTTTCTTATCAACCCCGCTCAACAACTCTTGACGCTTTGTCAACAATCTCCCATTCTGCTGAGCGATGGCGGTCCTCCTCAAGACGGGCTCTTCATGAGTCGTCACTACTTTGAACTTGATCTTCTCATACCCACCTCCTTCCAAGAATGCAAAAGCACCCTTGTTTTTCTCAAGCATGTTGATGATTTTCGCTTATCTTCCGGCTCACATCTTACGCAATGTGCCATACATGAACCTCTTCGACACTCTTGGTAGAGTCAAGATCCACAGGCCATGTCAATCTCTCCAGCAGCTCATCTTCCTCCGCCTTAGGAACCTCTTTATCCTGCAGAGTTGGAGGAAGGCGCTTCCTTCGGCTTCGAAGTTGGAACGCCTCAGGCTACAATCGTATGTCAAATGCCTGCCCAAGCATCCGCATCTTGCGATTCGTGATGCCCATGGTCCGAGTGTCCTTCTTGGCAAAGCCCATCGCTTGCTCGCGTTCCTCAACATTGAGCTCCAAGCTCATTCCCTTCAAATCCGTAATCACACCATCTCCTCCTCCTCAAGGCATAAGATTGCGGTGCTCACCGAGTTGGCCATGCCCTCGGCTTCCCCTACTCGATTCTGTGGTAAAATGGCAACTTGTCCATCCGCTTCATTCCAGAGCACCTTCCCAACTCTAGGATGTCATCCACGACCTTCCGCCGGAGTCGTTAAATTCGTAAGCACCCACATTTGTCCAAGAATCGCGAGCCACACTTCATGATCAACTCATTGCCGAACCACGCCCGAATCTCTTCATACAGGCCCTAATTGGACGCTGTCCATGGTCGCACACATTCTCCAATGTACCAACATCGTGATTCGCAATCTGGACTTCTCGCGTGATTCGCGGCGAGCTCGCCACAACAAACGCCTTCACCTTTGCACCGTCAAAAATGTCTTGCATTCCCATCCCATCGATATCCACTGGCTTGACAAGGCTTCTAGCGCCGCTTCCCAACCAGTTCACATCTCAGGCACCTCGATGACCTCGAATCGCTTCTCGCCAGTGTTGGATACCGCTTAACTCGAGGATTCGACCCCTAGCGGCTGAATCTTCTCATCCTTTTCCACGCAGTATATTGCCGTATCGACGCCACACGCAACACCGCCGCATCGCCCCGAGCGAGCTCCAAATGGATGCCTTCGCCCACCTTCCATCGTACTAGAGCATCGCCGATGCGGCCGATCTCCGACTTGGCGGGCCTCATACCGGGATCGACCTCTCGTGACATGTGTCCGTGAGATTCCACGTCGATCCTCCTTCCTTCTGGTTTTCGAACCTCGCTTGATCCAAATATTTCGAGCGCACAACCTTAAGCACACCTTCCGCTCTCTTGGCTTGGCATCTCAGAGAGGATAACTCCGCCTCCCACATCTCATGTCGATGCTCACTCGAGCACTGTGGCAATCATGGCGCTCGTCATCCTCGCCCGCTCTTGCCACCACTCCTATTCATCCTTAGAGGAATTTGCAACATGCGTGAAATCTCCTCCACCGTAATGGTCTCAGAAAGCTTCAGCGTGCAAGGGATCAACCCCATGGCGTGACGGTGAGTTCCATCCGACCCCGAAGACATCATATGTCTTTGCACCGTGACCAAACATCTCACTTCAACGATGCTGGCATCCTTCGTGCGTGCTTCAATTCAATCTTCACTCCTCGTCATTCCCGACTGCCTTGGTACCGCAGAGGTGGTGATGTTCACGCCGAACGAGCTTGTGTCCTGACTTTAGTGCCTCCGCACTGCTCCCGAAGATCGGATCCGCTCCGTGTCTACAAGTACGCATCGGAGCATAGCCATCAAAGGTCACGTCCGTGTTATCAATCATGGCAACACCTCCTTCACCTCGCCTCGCATCGATGCTCGCCACACAACCGGCCATACTAGGAAGAGATCCTGGATTCAAGCTCCTTCTCGCCCATTCTCGCATGATGTTTTTGAAGTTGTTGCCCTTCACTCCCGGATCCACAAGACTTCATGCAGCACCTCCATGGCCTTGTCCAAAGAACGCCTCAATGTCTCGACCGATCTTGACACCTTCCGTGGAGTTTTCCTCGACCGACGGAAACTCTCCGGCATCTTGGTCGATTCCGCTCCGACTCCTTCAGGACGCCTTCACCAAAGTCAACAGCCTTTCTTTTCTCGCACCGCCATCATGCCAAACGCCTCATCTTCATCAGTCGAGAACAAAATCCTCCGCCTGCTCCGGCCATGTTGGCCATCTCCTTCTTGAGCTCCTCCACTTGCCCGAGGAGAGCCTTACGACTTGGGCCCTTGCCCTTCTCCTTCTCACCGATGCAAGCTTGCCGGATGAGCTTCCCAACACGCCTCCATGTGGCCCCATCCGCCACAAGACTTACAGCTTCTTGCCCTTCCACCCGGCTTGTAGTCGCATTCAACGCCTTGTGCGCCCCCAAGATCCGCCACACTTCACACCGCTTGACTGCATTGTTAGTCGGCCTCCTTCGCACATGTGGTCTTGCCATGTCCGAGGATCGGCTCCCCGATCGGTATCTTGGAACAAACTCGAATTCCGTGTCAGACCCGTCTGAAGGGCCCTTCACGACTGTGATCCTCCAAGTAAGCGGCCATCGCATCTCCTTTGAGCACCTTCTCGAATTTGATAGGCGCCTATCAACCGATATCTCTCTCCCATCGCTCCATGCGAGTCCATCACCTTCCTTCTTTGTCTCGCGCAATGCGCCATGAAGATCTCAGCCTCCCTCATCGCTCTTGACATCCGTGTCTTCCACCGTAACCTTCAACTGAGGTAAGATGCACGCAATGTCTCATTAGGCTGAAAGAAAACCTCGTTCTCGGATCTTTTCGGTCAGAGGAAACATGGTGGTTAACTTGGCGAACATCAAGTCCACGGATGCTCGAGCTTGTCCAAGAGGGGTGCAATGAACCAGCCCTCTTGGCCGCCTGCACCGCTTCTCTTCTCACCACCTTCGGATCCCAGCCTTCTCATCTCAATACATTAGAGCCTCACCCGCAAGGTAGGATGACATCTTCATGAACGCCATCCTCCGAGTGAACTCGCCCTTGTATTTCATCTTGTTTTCCGCCATTGCCCAACGAAACTTCTCCTCGAACTGCAAGACATGCTTCCATGTTTTCCATGAAGACATCGTTCTTACTTGGTGTGAACTCAAGCTCCATTCTACTCTCGCCCAATCAGAACTGCTCTCCTTGTGATGGGCGTTGTCTCGTATTGTTCGTGTCCTCTTGAATGGCGAGTAGACGCCGTGCACTTCTCCGATCGAAGACGCGCAGTGTCCTTTCGTCACCCACCCCGATCTCGTGAACACCATCAATGGTTACTCCTATGCACCACCGCACGGATGTTGTCAAAGGGCAAATTGTTTTCCACCGTTAGCCCAACCAACTAGCCGTAAAAGTACATCCACCGCCTATCCACAAACGGCTATGCGTGCTCTTCTCACACCGCTAACTCAAGAATCGTGAGACTACACACCTAAGTCATAATCAATGGCAATCGTCCATCGAAAAACATCAGCCTATCTCTTAGTGCTCGCAACACTCAACCTTCTGGATCGCACTGCCTCCCTGGTTGGATGGTGGACGACTTCCGCCTCTTCCTCCAATCTCCAGCGCCAGATCAGATATCTTAGTCCCCAACAAGAGGATTGTTGATGTGGTGAAATCAAGGAAAATTCTCCCAACTAATGCAACGAACCACAAGAACCTCTAGGAGACAAAGACACGTAGGACGGGGCTCCTATTAGAACAAGACAAACATCAACAATCCAAGAATCCATGGTCGGTGCCTACATATATAGGCAAAACCCCGAGTTCTCGATGAAGTGTCCACCCATATCGATGGTGGGCACTTTATAATCCTACTTTCCTTGGCCTTCAAATAATAATATTTTATGTGTTTAACAGCCTATTCGCCCTTTTCCTTGATTTATGATTTTATGTATTTTCTAATATAAAGCTATCTATATATGCGCATAGCACCGCTACATGCATAACAATGCATATAGATTGCATGCGCCATGACACATCACCGCCACATGTCCACATCACATGTCATCCTTCATCTCCATACGCATGCATGCATACATGGCACACATGCATGCATACATGTCATGTGCGTGCCATCCATGGGCCATGTACATGACATCATCACACTTCAAAGATCGTGGCTTATGCCGAGATGCTCCAACAAGATTCAGTCATTTCAAAGATTCGGCTTATGCCTGTGATGCTCTAGTATCCCATAGAGTCTTAGGTGCCTGCTTCCCATACAAAGAATAAAGATGACACCCACCTGTAGGCTCCGTGCGGCGCGCCGTGCGGATGCGGGCGCCCGCGGGCGCGCCAGAGGCGGGGCTCCCGTTCGCCGGGCTCACCGGCCTCCGCTCGATGCTCCGGCCATGGAGGGCCTCCACGCACGCCCACGCGCTTGCCGCCGTGCTCCAGCACGATCCGCGGGATGGTGGGGGAGGTCGCCTGGGGCCACCACCTATGCACGCCGCAGGGCGCCCGCGCAACGCCAACAAGAATGCCGCGGCGCACTACCAGGCACGCTCCGGAGCGCACTACAGACGCCCGGGTGAGGCGCGGATCATCGCCCCTCCTCCGCTCAGGTGAGGGCGCCGGAATTGCTGCCTCCTCTTGCCTGGAATTACCGGCCATATCCATTTCCTTGAGCCCGCACAGGATGACGTACACGCATCGAGATGGCTTCCAATGCGCGGAGGGAGGCCTTCAATGCTCGTGTAATTTTGTTGAATTCCAGCCTCGATGGAATTCACAGCATCATCGTGCCTCGCAGTGTAATTGGTAGGGCCGTGGGTCCAAGCTTGCTTGCATGTCCGGTCGAGTGCGGCGGTGTAGAAATTGTGAAAATCATCGCCACGCTGAGGTGGTGGGCACAGGCACGATGGAGCCTCACGGCACGGTGCAAGGCTATTGTAGGCTCGTGGGTCATTCTCCGTCGAGGCGACCATGTCGTGCACAAGGCTTGTACGTGGGTCATTCTCCGTCGAGGCAGCCATGTGCCTTGGTTTGCATGCCACGGCAGCTCTCCATATTGAGAACTTCTACAATGGGACGACTCCTGGAGGATCATAGCATGATGTAGGCTCTGATACCATATTAAAATCCTAGCAGTAGGATTGTGCATCTCTTGTATTAGTCTAGCATTATCGAGATGCTATCCTCACGAAGATTGTGCATCTCTTGTATTAGTCTAGCATTATCGAGATGCTATCCTCACATTTACGAGCAAGGCGAAGTGGAGGCGGTGGAGGAAGTGCAGTTTGATGGCCGCGCAGTGAGCAGGCAAGGAGCCTACCCCGGCCACGTCGGGGCGGCCTTCTGAGCCTGTGGAGTCAGGCGAAGCGCACCATCGTGGTGATCGAGGACCGGCGTTAACAACCTCAGCAGGCGTGGGACTGCTGTGAACTCCTGGCGCCCTGGCCGGTTCTTCGTCAGTGCAATCCACTTCTGACAACCCGGTTCTTATTGGCGCGGAAGGCGAGTCAGCTCGCCAGCCCTGCACAGCGCGCTCAACGTCTGCTGCGCCCCGCTTGCCGCTCATGCTGCCTCACCGTGACCTCTACTTCCTCCGCTCGCCACCTCCATCTTGGCCGGCTGCGTGTTGGATTCGCCGCCGGGATCCCGCCTCGAGGGCCGCCAGGCGTCTGGCGGATGTTGGTACCGCACCCTCATTTCTTCTTTGCTTGGCTCAGCCAGCTGGGTGTATGGAGAAGCTGAGGAGGTGGAGCCCTTGGTGAAGAATCTGGCGTTCACAGGCTACTGCGCCTATCTTGGACTCTCATTGGGCACGCCTCCAGGATCGGATTAGTCTCCCTCCTGGGGTGGAGGAAGGTGCATTGTGAATTCTCCACACGGTCCTAGTCTCCTCCGGGAGTGGAGGAAGGTGCATTGTAATTCTGCCATGCGTCTTGTGTTGCTACGTCCTCATCGTTCGAGAAGACCGACACGTAGTCAATCGTAAGGTCGATACACTCACATCCCGAGGATGCGATTTGAAGAAAGCTCATGAAGGCCTCCCAAGATGATGAGATGGAAGCCTGGGCCATACGGAATGGAGTTACGCAATCCTCATGCAGCGGTGAGAACCACTCAATGGCGACCATGGCTTGATATATGGTTTAATGCGGTCATTAAGGGGCTCGCATCGAGCAATACACACACGCGGTAACCTTGGGCATCACGAGAATGTGCTTAGGGTTTCGAGGTCTGTGTTAGAGATTCAATCTCTGCTACTTACTCTAGTATATTAGGATATACTAGGATATTGCACTATCGAGGGCTTACCTCCTCGATAGTTGCCTAGCCTAAGGGCTATATATGTAGCACCCCATGCACCTATTGATGCGTCTTGTGGAGCCTATCTAAGCGGTGGAGCTTTGTGTGCCATCCATTACCTGCTTGTAATTGTTGATCTGTCCATTTGCCTTGCCCGGGTGGCTTGCGAGCCTTGTGCAATTCTAACATGGTATCAGGCGGGAACAGTTGCGAGACTCGACAAGAGGGGAGTCGCGATGGCAATGAGCTTAGTGACCTAGGCGAGCGGTGGAGTTGGTGCGAACAGGAGGTCAAGATGGCACGTAACTCATTTTCCATAGGGCCACTTCCGGTGTCCCCACGCTCGATGGAACAGGTTTCGTGTATGGAAAACATCCATGAAGGTGGTTCTCATGGCGGAGGACGGGTTTGCTATTGCGGAAGGCAAGGAGCAAACCTCCTCAAAGAGAGAGACCAATTAGAGAGACCATCACAACGCCTCATATACATGAGTCTCCGTGGTCAAGCTAGACGCTGGAGATCCCACAAAGGACAAGCAACCGTGGATCTACTCACCACAAAGTACGGAAGGAGGCGAGGTTATGCACTGCTCACCCAAGCTCAAGTATATCACCTGCAAATGAGGAGCACATCGATACCTTCCGTGAATTGTTTATTGCAATGGAGGCATCCGACAAGATGTATGCGATGCCCTGTGGATTGCGGTTATTCTTATATCGCTCATGCCCAAGCTTGGTCGTGGTTCATCGACTTCCTCATAGCCCAAGACAACCTCACATGGGAGGAGGCGACGTCACGTCATCATGGCGAGACTGGATGCAAAGGCGGGGTCCTCAACGGGTCCGGAGCATGCGATGTTCTGGGAAGGAAGAGAAACAACACGAACAAAGACACGCAGGGAAGTCCTCGCAGGACACCAGTGACCAACGAAATGAAGAAGGGACAATGTGAAATGCTTCAAGTATGGTCATTACGAAGGAGTGCAAGGACAAGAAGACCGCGAATCTCACGGAGAGCGAGAGTCAAGACGAGGTCGCAGAGGCAAGACTTGTAGAAACGCATTTCAAGAATGTCGCAAGACACGTTGTAAACGACACCGACAGCTTGACTGCATGTACATCCTTCATGGTGAAGGATAAGGAACTTCTTCACAAGTTCGAGCGAAGTCGGCAGTGCGCTGGGGAATGACGAGATAGGAGTTCGAGGTTCGGAGTATAGGTAGCAGCGGGAGGTCAAAGCGTGGAAGGAGCGCTCTTTGTCCCTAACCTCGCGAATCTCATGTCCGTTGCACCGTTGTGGCGGCAGTCTGCGGGTCCTTTTACGAAGAAGGAAGTTTTATACGAAGAATGGACAAATGCAGCGGCGTAGTGGCGAAGGCCACGTCACGATTTATACGGATGGAAATTCACGATGACCAAGAGGTTCGATGTAGAGAGGAGGAAATGCCTTGTATGCATGATTGGGCATACCAACTGCAAGTTTCTCCTGGATATGGGAGCAAGAAGCTAGTGACGGGCATGGAGCTCAAAAGGCGAGAACTTCGATGCATGCGGCTTGCATGAAAGGCAAGCACCCCGATCATATGTTTGATCACCAAGAACAGTTTTGGAACTTGTTCACTCGATCTTTGCGGTCCAATGCAAGTGGACGCAAGAATGCTCTGCTACATTTCGTTCATTGGCGATTACTGATGACAGTGGTGTACTTCTGCGGAAGAAGAGTGATGCTCTCAAAGCATTTCGGATGTTTAGAGCGTGCGAGAAACAAACCGGCAAGAAGTTGAAGAAACTTGGACGGATGGGGAGGAGAGTATTTGAGTACACTCTTCAAGGATGAATGCACGCGGAATTGAGAGGCGATTGACGACTAACGCCTCAGCGAGGCGAGGATTGCCGGCGGAAGAATCGCACCATCTGCGCTTTCTAGCATGCTAGCGAGTGTTGCCTAAGTATTTACGGGCGAGCAGCGGTTACTTGACGCACTGGTATATGTCGATAACCATGGCGCTAGGTGGATCTATGACACCTCATGAAGCAGTGGTGAGAAACCAAATGTCTCACTTGAGTGTTTGGGCTGCGTAGCATATCGCATGTTCTAAGCAAGCTGCGGAAGAAGTGGATAGCGGAAGCATCAAGTGCGGCTTCATTGGTTATGCGAATGAGCGAAGGCTTCTGATTGTGGGATCCGTCGGCAGCGGATGCATGAAAGTTACGATGTCGTGTTCGATGAGAACAATATTGGAAGTCATCACGGAGAACACGGTACATTTACGGACCTACGAGTTTATCCGAGGACACCTTCCTTGTCCCGGATCCACCAATGACGAAGGATCACCACACGGAGGTGATGGTGAGGACATCAGTGAGGTTGTACCACCTATTGTTCCCGAGAATTCTCGGAGGAGGAAATTCGGAAGTAACAGGCATGTTGAGGAGTTAGTTCCGGCGCCGGAGGATGTAGAGGCGACCAATAGCGGCTATTAAGACGGTCGACAAGGGTTCCGACCTTCGCGGAAGGTCCTCGAGAATGCCCGACTCAACATGGTGAGCGGACGATGGTGTTTTCTTCTCGAAGATGATATCCGCTCACAATTGAGGAAGCAAGCGGACTGAAGGTGAGTTGTGGCATGAAGCTATTCGCATTGAGTATAATTCGATGCTCGAAAACAACGTTTGGGCGTTGGTTGATTTGCCACCGGGAGAAAGCCGCGCAAGTGGACTTTCAAGAAAAAGTACAATCTTGACGGATCTCTGGAAAGGCATAAAGAGACTAGTGGCTCAGGTTTCACTCAAGTGAAAGGGACTCGAGGAGACCTTCTCCCGGTAGTTCATGAATAGATCTCAAAGGCGTGATTCGGATCTCATACCTCCGCACCGAGGAGATGGTGGCGATATCTTCACCAAGGCCCGCCAAAGTTTGCACATTGCTCGATCTTGGCGGTAAGTAGCTTTAGCTTGAAGGGAGTGTTAGAGATTCAATCGCTACTTACTCTAGTATATTAGGATATATTAGGATATTGCACTATCGAGTCTAGGGCTTACCTCCTCGATAGTTGCCTAGCCTAAGGGCTATATATGTAGCACCGTGCACCTATTGATGCTGCATCATGTGGAGCCTATCTGCCAGTGGAGCTTTGGATGGCATCGTGTGCCATCCATTACCGCTTGTGTCCGCTATGTGTTGATCTCTGCCTGCCTGTGCCGTGCTTGGCTGTGCCTTGTGCAATTCTAACCAGGCATCTGCAGCTGAGCAACTCAGCTCTTGACCTGCTTTTGAGATCCGAGACGTTGATGCAAGATCTACTAGGATGGAATTCGGTGCTTGCCGGTTGCAAGTGGAGCAACCAACGCATAACTTTTTGGGCACTGGCTATGTGCTCGGATCAATTGGGCAGTGAAGGACATTGCTGAAATAGTATGTCATTTCCAAAGTTGAACTTTCTGGTTGCATTAGAGATGATTAACTGGAGGAGAGACGGAGAAGGAGAAGGAGAAGGAAGCTGAATTTGGTGAAGGTTCACCATCGCTGCGTAAATGGAATTGCGCACCAGGAGGAGGCGCCCATGACGTTCTCTGATGCTTCTGATCTGGATGCGTTGCTGGATGCTGAAAGCAGCGACGAGGATGACAGTGATGAAATGGAGGTACAGGCCTCCACAGGCGGATCGATGATATCTTCAAGGATTTTGACGAATTCGGGCTGGATGAGGGGTTCCGAGGTCTGAGCCGCAGCAGGAGTCTGCAGGAGGCCACGCCACGCGGCACGGGCGGGAGAACGTGGATGTGGACCAATTCGAGGAGACTGAGGGTGGTCCTGCTGTTGCCAGCCCAGCCTTGCCTGCAGGAGGCCGGTTTTGGAGGAGGATTTACGACACGCAGACACTTCAGAGCCGTGCAGTTTGGATTCCCAGGATGAGGGTGACGATGTGAGGAACACTGTCGTTGCTGATACCTGGGAGGTGGAGGACCAGGGTGTCAGGGAATTCCGTATCACCACATCCCTTGCCGCTTATCTGTCGAAAACCCGGCGTGCAGCCTCCAGTTTGCCACATTCTGCACACATGTCCACCAGGCTGGTGCCCAATTACTACGCGTTACCAGCTGTCCTTTTTGAGTGCAGCTCACTGCCTTTCTTTAAGGCACCAGTGCTTCCACACGTAACATGGTCAGCCAGAATGAGGCGCTCCTGCTCCATTTGTCCATACAGAACAAGCGTCTCATGTCCGAGCCCTTGCTGGGCATTCCCAGCTATCAGGGCAGTGCATGTCACCACATGTTTGGTGTTCATGCTGTCAAAAACCTGGCAAGCAACTTTCAGTTTACTACATTTCAGGCAGTGTCGTCCAGGATGCCCAGCTGCTGGAGTGGGCTGATGACAGAGAGGATGGAGTGGGCGCCGATTCCCTGTACGTGGGTGCTCTGTCTGACGTTCAGAGCTCTGCGTCTGGCATCTCCCAATCCAGCTCAGAGGCCCTAGGCAGGGAAGATGGTGGGATGCCGGAGGATATGCTTCAGAGTACGAGCACCAACTTGTTTGAGGGAGACAGAAAGCGGGAGCGAGCTTTGTCGGCGGTGGGAGGTAAGGAATACTTTCTCAAGTCAGGGGCCTCCAAGTGACCACTTGGAGGCCGGGAGCTGCGTTTGCAGCAGCTGCAGCTGCAGCTGCCTCTCGGTTATTTAGGAGTAGAATGATTGCTGACTTGGAGAAGTCTAGCAGCTCACATCTCTCTTCAGCTCATACGCCTGAGGACGACTCTACCTTTGGTGATCCCTCCACATCAGTCCACAACCACGACCTTGTTGAGGGCGACTCATTATTCCAGTCCCTAGGACATCCAGACCTGACTGACAGCTCGGGAGTAGCTCAATCTTTGTCTTCGCATACACCTTTGGCTTGTCGCCCTTATGTTTTATCATTAATGCTTGTCGAGGCACGGACAACCGTCAACCTAAGACGTCGAAGAGAAGCCATCTCGTCAGCAGGAGAGCTGGGAGGTTCGACCCCTGCTTTCTGTGAGTGACTGTCTCGTCGTTGTTTCAACCAGTCATGGGAGAACTATGTTTCAGAGATGCCGAGAAAGGCACAAAATTTATCCTCGCTTTGGTGGAAGCCATCGTTGAGGGCTCTCCAACCGAAGAGATGTCAGGAAGGCATGGTTGTACGATTCCGTGACTTTTGTGTGCCTCTTGCTGGCATGTGAAAATGTGGCATCCTTGGGTGTGGGAAGACAGCCACACAGGCAGATTGTATGACAGGGACTCCAAGCCAATGTGTTTGTAGCTGGCAGTTTGACCAAGCTATGTGCAAGAACGACGGACCACGTCAACCTATACCCGCCTTTTTGTCCCAATGTACGTCATCTCTGCAGGCCAATTCCATCATCCACAAGCACCACGCACATGACGATTGATTTTTGTGGTGTGGAGGCATTCTCCTTACTAAACATATTGCCTCATCCACTCGTCATGCGCGGCCCAGGAGTGCTTTTCTGTGGGAACTATGCCGTCGAGTCTGCTCATTGCCTCAAAAGGCTCCCGCCCCTCATGCACCAGTCCTGCACGACAGCAGACAGTCAGTACACTGAGGAATGCGATACCGTCTGGTTGCAAGCCATCCTGTTTCTCTGGACCAACTCAAAGTCCACTTTACTGTCTCCTTCATGGCGGGTGTAGCCTGCAATCAGTGCATCCAGATGACGGATGCCTCTTAAGGCAATGTCTCTTGCTAGCCGAGTGAGCCAGAGGACATTTAAGAGGTGGCCAAAGAACAATGGCCTGGTGTTCCACAAATGAAATAATAAGGCCCAGGCTGAGTAAGAGTAATGGCCGTCTTTCCACTACCATGTACTGCAATTGGGTTGTTGCTGTTGCAAGTGTCGTAGTCCGCTTGTGAGCTTACTTGCACCACATTATGGATGGCTACCGCATGTGTGAATACTGTAGGCAGATGAGATCGGGCAGTTTAATGATGAGAAGCAACAATAGGGAGGTGATGTGAAATAGAGTTGGGAAGGTTGGAACACCTACATAGTGTATCTCCTACACGGTATTTATGCTCGGAGGCCCAAGAGGTGTAGTTCACATTAGCGAGACTCGGCAAGGTTCAACCAGCCTCATCACCCACTTCAAACTGTGTTTGCGCAAATACACCATGCACAAGCACAATGTTGATTGCAAGCAAGAGGCCCAGTTCTACACAAAAGCTGGCGCTTCATGTCCATGTTGGGCAGTTGGCAGAGATCACAGCTATTAGCTCGATAACACAAACTTTCTGGGTTTGCCGCTAGCTGGGAAGTGGAATCTCACGGAGATGAGCTCACAAAACTGCTGAACTGACCATCGACTTGCCACTTTATGTCAAAAGAAACGCAGCATGGCGGTTAGAGATAGGCTCCTCAACTACCGTTTACAACGACCAGTTCATGGTGTGAGGACAGCACCCACCACCCACATCTGTAACTCAGACCTAGTAGTCATGCCTCAACCGTTGTCGAGGAAAGGTCATGTAGGAAGCAGCGAAAGGAAAGACTGTTTGCCTGCAAGAGGAAGCCACCAGATGAGTTCCGTTTAGAGTGCATGTAGGCATGGAGCGAGGTCCAAGACTTCTCGAGCAGGGCCTGGACTTTTCGGTGAAACAGACAGTAAAGGAGCTTGACAGAAAGAGAATTGAAATAGGTGCAAGCAACAATTTACAAGCTGCCTACGTCTAACTGTGCAAGCGCCTTACTACGGAAGTGATTGAAATGTGTGTTTGACAGAAATGTTGACTGTCAAAGACTGTGCTGTCTCTGCCTACTACAACACAGCCTGGTTCAATGGCTGCAAAATATTAAATCGCTTCGACAGTGTGCACCATCTGCCTTGAGCTTAAGCCAACAGAGGAGCCCCTCATCTGGCACCGCCCTTATTTCTTTGCATAGTAGTGCTGCTTCTCGTTGGTCAGAGATGAAAGAGATTGGACACACAATTGTCAAAAACAATTCATCAATGGCATCACCTGCCTTTGGACGAGGAACAGGCACGTTATCAGTAGGAAAATGGTCACATCCAGGGACACAGTCGAGGCTAGCCAAAATCCAGGGCGCTTTGCCTACCATTTTCATCCCTGCATTAGGACCAGGATGGCAACCAGGTGAAACACACCTTCCCTTCCTCACCTTCGAAGAAAGCAAAATCTCCAGTTAGTTGGATATCGGAGATGGCCGTGAGCGATTTTCCGCGTTGTCTAGTGTCATAGAGACATGAAGGCAAGGGCCTCAGACGCCATTCCAGTGACGACATCCTTTCCCAGCTTTGGCCGGTCGGGAAGATGGAACACATACATCCTAACAGTGTGCAAAAGATCTAGAAATCATTCAAGCAGAGGACCGAAAATCTGGACTTGCTTCTTGAAAACGAAAGCTCAAGCACCTACAGCCCTGCAACTCACACGTTCTTTCCTTCCTACCTCCACGAGCTAACACCTGTTCATCCACCCAAGAAGGCTGTGAGACGTTGCTCTTGCCAATATGCATGCAAGACTAGACTTCAGGAATGAGCAGAAAAGGAGAAATGCAAAGACCCTACCAAATGCAAATTGCTGCACCAACACTGTCTCGCTGGAAACGATACCTGGCAGTTGATTGAAGGCATCATACAGGTTGGTTACTTATGGTAGAACATGGCCACAACCACTGATGGGTCTATCACTGGACACAGTTTTGCGGCAGACAAGCCAATGGTGTTTTGCTTTATCATTAATGCGCCGCCAGGATCCCGCCCTCGGGCCGCATCGGGGCGTCCTGGCAGTGGGTACTGGTGTTCGCACCCCTCTGGCTGCTGCTGCTTGGCTCCTTCGGCATCCTGCCGATCGTGGGAGAACTGCAGAGGTGGAGCCCTTGGTGAAGAATATGGCGTTCCTGGCTGCTGCGCCCTGTATTGACTCCCATTCTGGGCACGCCTCCCCGAGGCGATCAGTCCTAGTCTCCTCCGGGAGTGGAGGAAGGGTGCATTGTGAATTCTTTGTACACCAGCTGTCTTGTGTTGCTACGTCCTCATCGTTCCAGAAGACCAGCTTCAGTAGTCAATCGTAAGGTCAGATACACACTCACATCCCAGCGGATGCGATTTGAAGAAAGCTCATGCAAGGTCTCCCAAGATGATGAGATGGAAGCCTGGGTCGCACGGAACGGAATTCTGCAATGCAACGCAGGCGGCAGTGTGAGAACCAGCTCAATGAAAACAGCCATGGCAGTTGATACCGGTTTAATGCGGTCATTAGGGACCGCTCCCATCCCCAGAACATAGAAGAGCAGCAGCAACACACCGGCAGCAACAGCAACCTTGGGCATCGAGAATGTGCTTAGGGTTTCGAGGTCTGGGCATTTGCCTGCGCACGGTTCGTCAGTTTAATGATCGGGCGAAAAGCTGGTCTGTTTTGCTGCAGCAGCTGAGCAGTATGCAACTCAGCTCTTGGACTGGCTTTTGAGATCCAGAGACGTTGATGCAAGATCTACTAGGATGGAATTCGGTGCTTGCCGGTTGCAAGTGGGGCAACCAACGCATGCTGTACTTTTTGGGCACTGGCTATGTGCTCGGATCAATTGGGCAGTGAAGGACATTGCTGAAATAGTATGTCACTTCCAAAGTTGAACTTTCTGGTTGCATTAGAGATGATTAACTGGAGGAGAGACGGAGAAGGAGAAAGAAGCTGAATTTGATGAAGGTTCACCATCGCTGCGTAAATGGAATTGCGTACCAGGAGAAGGCGCCCATGACGTTCTCTGATGATTCTGATCTGGATGCGTTGCTGGATGCTGAAAGCAGCGACGAGGATGACAGTGATGAACATGGAGGTACAGGCCTCCACAGGCGGATTGATGATATTCTCAAGGATTTTGACGAATTCGGGCTGGACGAGGTAGATTCCCCGCCCTCCGTTCCGAGGTCTGAGCCGCAGCAGGAGTCTGCAGGAGGCCACGCCACGCGGCACGGGCCGGAGAACGTGGATGTGGACCACCTGAGGAGACTGAGGGTGGTCCTGCTGTTGCCAGCCCAGCCTTGCCTGCAGGAGGGCCGGTTTTGGAGGAGGATTTGCGACACGCCGACACTTCAGAGCCGTGCAGTTTGGACTCCCAGGATGAGGGCGACGATGTGAGGAACACTGTCGTTGCTGATACGTGGGAGGTGGAGGAGCAGGATGTGCTGCCACCAGAAACTGCACCATCTTCTGGTGCCTTGGATGACGAGAAATTGCTGGCCGACTTGGCTGCAAGGTCCGTTCTTGAGAGATCTTCTGTGGAGGGTGTCGGGGCCTCAGGCAGTGTCGTCCAGGATGCCCAGCTGCTGGAGTGGGCTGATGACAGAGAGGATGGAGTGGGCGCCGATTCTGTACGTGGGTGCTCTGTCTGACGTTCAGAGCTCTGCGTCTGGCATCTCCCAATCCAGCTCAGAGGCCCTAGGCAGGGAAGATGGTGGGATGCCGGAGGATATGCTTCAGAGTACGAGCACCAACTTGTTTGAGGGAGACAGAAAGCGGGAGCGAGCTTTGTCGGCGGTGGTGGGAGGTAAGGAATACTTTCTCAAGTCAGGGGCGTCCAACGTCACTAGGAGGTCTGGAGCTGCGTTTGCAGCAGCTGCAGCTGCCTGATTGCAGGCTGCACCTGTGAATTCAGCATACAAAAGAGTGGTTTTTCGAGTTGTTCTAGAGAATGAAATAGGAAGGCATGTAACGAGATGGTGTCGCATTACTTGTTGTACTGCGGATGTGCACAGTCAACTCAACTTCCAATTTCTTTAGCGTAGTGTTGCTGGCCAGAGCCAGCCCAATCATCTCCGGAGGACACAACAAAACAGTTTCTGTTCCATCAATGTTTCTGTTTCCAGTTCTCACAGCCTCCCGACCAAGGATCAGTCAAGGAGTGTAGAACGCAATACAGCGAACAGCACAGATTACTCCGCTGAATCATCGTCCAAGCTATGTGCAAGAACGTCGGACCACGTCAAACCTATACCCGCCTTTTTGTCGCAATGTACGTCATCTCTGCAGGCCAATTCCATCATCCACAAGCACCACGCACATGACGATTGATTTTTTTGTGGTGTGGAGGCATTCTCCTTACTAAACATATTGCCTCATCCACTCGTCATGCGCGGCCCAGGAGTGGTTCTCTGTGGGAACTGTGCCGTGGAGTCTGCTCATTGCCTCAAAAGGCTCCCGCCCCTCCTTCACCAGTCCTGTACGACAGCAGACAGTCAGTACACTGAGGAATGCGATACCGTCTGGTTGCAAGCCATCCTGTTTCATTCTCTGGACCAACTCAAAGTCCACTTAACTGTCTCCTTCCTGGCGGGTGTAGCCTGCAATCAGTGCATCCAGATGACGGATGTCTCTTCAGCAATGTCTCTTGCTAGCCGAGTGAGCCAGTGGACATTTAAGAGGTCATTTGCAATCGGTTTCTCACCTTGGACGCACTGCTTTCACAAGTCCGTGCCTCCAAGTGTATTGGTTACCCTTTGGACATGTCTAAAGCAAACTTGAGTGAACTGCCAGAGATTGTGGAGAACCATGATCTCTCCTGACAGCAGGATTTTCTAAAGCCTGGGAAAGAAGCCCTCCAGAGTCCAGCTGCGAAATCCCAATTGCAGGAGCAGGGGGTCCACTATGAATATAACCTCCAGCTTGCTAGCACCCCAATTTCAAAGCCTGAGAACTTGCAGGCATGTCGTTTCTCTGCACATTTGACAATTTATCAATTCAAACGATCTACGAGGCCTGAAGCACGAAACATGTCAGTGGTACCGGAACCATCTATAACTGCAATAGCTCAATATCCCACAACTGGCTGAGAAACGCAATCGAGAACATGCCGTGTAACGAACTCATAGGTTTGCTGCAATCACTACATAGCATACTCTTTACCATACCATGTCCTTTACCAGTGCTGGCCACAAACACGTTGATTGCTCTCTAGTCTGCGCATGAAGTTGCATCCCCTTCTCCAGATTTATGGTGCCCTCCTTTGCACGAGGCGCACACATCCATGCCTAACCTTTATAACACCATAGAGACAAAGGCTTCGTGAACCCATGCCCCTGCTGGGCATACATATCCTGCTATCCTGGCAGTACATGTGACACCTGTATTTTCACCCAGTGCGTTCCGGACACACGATGGCATCAGTAACTTGCAAACCTTGGCAAGGCAAGTCTTACCATGAGTAGTGAACAATTGCTGCCTGTAAGACCGACTACCTGAAGGAGTAAGGACCTGCACCAGAAAGTTTCGCCACTTCCAAGTCTTGGCACCTTGTCCCAGCTCGGTTGGCTGTTCTTCCCAACACGTTGGTACCCTAAAATCTACAGATGCACAGATCAAATTTGTGTTAGTCATTACTGAGGTGCAGGGCACGATGTCATTCCTGGCCACTGATGCATGCTCACTCTGGAGGATCCTCCTTCACCAACCAGGGCCCTCCAAAGTTCTGGAAGAGTCAGAGGCTTGAACAACCAAAAAAGGACGAATTCGACAAAGGTGGGATTTCGCAAAGAGTGATGTAAGATACAGAAGGATTAGGCTCTACATTCTAATGCCTGTCTACCTACCATTATCCAATCACATGATGCAGATGGCTCCTAGAGTCATCCTGCAAATGCCAAAGTTAGGCTGCAACACACGACGTTCTAGTTGCTCCCGTCAGAGCGGCTGATAGACTTGTCTCTTAATTCCCCTCCGAATACACCGTTCGCAGACCCATGCCACTCCTCGTCCTCCATCCTGCCGTTTCCGATATTGCACCTTGTGCAGTTGGAATGTGTCGGCCATTTGATCCCTCAGCAACGGCTGCAACAAATTCTTCAGAGCAATCCATGCCTCTTGCACGGGTGTTCTGGCTCGCAGCTGGTCCTGTCAGGTCCAGATTTAAATGGGACAGGGCTGAGTTCCCAAAGGCCGCAGCCACAGAAACCGCTCCATCCAAGCTGGTAACAGGGTCGGGAACCGCACCCCCAATGCCGGCAGCCACGTGTAGGCCAGCCTTGGCCAGGAAGAGAAATAGCTTTGCACCATTGATTGCTAAGGGCCTGATCCACCTCCACTTCGCATCCTCCAATGTCAAGTGGAATCCAGTTTGGCCCTGCACGATGTGATTCCCAGAGATGTTTTCGCACATGAAGTACAGCTTAGCCGCTTTGCCCACACGCACCCCTGCAATCAATCTCTGTCCTAAACCCACGTCTGCAGTGGTGATGTAGGGACGTCTGGGTATCTGACTGCTTTCTAATTCTGCAGAGAAATTCATAATCTCATCCATCTTAGAAAGCAAGAATTGTAGAGTAGCTTCCTGCCCATTCTTGATAGCGCTAATCTCATGTTGGATAAGTTGCAAAGTCTCACCAATTCTATCCACTTTGACTCCCACTGCTTTCACCTCTTGTTTCAAATCTCTTATCGCTTGATTGATTTTTTGCAACAGTTGCTCCCCCATCTCCGAGCGAGTTGTTCCAGGGAGGGATATAGTACGTCGGATGCTGACAAACCGAGACGTTTGAAGTGGTGCGTCTTGTTGTGCGAGCACCCCTTTCTCTGTACGCAGGACTTCCTCTACAGCTGCATCTATGTTGGATATGGTTTGAAGGAGACCAGTTCGTCGCCTTTGCAAGACATCCAAGACTTCACCAGTACTTGAGAGCTCATCAGCTCCCTCAAACGCACTCTCCAAAGAGGCTTCAGGACATGCTGGCCAGGACCAGCTAAAGTACTGTGTCCAGTGAGTTGTCGGTGCCTCGACAAGCATTAATGATAAAACAAAACACCTTTGGCTTGTCTGCCGCAAAACTATGTCCAGGGAGTTGTCGGTGCCTCGACAAGCATTAATGATAAAACAAAACACCTTTGGCTTGTCTGCCGCAAAACTGTGTCCAGTGATAGACCCATCAGTGGAAAGAGTTACATCTCTGGCAAACAAGCCAAAGGCGTTTGTCATCATTGCTTTCGAGATCGCTTTCTCGATGTGCGGCAGCTCGAACCCTGCATCTCTTGACAAATACGGCTGATAACCCTAATGCTGCAGTCAAGAGGAAGCTCTCTACATCTCTGGAACATTCACCAACCACAAATCTATCCTATCCAGGCAGAAGAGTATACATCAGGATCAGATTCAGTTGCACCCGTCAGAGCGGCTGATAGACTTCTTTGTCAATTCCCTCCGCATACACCGTTCGCAAACCCATGCGACTCCTGGTCCTCCCTCAGGCCTTTTCCGAAATTGCACCTCATGCCGTTGGAGTTGTCGGCCATTTGATCCCTCAGAAACGGCTGGAACAGACTCTTCAGAGCAATCCATGCCTCTTGCACGGGAGTGCTCTGGCTCCCTGGTCCCGTCAGGTCCAGATTTAAATGGGAAGATACTCTACAATTCTTGCTTTCTAAGATGGATGAGATTATGAATTTCACTGCAGAATTAGAAAGCAGTCAGATCTGAACGTTCGTACATCACCACTGCAGACGTGGGTCTGGCACACAGTTGCAGTGCGTGTGGGCAAAGCGGCTAAGCTCCACTTCATGTGCGAAAACATCTTTGGGAATCACATCGTGCAGGGCCAATCTGGATTTGACTTGACATTGGAGGATGCGAAGTGGAGGTGGATCTTTTAGGTCTTGATGTCGCTGATCTCACGTTGCATACGGTGCAAAGTCTCACCAATTCTATCCACTTTGACTCCACTGCTTTCACCTCTTGTTTCAAATCTCTTATCCCTTGATTGATGGTTTGCAACAGTTGCTCCCCATCTCCGGGTGAGTTGTTCCACGGAGGGATATAGTACGTCGGATGTTGACAAACCGAGACGTTTGAAAAGGTGCGTCTTGTTGTGCGAGCACCACTTTCTCTGTAGGCAGGACTTCCTCTACAGCTGCATCTATGTTGGATATGGTTTGAAGGAGACCTGTTCGTCGCCTTTGCAAGACATCCAAGACTTCACCAGTACTTAAGAGCTCTTTACCTCCCTCAAAGGCATTCTCCAAAAGGCTTCAGGACATTCTGGCCAGGACCAGCTAAAGTACTGTGTCCAGTGAGTTGTCGGTGCCTCGACAAGCATTAATGATAAACAAAACACCTTGGCTTGTCTGCCGCAAAACTATGTCCAGGGAGTTGTCGGTGCCTCGACAAGCATTAATGATAAAACAAAACACCTTTGGCTTGTCTGCCGCAAAACTGTGTCCAGTGATAGACCCATCAGTGGAAAGAGTTACATCTCTGGCAAACAAGCCAAAGGCGTTTGTCATCATTGCTTTCGAGATCGCTTTCTCGATGTGCGGCAGCTCGAACCCTGCATCTCTTGACAAATACGGCTGATAACCCTAATGCTGCAGTCAAGAGGAAGCCATCTCTGAACATTCACCACCACAATCTATCCTATCCAGGCAGAAGAGGATACATCAGATCAGATCTATACCCAGCCCAGAGCTACGTACAGCTGCTTCTTCAGCGTGTTCAAGCACACGTCTTAAAAGCATTACACTATGTCCTACACTCCTTGAAGCTTGCTAGCAATTGCAAGTTGTACGAGCAGGAAAGACGAGCACACCTAGGTGTGTTGCAAAACAGCGCAGCAGCTCATACCCAGCATCCCCAAAATGCCCAGCGGCCAGTCTAACCAACCAAACGCCATGCCATCCTAGCTCCGGACGCAGCGAAGGGCACAAAGCGCGAGTGCCGAGGGTGACCAGACTTGAAACCCACAGACCGGAAGAGCTCCTCCTCCGAGACCCACTGGGATGGAAAGCGTTCCACCTCCGATTCCAACAAAGTGGTAGAGGAAGCCAGTCCGATCGTCCAACTTGTGGTAAAATAAACCCTAAATTTGTGACTGGCGACTCTGATAATGGGTCCTGCTCTGGATAAGATTTTCCTCCGCACGTTCAGCTTGTCGAAGACGGGATTGCCTACTGGACATGGTAGGACGCCTTAGGAATTCCTCTTGTATCTTTTCATTTCCACATGATGCCATTGCATAGCTCCGGTCATGGACTCGTGTTACAATGGACTTGAGTTCCAATGAACCCATGTCTGGCTGTAACTCCTTCGAGGACTTGCCAACTCCCACGCTCACTGCTCACTGCTGCACAAACCAAAACAGACAGCAGATCTATTTCCAACCCAGTCTGACCGTGAGAGATGGCATACAGCACTACATGCAGCTCACAATACAATACAACACAATAATTTATGGGTCTGAGTTGCTTGCCCACCCCTTCCTGTACGATCGAGAACATTCTTCGCTCATGTGGGAACAACAATCGTATCTGGCTAATGTATTTTTGCTTAGAGAACCTGAACTGTTACAGAATGGGAAGAGACAAGGACGTGCTCGAAACGATCCCATGAGTGCGTCCAGCAAGGGTTTCACACTCTTGGCAGATCGAGCGTCCATGGAGAAGAGTGGTGTTGTTTGCACGTGAACAACCTGATCAAACTCGGGTGGCCAACTGTGTCAGAATGGGTTGTAGGAGATCCGGTAATGCTAGAGCATCAGAACGCTTCATCTGATCTACATGAGTTGCCACCACAAATATTTGAGGCAAAGTAGAGCCCACGTTGCGACGATTTGAGTTGATGAACCGAAGCCAGTACGCCAAGCTCGTTCTGAACCTGTCCTCCAGGATGTTAGGCGGATGCAGTTGGTGAGGTTTCCGGACATCAAATGCGCTGAACGCAAACAGGAAGACACATGCTTGGTTGAAGGTCGGAAAGAGGTAGTCTTGCAGAGCTCGGTACTGAGCTTGTCCAGCCAGATCCCATATGGTAACTTGCATATCATGGTCGTTGCGCAACACATCGATTTCTATGCCTTCCGTTCTGGTACCGGTGACGGTAAACATCCGTCGCCGAGCATAAGACATTGTTTCCTTCAGTCGAGCTGGAACTTCGACGAGCTGGAACTCGGGTGATGCGTCAGTCTGTCGTTTCCATGGGCGAATCATGGTGGTGCGGAGTGGTCTTCCTGCCAAAGGGACACCGCACAGGAAGAGGCGCCCAGCCTGGGGCATCACATGCCCTTGCCCGTTCGAGCAAAGGCCAGTAAGCCTCTTGAGTGGCATTGCGTGCCAAGGCTATATTGATGGTTGCGTCCTTTCCTTCTTCTTCCCATGTTGTTCCCCGTACTTTGATCCCGTACTTTGAAGAGAGTTCATCAAGTCTGTGAACATGTCATAGATCAGGGCGTCGCAGTAAGAAATGTCGAGATTTTCCAGAGATGCGTTGCTCTCCAAGGATCTCAGCAACTCTTTCTTGAACGAGGCGTGGCCCTGGAGAAACTGCAAGTCCAGGACACGCAGTGCTTTGCATTCCGGGAGCAACTGGACAAGGAGCATCCACTCTTCCGTCGCAGCTGATGGCTCATGGGCCGAGCACAGTGCCCATGGGTCCGAGGCCGCCGGGAATGGGACCCTACAATGCAACGCCATGATCCAACGCCAGTACCCGGAGCATGGCACAGAGCGGAAGAGCCTTTGCAATACACTGGGCTCCAGCCACATCCATGCCCATGGCATCCAGTGGCAGAACCTTGAGACGGGGAGCAGTGGCACAATGCGGGCCAGGTGCTGTGCCCTTCAGCATCTCCCACACTGTTCTTGCCTAGGTCCAAACTCTCCAGGTGCCTAGGTCCAAACTCTCAGGACAGAATCCTTGTTGAAGCCTTTGGCCAGGGCACCCAGTCCCGGCATCAAGCCCAACCCTAGGTGCTGGAAGTTCTCGTAAGCTGCGACTGGATGCAACAAGCTGGCCCAGAGCCTCGCAAGCCTGCCTTCCAAAACCTTCACAGTAATCCACCCTCAGAGATATCAGGTACAGACTGCGTGCTTGGGGCAGACTGCGCGCTTGGGCAGACTGCGTGCTTGGGGCAGACTGCGTGCTTGGGGCAGAGCCGCCACATGCGCAGCGCCTCCACCTTCCTCGCCGCCGACCTTGTTGCCTCACAGTAGCAGGTGGCGGACCTCTTTGAGCGGGTTGGCCTGCACGCCAAATCCTAAACCCTAACCTATATTTCGTCTTGACAGTAGTCGTGCCTTAACAAGTCGTGAAATGGGCAGTACTGTCCAGGCAAGGTTTCCATCCAGTTGGGCTTTGAGGAGGAGCTCTAACGTTTACTTGCTCCTCTGGTCGGCTTCCCAGTTCGGTCAGCCCGGCACTCGCGTCTTGTGCCCTTCCCTGCAGCAGGAGCTAGGATGGCGGCAGGTGCAGGGCCGGATTTCTGTTCAAGGAAGGACGATTTCTCTGCCAAGTCTGGAGTCCTGCTGGGACCCCAGGGAACCTGTCTTGACCTTGGGGGACCCTGGCTACTCCAGTCTGCAGGTTCCAGCCCCTGAAACTCATCCCTGAGTATCCTCTTCTGGCCGGGTAGGATAGATTATGGGTTGTGATAGTTCCAGAGATGTAGAGAGCTTCCTTTTGACTGCAGCGTTAATTAGTTAGGGTCAGCAGCTGTTTGTGTCATGAGATGGCAGGTTTCGAGCCGCTGCACGGTTGAAGAAAGTGATCTCGAAAACATTGATGACAAACACCTTTGGCTTGTTTGCCAGATATGTAACTGCATTCACTGATGAGGTATCACTCTGAATACAGTAATCTGCAAACAGGCCAAAGGTGTCTTGTCGTAATTAATGCTTGTCGAGGTACCAACGACCTTGTCACAAGAGGCAAGAGAGGTTGGGAGGTTTGATCCCTGCATTCTGTAGTGATTGTCTTGTCGTTTTCTTGGTGAAAACGAGCTATACAGCGTTGGTGGAAGACTTCGTTTAGGGCTCTCAAACAGAAGATGTTAGCAAGGCACGGTTGTACCCGATTCCGTGCCATTTGTGTGCCTCTTGCAGACTTGTGAAAATGTGGCAGCCTTGTTTGTGGGAAGACATTTATGCGCACAGCTCATGGGACAGGGCCTCCATGCTGATGTGTTTGTTGCGGGCAGTTTGATTAACACGCATGGGAAGTCCAGGAACACAGTTGATGCACAGCATGTGTTCGATGCATTGCCTGAAAGAGGAATTGTCATCTCGAAGCACTGATTGCAGGCTACATTTGTGAAGGACACAGTAAAGATTTTTTTGAGTTGGGGCCAGACAGTGAAACAGGATAGCACCCCAACTGGATGGTATCGTAATATTTGGTGTACTGAATTTGTGCAGGCGTACAGGTCTGGTGAACCGAGGGCGGTATCAATGTAAGGCAATAAGCAGAATCCGCGTTGTAGTTGCCTCGGAAAAACACTACGCATGCACGGTGCATCTTTTGGGGTAGTGACTTTACAGCCCAATGCTGCAATTTGGCACGCGAATCCTGCTTTCTGGGATGACTTCTACAGCCTCGGCCTGTACAACTGCGGTATAGTCATGTTGCTACGGTCAAATCTGTACAAAGAAGATTATGGAAAAGCGAAGCCATACTGAGGGTTCCTAAAGACTGGCACATGTTTTCGGTGCCACCAAGGGTGTAAAGACTGGCACATGTTTTCGGTGCCACCATCACCTTGAAATGTGCACCAGGTGGCTCAGATCAGTAAGAAGATTCGGCGCTTTCTTTCTCCGTTGTTGCAAGATGATTCTTGCCTTGAACAATGCTGTCACAAACAAAGTCCTTCACCCCTTGAAGCTTGCTAGCAATTGCAAGTTGTACGAGCAGGAAAGACGAGCACACCTAGGTGTGTCGCAAAACAGCGCAGCAGCTCATACCCAGCATCCCCAAAATGCCCAGCGGCCAGTCTAACCAACCAAACGCCATCCTAGATCCGGAAGCAGCGAAGGGCACAAAGCGCGAGTGCCGAGGGTGACCAGACTTGGAAACCCACGAGAGCGGCGAGTAGGCGCTGGGAGCTCCTCCTCGGAGACCCACTAGAATGAAAAGTGCTGCCCACCTCCTGGATGCCAACAAAGTGGTAGAGGAAAGCCTGTAGCGTCGTCCAACTTGTGGTAAAATAAACCCTAAATTTGCTGGCGACTCTGATAATGTCCTGCTCTGGATAAGATTTCTTCCTCCGCACGTTCAGCTTGTCGAAGACGGGATTGCCTGCTGGACATGGTAGGACGCCTTAGCAATTCCTTCTGTACCTCTTCATTTCCACATGATGCCATTCCATAGCCCTGGTCATGGACTCGTGTTACAACGGACTTGGAGTTCCAATGAACCCATGTCTGGATGTCACTCCCTTCGAGGACTTGCCAACTCCCACGCTCACTGCTCACTGCACAAACCAAAACAGACAGCAGATCTATTTCAAGCTGAAGCAAGAATTCCGAGAGATGGCACATACAGCACTACATGCAGCTCACAATACAATACAACACAATAATCTCCATGGGGGGTCTCGAGCTTGCCCTGCCCACCCCCTTCCTGTACGATCGAGAACATTCTTCGCTCATGTGGGAACAACAATCGTATCTGGGCTAATGTATTTTTTTTGCTTAGAGAACCCGAACTTTACAGAATGGGAAGAGACAAGGACGTGCTCGAAACGAGGAGACACGCAAAGGAGCGCACAAATAGGCTCCGGGCTGGCTGGCCGGACCCGCAGGACGCCGAGAACACCAAAGCCTAGACGACGAGACAAGGCCCCTAGTGTTATCTGCGCTTGTGTTACCCACACAAAAAGCTAACAGGGACACGCTTAAGGTTGGTTGCCCAAGTTCAGGACATCTACCCATGACCATTTTCATTAAAATTTACTCCTAAATTGGATAATTGGATGCTATGCCTAAACATGTGTGTATATGTGCTAAAGCTAATGTGCTAGCAAACGCAATCCAGTTATCACCAGCAAGTGAGCTGCAGATCCGGGAGGTGCTAAGTATCTGAGGTGTAGGTGCTGACTGTTTTTTTCTTCAAAAGAGTCTCAGAGCTATCCAGAGCTCCTGTGTTGCTCCATGCCTGCAGGATGGAGATGGATGTGCCCTCATCAGCTTGCACACCTTCTGCTCGCACTTCACCAGATATTTCCAAATCCTCCTTTGCTTGGTCGTGCTCGGCGTATGCTGCAAGCATCATGGTCCATGACTCTACATCACGCTGCTCCAAACCATCACACACATGCCATGCATCCACAGTGCTTTCATACTTCGAGTATGTAGCAACCAAAGTGCTACCAACCAAGGTTCCAACCTTCTCTAAAAGTGTCACCATGTATTCCCTTTGCCTTTCGCAGAGTCTCCACCTTGACATTTTGCCCATCCACTAAAACACCTTCCTCCATCTCTGCAGGAATGCCACATGCTTGGAGCACACTAACAAAAGTTCGAGCATCTGGCCGCACACTTTCCCTTGGCATTTCTGAATAAGCCTGCAAAGCTGTCTCCCTTCACCTTGAGCATACGCTGCAAGCATGGCATTAGGGTGACACCAGATCACGGTCAGACTGGGTTGGAAATAGATCTGCTGTCTGTTTTGGTTTGTGCAGTGAGCAGTGAGCGTGGGAGTAGGCAAGTCCTCGAAGGGAGTTACAGCCAGACATGGGTTCATGGCTAATTCAAACTTCATCTGTGCTTCAGTATCTTCTAACAACTGCCGAGCTGGGGGACAAGCAAGAAGCCTTGCTGCAAGAGCTTGACTGATCAGAGCAGTCCCACTCAGTTCCCCATGAAATGGACCTGTAGGCACCAGACCAGGGGTTGTGAAGGCACTGGGCTGCATGTTTGTTGTCGGTTCATGAATATTCTTTACATCCGAGGGAATCACTCTTCTGAAGAGGCTGCATACCAATTTCTGCTGGGTGCATCTCAGCTGGGTATTCTGTGGGGTGGGAACTCCGTTATCTATGGCTACAGCACCAATGCACTGTGGACGCATCGACTTGCTATGGGATTGGTGTGTGCAATAGAATGTGTGTGTTGTTTGGTGACTTCTTCTCAAAGTTCGGCATTTTGGAAACAGCAGAACCACATTCGTATCGAGCCTTTCCATGCATTTCCAAATGGGCATCTGGGGGCGCTCTGTATTTGGGATTTTGGGTCGCCCAACTCATGTACTAATGCGAACGGGATTGTCATTCCTTGTTCTGTCATTCTTACGTCTCTTGAAGGGGATTCGATTACTGCAAGAAGACGTCACTTCACATCTTATTCACCTGGTTGCCATCCGGGTCCTAATGCAGGGATGAAATGGTAGGCAAAGCGCCCTGGATTTTGGCTAGCCTCGGGACTGTGTCCCTGGATGTGACCATTTTCCTACTGATAACGTGCCTGTTCCACGTCCAAAGGCAGGTGCCAGATGAGGGGCTCCTCTGTGGTGGGTTTCCAAGTCCGGTCATTTTCGGCACTCGCGCCTTGTGCCCTTCCCTGCAGCAGGAGCTAGGATGGCGGCAGGTGCACGCCCGGATTTGTGTTCAAGGAAGGACGATTTCTCTGCCTAAGTCTGTTTCCTTCAGGAGTCCTGCGGGGGCCCCAGGGATACTGTCGTGAACTGGCGGAACCCTGTCTACTCCAGTTCACAGGATCCAGCCCCTGAAACCGATCCCTGATGTATCCACGTTGTCACAAGGGGGAAGCTAAGGGCCCAAACGTTGAGGGAGGCCAAGTCGTCGGCAAGAGCAAGAAGGATGTCAGGAAGGCATGGTTGTACCCAATTCCGTAACATTTGTGTGCTCTTGCTTGCATGTGAAAATGTGGCAGCCTTGTGTGTAGGAAGACAGCAACACGTACAAAACCGTTCATCCTCTTCAAGACGGGGTGGACGGCCGGGCCAGGCAGTCCAGCAGCCGCCGCCGCCGAGCCGGCAGCGCGCGCCAGTCCTTGGCCTCGTCCGCCATGCTACACTGTGCTTCTCAGCGATGTAAACGGTGGTCTCTGTGGCGAACGCGTGGGAAACGTCCACGCCCCGAACGGGATAAGACTGGCTTCGCACCGGACTTCCTCCATCCATTCTCTGTTCTATTCCTGGAATCCCTGCAGGCAAAGGGATGGACCAAGTCAGGAGAAGGAGAGTCGTCTCCTCGACTCAAGGCAGCAAATTAGGTGCTAGGTGATGCCGCGTCCTAAACCTAATGAGTTAAGTACATACTTTACCCTAAGAAGCTTGGTTTCCACTTCGGAGAAGCTGGGGACTCGATCATCATCTTCTGCATCTACGCAGTGTAGACGTCATCATCCTCAACCCGCCTGTTGCAGCCAGGTGAGGAGCAAGCCGATGCGGTGCAGTTGCTCACAAGACGTGCACACCAAGGTAGCATATGCTAATCCGAATCGGAACCTTGACAACCTCGCTGCAACCACCTGCAACACCCCAATCCAGTGGACACTGGCGTATGCCTCACCATCTCATGCAGAATCCACCGTTCCCTGCAGCTTGCAAGCAGGCAACAATGCAGGGAGCAGGGCACGATGTCCTTCCTGGCCATTCATGCATGCTGATGAGACTGGAAGATCCCTCCCAGCTCTGCCCAAGTGGGAATCATACCTCTTCGTCATTCAGTGAATTGTGAGCTGTGAGTGCAGCGTCTCGGAGTTCACACGCCCTTCGGGTGCAGAGTTTTTGTGGAACGAAGGCTCGGTGTCATCTGAGTCCGCCGCCTCACACCCAACTCCACTCTGCTGGTCAGGCAAGGCAAAATCCGAAAGTGCTGCTTGCTGCTGGGGTCCCTAACTCAGACTCTCGAAGCTTTACATCCATTGTGCTAAGTGCGGCAGCCTACAAAGCTCGAAGCTGAAACCAGGTTGAGGACTGTAGTTGAGCGGTAGAAGACTTGACTGGATGACTCTAGCCATGTCCATGGCCAATCTCTCCGGCGGGCTGCATAATCCAGCAAACTTGGGACGTTGCTGATCCAGCAACCGACACTCTACTACCCGTTCTTTTTCAGGATTTCTAGCACATGCGACTATCTTTGCCTGGATATGAGACGTTTGGCAAGAATTCGTGACTGAAGTACAGCAGGCTTGCACGTATGCTGGTGGTTGCATGGTAAGGGCATAACTGCATTCTTTCTCATGAATGGATTCTCGTTGCTGCAACATTGTCGGTGTTGCAATGTTGCAGGATATTTGAATGCGAATTGAATAACTGCAAAGGACTGCACTGTACTTCCTGCCAAGCGCTGGAAGGTTGATTGGACTGCGAGGTTTTGCAGGTTTGTCACTTTACTACCTTCATTGACAAGTTCTCCACCTCACTTCAAAGTGAGTGGATGCTCAATGCTCCCCTCGGCTGTAACGAAAATTCATGAACCGACAAGAAATATTTAGGCTACACAATTGATGGCAGTTGTCCATGTGGGGATCAGCTTTGGGAGCCTGTGGACAAGGGGTCGGGCTTCCTTGATCCGGAGGCAGTGGGAACTGGCACGCTTCAGCCTATGTCTGGGATCGAATAGGAACTGTGCTCTCTGTACGGATGCTCTTCGTCTTCGCATGGCATAGGAATCTATCTAAACTGGACATCAGTCGTGGTGGTGAGGAAATGTGTACGGAATTCAGGCAACTCGTCCTTTCCTGGAAGGCTCACTTGCTTCACCCACACGAATAGACTGCTTCTACCCTTTCTTCACCGATACGATTAGACTGCTTCAACCCTTCCTTCACCCGTGCACGATTCTGCATGCATCGGTAAACTGCCTGGAGCAAGACAGTTGGAATGACAAGTCCAAACTCTATATATGTACAGGCTGGGCTTCACTCCACACCACAAAAAAATCAATGGAGGATGCGAAGTGGAGGTGGATCAGGCCCTTAGCAATCAAAGCTATTGCTCTTCCTGGCCAAGGCTGGACTACATGCGACTGCCGGCATTGGGGGTTTGGTGCCCGACCCTGCCACCAGCTTGGATGGACCGGTTTCTGTGGCTGCGGCCTTTGGGGAATCAGCCCTGTCCCATTTAAATCTGGACCTGACAGGACCAGCTGCGAGCCAGAACACTCCCGTGCAAGAGGCATGGATTGCTCTGAAGAATCTGTCGCAGCCGTTGCTGAGGGATCAAATGGCCGACAAATTCCAACTGCATAAGGTGCAATTTCGGAAAAGGCCTGAGGGAGGACGAGGAGTGGCATGGGTCGAACGGTGTATGCGGAGGGGAAATGAGAAAAAAAGTCTATCAGCCGCTCTGACGGGAGCAACTAAAACGTCGTGTGTTGCAGCCTACATCAGGATTGAGTGTGTAGAGAACCTCACACCCAGTATCAATCAGTTCTAACACAGTTTGATGAAGTGCCTTCTTGACAATCAGAAAAGCTTTCCAGGGCAGATTTCCTCCGGCTTGGATTTTCCCGGTTATCAATGGTCCTGGCCAGCGAGGCCTGAAGCACATCTACCCAGTGCCTTGGAGGAAGCCAGGGACCTGTTAAGTACCTAGTCTCTTTCTGATGCGATGATACCATGTGTAACATTGGGGAGTCAGAACCCTTGCTGAAGATTTCTTCCCCGGGTTAGTTTTGAATTATCTTCGAAATGCCAAATAAAAAAAAAGAAAACCTTTTAAGTAGCGGTGAAGTTGGGAATGTTTTGCAAGACTGGCGGACACGTCTATCCCTCCGTGTAACAAGTGGCCCTTCAATTGGAAGAAAAAGTTACTCGCAGCAATCGCCTCAATTGAAGTCAGTGCAGAAGCTACTATATGGTGACGAAAGCGTGGAAGCAGGCAATCGGAGCGGTTCCGCAATGATTGTAAGCATGGAAGAAGACAGACATGGAGGAGCGATAGACAGAGGGCGACGTGAAGCTCTTCTCCAGACCTTCAAAGTTTGAAACTGATGTTGTGGTGAACGATCCTAAGGATCTCACAGCAGAAGAAGCAGTTGTGGAGACGAACCTTTCAGGGATGTCGAGAAAGGCACAAACTTTATCATAGCTTTGATGGAAGCCATCATTGAGGGCTCTCAAACGGAAGATGTGCCGAGCATTCTAGCAAGCGTTATTGGCAACATCACGGACATGGAGGTCGTGCACAAAACCGGAGCAGGATACGAGAAGAAATTCTTGTGTCCCGAGTTGCGCAGCACACTAACTAGAATGCTACACTGGTCTTAACCATTCCATGCTCTTCAAATGCCTGGCTAGCGTAAGTAGGGTGCGGCCAGGCTATACCATAACCAACCAACCTGTAATGCCTTCAATCAAGTGTCAGGTATCGTCTTCAGCGACACACATGGCTGGTGCGTCAAACTGCTTCTGATAGGGTCTTCTCCCTTCTCCTTTTTCTACGCATTCCTGTTTGGCAAAGAGAGACATCTCACAGCGTCCTTGTGTGGATGAACAAATGTGGCTCATGGAGGCTATGGGTAGGGAGGGCAGAACGTGCGTGTTTGTACAGCTGCAGCTGTTGGTTTCAAGAAGCAAGTCCAGATTGGAAAGGTATGAATTTCCCAACTCACTGTACGTTGGGTCCGGGACCAAGGCATTGAATGGCTGATAAGCGAACCCTACACTATCTCAAGGACATCAATCCTACACTATCTCAAGGACATCCTTTGTACACCGTCAGGATGTATTTTTCATCTTCCCGACCAGGCAAATCTGGGACAAGACGTCCTTCACTCAAATCGCGTCTGCAGCTCCTGTCTTCATGTCACAGATGGCTTCTCTTCGACGTCTTAGCCCTTGACGGTTGTCGGTGCCTCGACCAGCACATGATAATGATAAAACACCTCTGGCTTGTCTGCCGCAAAACTGTGTCCAGTGATGGACCCATCAGTGGAAACAGTTACAACTCTGGCAAACAAGCCAAAGGTGTTAGTCATTATTGCTTTCGAGATCGCTTTCTCCATCCAATACCCGTGCGGCAGCTCGGACCCTGCATCTCTTGACAAGTACGGCTGATAACCCTATTGCTGCAGTCAAGAGAAAGCTCTCTACATCTCTGGAACTTTCACCAACCACAAATCTATCCAGCCCAGGCAGAAGAGTATACATCAGAGAGGATACATCGGGGCTCAGTTTCAGGGGCTTACTAAACATATTGCCTCATCCACTCGTCATGCGCGGCCCAGAAGTGGTTTTACGTGGGATCTATGCCGTAGAGTCTGCTCATTGCCTCAAAAGGCTCCCGCCCCTCGTTCACAAGTCCTGTACGACAGCAGACAGTCAGTACACTAAGGACTGCGATACCGTCTGGTTCAGAGCCATCCTGTTTCATTCTCTGGACCAACTCAGAGTCCACTTTACTGCCTCCTTCGTGGCGGGTGTAGCCTGCAATCAGTGCATCCAGATGACGGATGTCTCTTCAGCCAATGTCTCTTGCTAGCCGAGTGAGCCAGTGGACATTTAAGAGGTCATTTGCAATCGGTTTCTCACCTTGGACGCACTGCTTTCACAAGTCCGTGCCTCCATGTGTATTGGTTACCCTTTGGACATGTCTAAAGCAAACTTGAGTGAACTGCCAGAGATTGTGGAGAACCATGATCTCCTGACAGCAGGATTTTCTAAAGCCTGGGAAAGAAGGCCTCCAGAGTCCAGCTGCAAAATCCAATTGCAGGAGCAGGAGGTCCACTATGAGTATAACCTCCAGCTTGCTAGCACCCCAATTTCAAAACCTGTGAACTTGCAAGTATGTCGTTTCTCTGCACATTTGACAAATTATCAATTCAAACGATCTACGAGGCCTGAAGCACGAAACATGTCACCGGTACCGGAACTATCTATAACTGCAATAGCTCCATGTCCCACAACTGGCTGAGAAACGCAATCGAGAACACGCCGTGTGACGAGCTCATAGGTTTGCTGCAAACAGTGCTACATATCTCTAGCATACCATCTCCTTTACCAGTGCTGGCCACAAACACGTTGCTTGCTCTCTAGTCTGCACATGAAGTTGCATCCCCTTCTCCAGATTTATGGTGTCCTCCTTTGCAGGAGGCGCGAACATCCATGCCTAACCTTTATCGCACCATAGAGACAAAGGGTTCGTGAGCCCATGCCCCTGCTGGGCATATCCTGCTATCCTGGCAGTACATGTGACACCTGTATTTTCACCAAGTGCGTTCCGGACACACGATGGCATCAGTAACTTGCAAAACCTTGGCAAGGCAAGTCTTACCATGAGTAGTGAACAATTGCTGCCTGTAAGACCGACTACCTGAAGGAGTAAGGACCTGCACCAGAAAGTTTCGCCATTTCCAAGTCTTGGCAGCTTGTCCCAGCTCGGTTGGCTGTTCTTCCCAAGACGTTGGTACCCCTAAAATCTACAGATGCACAGATCAAATTTGTGTTAGTCATTACTCCAAGGTGCAGGGCACGATGATCTCCTGACAGCAGGATTTTCTAAAGCCTGGGAAAGAAGGCCTCCAGAGTCCAGCTGCAAAATCCAATTGCAGGAGCAGGAGGTCCACCATGAGTATAACCTCCAGCTTGCTAGCACCCCAATTTCAAAACCTGTGAACTTGCAGTATGTCGTTTCTCTGCACATTTGACAAATTATCAATTCAAACGATCTACGAGGCCTGAAGCACGAAACATGTCACCGGTACCGGAACTATCTATAACTGCAATAGCTCCATATCCACAACTGGCTGAGAAACGCAATCGAGAACACGCCGTGTGACGAGCTCATAGGTTTGCTGCAAACAGTGCTACATAGCATCTCTAGCATACCATCTCCTTTACCAGTGCTGGCCACAAACACGTTGCTTGCTCTCTAGTCTGCACATGAAGTTGCATCCCCTTCTCCAGATTTATGGTGTCCTCCTTTGCAGGAGGCGCGAACATCCATGCCTAACCTTTATCGCACCATAGAGACAAAGGGTTCGTGAGCCCATGCCCCTGCTGGGCATATCCTGCTATCCTGGCAGTACATGTGACACCTGTATTTTCACCAAGTGCGTTCCGGACACACGATGGCATCAGTAACTTGCAAAACCTTGGCAAGGCAAGTCTTACCATGAGTAGTGAACAATTGCTGCCTGTAAGACCGACTACCTGAAGGAGTAAGGACCTGCACCAGAAAGTTTCGCCATTTCCAAGTCTTGGCAGCTTGTCCCAGCTCGGTTGGCTGTTCTTCCCAAGACGTTGGTACCCCTAAAATCTACAGATGCACAGATCAAATTTGTGTTAGTCATTACTCCAAGGTGCAGGGCACGATGTCATTCCTGGCCACTGATGCATGCTCACTCTGGAGGATCCCTCCTTCACCAACCAGGGGCCCTCCACAGTTCTGGAAGAGTCAGAGGCTTGAACAACCAAAAGGACGAATTCGACAAAGGTGGGATTTCAAAGTGATGAAAAGATACAGCAGGATTAGGCTCTACAGTCTAATGCCTGTCTACCTACCATTATCCAATCACATGATGCAGATGGCTCCTAGAGTCATCCTGCAAATGCCAAAGTTAGGCTGCAACACACGACGTTCTAGTTGCTCCCGTCAGAGCGGCTGATAGACTTGTCTTAATTCCCTCCGCATACACCGTTCGCAAACCCATGCCACTCCTCGTCCTCCATCCTGCCGTTTCCGATATTGCACCTTGTGCAGTTGGAATTTGTCAGCCATTTGATCCCTCAGCAACGGCTGCAACAGATTCTTCAGAGCAATCCATGCCTCTTGCACGGGAGTGTTCTGGCTCGCAGCTGGTCCTGTCAGGTCCAGATTTAAATGGGACAGGGCTGATTCCCAAAGGCCGCAGCCACAGAAACCGCTCCATCCAAGCTGGTAGGGGTCGGGAACCACCCCAATGCCGGCAGCATGTAGGCCAGCCTTGGCCAGGAAGAGCAATAGCTTTGCACCGTTGATTGCTAAGGGCCTGATCCACCTCCACTTCGCATCCTCCAATGTCAAGTCAAATCCAGTTTGGCCCACACGATGTGATTCCCAAAGATGTTTTCGCACATGAAGTGCAGCTTAGCCGCTTTGCCCACACGCACCCCTGCAATCAATCTCTGTGCCAGACCCACGTCTGCAGTGGTGATGTAGGGACGTCTGGGTATCTGACTGCTTTCTAATTCTGCAGAGAAATTCATAATCTCATCCATCTTCGAAAGCAAGAGTTGTAGAGTATCTTCCTGCAGGTCTTCATATCGCTTATCTCACGTTGCAAAGTCTCGCCAACTCTATCCACTTTGACTCCACTGCTTTCACCTCTGTCTCCACCATTTTCAACCGTGTATCCACCATTTTCACGTCGTGCTTCAAATCTCTCATCCCATGATTGAAGGTTTGCAACAGTTGCTCCCCATCTCCAGTGACTAGTTCCAGGGAGGATATAGTACGTCGGACGTAGGCAAACCGAGACGTTTGAAGTGGTGCGTCTTGTTGTGCTAGCACCCCTTCCTCTGTAGGCAGGACTTCCTCTACAGCTGCATCTATGCTGGATATGGTTTGACGGAGACCTGTTCGTCGCCTTTGCAAGACATCCAAGACTTCACCAGTACTTAAGAGCTTATCAGCTCCCTCACAAGCACTCTCCAAAGAGGCTTCAGGACATGCTGGCCACGACCAGCTGAAGTCGGCTAGATCCACTGAGGAGAAAATCTCCCCTGGACAGTCTTGTTGGACTGCAAATACACACTTGAGCAAATCCTGCGTTAGCACTGACTGGTTATGGCGGTAGATACAGAGTGTGAGGTTTTCGACACACTCTGTCCTGATAATTCCTTCCACAAGCTCGACTCCCGGACTGCCTTCAGGGAAGCACAAAAGATTTCAACTTTGCAACCACATGTTCCTTGAGAAACTCGATAGTTTCATCTTTGCTCTTGGATGACCTCACCAGAATATCAATATGGTCACCGATGTCTCCGGTGTCCTCTCCGATATCCCCACTGCTTTCCAAAACACATCCATACCATCACACAAAAGTTGATGAGGTTGCGTTCAATACGATATTGATGAGGTTGCATGCCATGGAATCCGGTAAACAAATCCTTTCGAAGGCAGACCTGCAATACGCAAACCTCCACAATGTCAGTAAACAGGTTGAAGACACACACCATCAAAACAAAGACATGTTGGTAGTTATCGTACTTGGAATCTAGGAAAAAGCCTGGACCAAGAAACGTCTTCGTCTTGTCAAGGCACTGTAACCTCCTTCCGAGGTAGTTGTAATTGCTTGCTGTATCAGCAGTTTCCCAGTTCAACTTTCGTCTCCCAGGAAGAGCGTCACCATTACCGGCGGCCATGGTGAAGGGAACAAAGAATGACACCGAGTCGGATCCTCTTCATAGCATAAGTTGAGAGTGGTCATCAACGATACCAGATGTTGCCTTTCAATCCCTCCGTTGTGTGCCGCTGAGAATCTCATCCAAGGTGGAATGAAGCAGACTTTGAGCAACAAATCCATCTGAGGAATGCGACAAACCTCTAGACGGGAGACATGCTCTGGTTAGAAGGTGAATGAGTCGCCTAAAAATTGTGACTCATCCAGTGTGGATTTATCACCACAACATCTGTATCTTGAAAACAGATGATACTACCCACATCATGCAAATAGGCAAGAATGGCTCCCAATCGTTCCCCTCATCTTGAACCCCACCTTTGTGAGACTCTGTAGCTCGTTTTGGAACAAAGTTTGAAGTTGCTGTTTCCTCACCATCGGTTGAGCTGGATGTTGGGATACCCAGGCAGTCAAATCAGCACTCAATCGGTTGCATACCTCGGGTGCCCAAAACAGTCTAGTTGCAAATAGAGCTCGAAACGATTCCATGAGTGCGTCCAGCAAGGGCCTCACACTTTGGCAGATCGAGCGTCCATGGAGAAGAGTGGTGTTTTGCACGTGAACAACCTGTGAAACTCGGTGGCCAACTGTGTCAGAACGGGTTGAAGGAGATCCGGTAATGCTTCAGCATCAGAACGCTTCATCTTATCCACATGAGTTGCCACCACAAATACTTGAGGCAAAGTAGAGCCCACGTTGCGACAATTGGAGTTGATGAACCTAAGCCAGTACGCCAAGCTCCTTCTGAACCTGTCCCGCAGGATATCACGCATATTAAGCGGATGCAGTTGGGTAGGTTTCCGTTTCCGATCATCAAATGGGCTGAACGCAAGCAGGAAGACACATGCTTGGTTGAAGGTCGGAAAGAGGTAGTCTTGCAGAGCTCGGTAGTGAACTTGTCCAGCCAGATCCCACATGGTAACTTGCATATCATGGTCGTTGCGCAACACCTCGATTTCTATGCCTTCCGTTCTGGTACTGACGGAAGACATCCATCCGTCGCCAAGCATGACATTTTTCCTTCAGTCGAACTTGGCCGAGCTGGAGCTTTGATGCGGCTATCTGTCGTTTCCACGCCCGGATCATGGTGGTGCGGAGAGTGGTCTTCCCTGCCAAAGGGGGACCGCACAGGAAGAGGCGCCCAGCCTTGGGCATCACAGGAAGAGGCGCCCAATCCTCCGCCTCATGCTCTTCCGCCATGCTCTGCTATGCTATGCTTCCCCGTAGCTCGGCGAACTGCCAGATCCCAGTGGCTAGAATGGAATGAGGGCCAACCAGCGGCTCCTCCAGGCCACACCATATCCCGCGGCCTTCAGCCCTGGCAGGCAGGCCCCACGCAGCGAAAGTTCCCACATGAACGGGGAAACAGGCGAAACTTAAACATGCTAAAATAAGTAAATGAAGCATTTACTTTTGGTCTTGTTTTTAGGTACATGGGAATTTGTCCGGGTCAGTCGAGATCGGGACACCGGAACGGAACGGGAAACGGCTCCCGTGCCCGGTCCCTGTGATGGATGATGGGCTGGGTTGGGTTGGGTGTCCATGGAAACTGGATCCAGCCTAGAAATCCTTTACTTGTAATTTTCGATAACATGATCTTTCATGAATCTAAGCTCATTAGGGTCTGGCAGCCTGTGAAAGGGAACAACACGCTCACCAAAGTCGGCGTTTGGGGAAGGGAAGTGCACAACACGCTCACCAAAGTCGGCGTTTGGGGAAGGGAAGTGCAATGATATTGCGGATATAACTCATGGTGTTTCTCGAGAAGTCAATAGCAGGGTATGAGTAATGTTTTCTTTCAAATCGTTCCAGTTGGGAGGGATCTTTCCCGTAGAAGAAGAAGAATTTTATTTAAGTCCACTAAGGACGGATTTCCGTCATGGGACTTGGTACTTAACAACTTGTACCATGGTGTCCTAAGCTACTTGTACCATGGTGTGCCTAAGCTACTTGCACCAACGGCATCTACTCCCTTTAAGCACCCCATCTAAGTATCGATCTAAGCTCAGGACGCTTAATAAGCACGTTCTTATAAATGTGTCAGTAGATATTGGATATGGACATGTAATGGAGAGGTTATATGGACATCCTCGCAAGCCATCTGCTGGTCATAGTTGGGGTGCAGATGACGTGGAAGGGGAAAGTACTGCCACCTCTCACTCTCTTGTGGCCTGGGTGAGGGATGTAAATTTATTGTCCTTCCCCTAACCGGAGCTTACCAATGCATGCGTGAGGGATGTAAATTTGGTGTCCTTCCCCTAACCGGAGCTTTCCCATGTATGCAATCAAAGTTTCCTCTCCACTAGACATAGGATATGGACAACTTGGAAGGTTGGTTTCCATTCACAGGTCCCGGCAGTGGATATTTTCTCACAGGATATGTTGTCAACCTTCTCGGAGGTTGCCTTGGATGCAACTGACTTTTATCTTCTCCTGAAGCAGGAGCAGGAGCAGGAGAAGAGAAAGTGAGTGAAGATGTGTACCTTTCGGCCAAAGGACTTGTCTCTCCTTGCCCGCTGAGAAAGCCCTGGCCGTCTACCAGCAAGGACCAGCTTCTGAGTTCGAGTACAGAGGTGCTCTGCTTGCGTGGCCCGAACGAGGTGGGGAGGGCTAAATACAGCTCTCACAGGGGCTCATCACTAGCTGTTATTGCATACCCCGTCTCCTGCATTTCACCTAAGCGTCAGCATGTTCTTCGTTCGCCTTTCGCAATGTCTCCACCTTCACATTTTGCCCATCCATTAATACACCTTCCTCGATCTCTGCAAGACAGCCACATGCTTGGACCATACTAATAAGAGTTCAAGCATCTGGCAGCACACTTTCCCTTCGCATTTCCGAGTCAAGCCTGCAAAGCCCTCTCCCCTTCACCCTGAGCACAGCAGCTGGCTGGCCCTCATTGCATTCTAGCCACTGGGATCTGGCAGTTCGCCGAGCTACCGGGAAGCATAGCATACCATAGTAGAGCATGGCGGAAGAGCATGAGGCGGAGGATCCGACTCGAGGAGTCGGATTCTTTGTTCCCTTCACCATAGCCGCCGGTAATGGTGACGCTCTTCCTGGGAGACGACAGTTGACCTGGGAAACTCCTGATACAGCAAGCAATTACAACTACCTTGGAAGGAGGTTACAGTGTCTTGACAAGACGAAGACGTTTCTTGGTCCAGGCTTTTTTCCTAGATTCCAAGTACGATGACTACCAACATGTCTTTGTTTTGATGGTGTGTGTCTTCAACCTGTCTACTGACATTGTGGAGGTTTGCGTATTGCAGGTCTGCCTTCGAAAGGATTTGTTTACGGGATTCCATGGCTTGCAACCTCATCAATATCGTATTGAACGCAACCTCATCAAGTTTTGTGTGATGGTATGGATGTGTTTTGGAAAGCAGTGGGGATATCGGAGAGGACACCGGAGACATCGGTGACCATATTGATATTCTGGTGAGGTCATCCAAGAGCAGAGATGAAACTATCGAGTTTCTCAAGGAACATGTGGTTGCAAAGCTGAAATCTTTTTGTGCTTCCCCTGAAGGCAGTCCGGGAGTCGAGCTTGTGGAAGGAATTATCAGGACAGAGTGTGTCGAAAACCTCACACTCTGTATCTACCGGCATAACCAGTCAGTGCTAACGCAGGATTTGCTCATGTGTGTTTTTGCAGTCCAACAAGACTGTACAGGGGAGATTTTCTCCTCAATGGATCTGGCCGACTTCAGCTGGTCGTGGCCAGCATGGCCGACTTCAGCTGGTCGTGGCCAGCATGTCTTCAAACCATATCCAACATAGATGCAGCTGTAGAGGAAGTCCTGCCTACAGAGAAAGGGGTGCTCGCACAACAAGACGCACCAGTTCAAACGTCTCGGTTTGTCAGTATCCGACGTACTATATCCCTCCCTGGAACTAGTCACTCGGAGATGGGGGAGCAACTGTTGCAAACCATCAATCAAGGGATAAGAGATTTGAAGCAAGAGGTGAAAGCAGTGGGAGTCAAAGTGGATAGAATTGGTGAGACTTTGCAACTTATCCAACATGAGATTAGCGCTATCAAGGCTGGGCAGGAAGCTACTCTACAATTCTTGCTTTCTAAGATGGATGAGATTATGAATTTCTCTGCAGAATTAGAAAGCAGTCAGATACCCAGACGTCCCTACATCACCACTGCAGACGTGGGTTTAGAACATAAATTGATTGCAGGGGTGCGTGTGGGCAAAGCGGCTAAGCTGCACTTCATGTGCGAAAACATCTTTGGGAATCACATCGTGGAGGGCCAAACTGGATTCGACTTGACATTGGAGGATGCGAAGTGGAGGTGGATCAGGCCCTTAGCAATCAACGGTGCAAAGCTATTTCCCTTCCTGGCCAAGGCTGGCCTACACGCGGCTGCCGGCATTGGGGGTGCGGTTCCCGACCCTTCTACCAGCTTGGATGGAGCGGTTTCTCTCGCTGCGGCCTTTGGGAACTCAGCCCTGTCCCATTTAAATCTGGATCTGACAGGACCAGCTGCGAGCCAGAACACTCCCGTGCAAGAGGCATTGATTGCTCTGAAGAATCTGTTGCAGCCGTTGCTGAGGGATGAAATGGCCGACAAATTCCAACTGCACAAGGTGCAATATCGGAAACGGCAGGATGGAGGACGAGGAGTGGCATGGGTTTGCGAACGGTGTATGCGGAGGGGAATTAAGAGACAAGACTATCAGCCGCTCTGACGGGAGCAATTAAAACGTAGTGTGTTGCAGCCTAACTTCGGCATTTGCAGGATTTGGAGTGGCGTTTTGTTCTTCCCTGAAGGCAGTCCGGGAGTCGAGCTTGTGGAAGGAATTATCAGGACAGAGTGTGTCGAAAACCTCACACTCTGTATCTACCGGCAGTCTCAATCAGTTCTAACACAGTTTGATGAAGTGCCTTCTTGAATATCAGAAAAGCTTTCCAGGGCAGATTTCCTCCGGCTTGGATTTTCCTGATTATCAATGGTTCTGGCCAGCAGGCCTGAAGCCCGTCTTTGAGGAAGCCAGGGACCTCTTAAGTACGTAGTCTCTTTCTGATGCGATGATACGATGTGTTACATAGGGGAATCAGAACCCTTGAGGAAAGGACGTCAACTTAGACAGGTCTACAACGAGAGGGAAATTTGAAGAGTCCATTTGAATTAAACCTACAGAACCACTGTCTACTTCTTCTCTTAGACTCGTAGAGCAGGAACTACACCAATGCCCACATTCGCTGCTGTTCCAGCAACATTTCGCATTGACGTTGTGTCATTGAACAGTTCAACGAATGACATCGTGCCCTGCACCTTGGAGTAATGACTAACACAAATTTGATCTGTGCATCTGTAGATTTTAGTGGTACGAACGTCTTGGGAAGAACAGCCAACCGAGCTGGGACAAGCTGCCAAGACTTGGAAATGGCGAAACTTTCTGGTGCAGGTCCTTACTCCTTCAGGTAGTCGGTCTTACAGGCAGCAATTGTTCACTACTCATGGTAAGACTTGCCCTGCCAAGGTTTGCAAGTTACTGATGCCATCGTGTGTCCGGAACGCACTTGGTGAAAATACTGGTGTCACATGTACTGCCAGGATAGCAGGATATGCCCAGCAGGGGCATGGGTTCTGAAGCCTTTGTCTCTATGGTGCGATAAAGGTTAGGCATGGATGTGCGCCTCCTGCACAGGAGGCACCAGAACGCTGGAGAAGGATGCAACTTCATGCGCAGACTAGAGAGCAATCAACGTGTTTGTGGCCAGCACTGGTAAAGGACATGGTATGGTAAAGAGTATGCTATGTAGCACTGATCGCAGCAAACCTATGAGTTCGTTACACGGCATGTTCTCGATTGCGTTTCTCAGCCAGTTGTGGGACATGGAGCTATTGCAGTTATAGATGGTTCCGGTACCGCTGGCATGTTTCGTGCTTCAGGCCTCGTAGATCGTTTGAATTGATAAATTGTCAAGTGTGCAGAGAAACGACAGACCTGCAAGTTCACAGGTTTTGAAATTGGGGTGTTAGGAAGCTGGAGGTTATATTCATAGTGGATCTCCTGCTCCTGCAATTGGGATTTTGCAGCTGGACTCTGAGGCCTTCTTTCCCAGGCTTTAGGAAATCCTGCTGTCAGGAGAGATCATGGTTCTCCACAATCTCTGGCAGGTCACTCAAGTTTGCTTTAGACATGTCCAAAGGGTAACCAATACGCATGGAGGCACGGACTTGTGAAAGCAGTGCGTCCAAGGTGAGAAACCGATTGCAAATCACCTCTTCAATGTCCACTGGCTCACTCGGCTGCAAGAGACATTGCCTGAAGAGACATCGTCATCTGGATGCACTGATGGCAGGCTACCCGCCATGAAGGAGACAGTAAAGTGGACTTTGAGTTGGTCCAGAGAATGAAACAGGATGGCTTGCAACCAGACGGTATCGCATTCCTCAGTGTACTGACTGTCTGCTGTTGTACAGGACTTGTGAACGAGGGGCGGAAGCCTTTGAGGCAATGAGCAGACTCCACGGCATAGTTCCCACAGAAAACCACTTCTGGGCCGCATGACGAGTGGATGAGGCAATATGTTTAGTAAGGAGAAAGCCTTTTCTGTCCAATGCTGCAGTTTGGCACACACTGTTGGGTGCTTGTCGAAAACGGAGCAACGTCGAAGTAGGACTCCATGCTTTCAATGAAGCAATGAAGCTAGGCAAGAAAGACGCTGCAGCATACATATTGATGTCGAACATATACACCAGTACCCAGATGCAGGATCGGGTACAGACCACTAGAAAAATTAAGGCATGGAAGCGGCCAGGTCAGAGCTGATGGACTGATGAGGAAGGACTGGTGCATAGTCGCTTGATTGGGGATGAGAAGCATCCACAACGTCAGGCAAGCCTAGATGAAGGGCTGTCAAGTGTTTTCCAAAACGAGCCACTGAGCAAGTAGAACCTAGAGACTAGGTGCTGGGAAGTGCAGGGAAGTGGACTAGGTGCTGGGAGGAGGAGCAGAAGGAATTCCTAAGACGTCCTACCAAGTCCGGCAAGCAATCCTGATCTAGTCTTGAAGACTTTACAAACGAGCTCAACGTGCGAAGTGAAGCCCAAAGCAGGATCCTCCAGAGTGAGCATGCATCAGTGGCCAGGAATGACATCGTGCCCTGCACCTTGGAGTAATGACTAACACAAATTCGATCTGTGCATCTGTAGATTTTAGGGGTACCAACGTCTTGGGAAGAACAGCCAACCCGAGCTGGGACAAGCTGCCAAGACTTGGAAAAGGCGAAACTTTCTGATGCAGGTCCTTACTCCTTCAGGTAGTCGGTCTTACAGGCAGCAATTGTTCACTACTCATGGTAAGACTTGCCTTGCCAAGGTTTGCAAGTTACTGATGCCATCGTGTGTCCGGAACGCACTTGGTGAAAATACAGGTGTCACATGTACTGCCAGGATAGCAGGATATGCCCAGGGGCATGGGCTCACGAACCTTTGTCTCTATGGTGCGATAAAGGTTAGGCATGGATGTGCGCGCCTCCTGCAAAGGAAGGCACCATAAATCTGGAGAAGGGGATGCAACTTCATGCGCAGACTAGAGAGCAATCAACGTGTTTGTGGCCAGCACTGGTAAAGGAGATGGTATGCTAGAGACATATTATGTAGCACTGTTTGCAGCAAACCTATGAGTTCGTTACACTGCATGTTCTCGATTGCGTTTCTCAGCCAGTTGTGGGATATGGAGCTATTGCAGTTATAGATAGTTCCGGTACCGGTGACATGTTTCGTGCTTCAGGCCTCGTAGATCGTTTGAATTGATAAACTGTCAAATGTGCAGAGAAACGACATACCTGCAAGTTCACAGGTTGTGAAATTGGGGTGCTAGCAAGCTGGAGGTTATATTCATAGTGGACCTCCTGCTCCTGCAATTGGGATTTTGCAGCTGGACTCTGGAAGCCTTCTTTCCCAGGCTTTAGAAAATCCTCTCCCGACATGGTTCTCCACAATCTCTGGCAGTTCACTCAAGTTTGCTTTAGACATGTCCAAAGGGTAACCAATACACATGGAGGCACGGACTTGTGAAAGCAGTGCGTCCAAGGTGAGAAACCGATTGCAAATGACCTCTTAAATGTCCACTGGCTCACTCGGCTAGCAAGAGACATTGGCTGAAGAGACATCCGTCATCTGGATGCACTGATTGCAGGCTACACCCGCCATGAAGGAGACAGTAAAGTGGACTTTGAGTTGGTCCAGAGAATGAAACAGGATGGCTTGCAACCAGACGGTATCGCATTCCTCAGTGTACTGACTGTCTGCTGTTGTACAGGACTTGTGAACGAGGGGCGAGAGCCTCTTGAGGCAATGAGCAGACTCTACGGCATAGTTCCCACAGAAAACCACTTCTGGGCCGCGCATGACGAGTGGATGAGGCAATATGTTTAGTAAGCCCCTGAAACTGAGCCCCGATGTATCCTCTCTGATGTATACTCTTCTGCCTGGACAGGATAGATTTGTGGTTGGTGAAAGTTCCAGAGATGTAGAGAGCTTCCTCTTGACTGCAGCAATAGGGTTCCGTACTTGTCAAGAGATGCAGGGTCCGAGCTGCCGCACGGGTATTGGATGGAGAAAGCGATCTCGAAAGCAATAATGACAAACACCTTTGGCTTGTTTGCCAGAGATGTAACTGTTTCCACTGATAAGGTTCGACCCCTGCTTTCTGTGAGTGACTGTCTCGTCGCTTTCTCAACCAGTCATGGGAGAACTATGTTTCAGAGATGCCGAGAAAGGCACAAAATTTATCCTCGCTTTGGTGGAAGCCATCATTGAGGGCTCTCCAACCGAAGAGATGTCAGGAAGGCATGGTTGTACCCGATTCCGTGACTTTGTGTGGCTCTTGCTGGCATGTGAAAATGTGGCATCCTTGGGTGTGGGAAGACAGCCACACAGGCAGATTGTAGGACAGCGGCTCAAAGCTCATGTGTTTGTAGCTGGCAGTTTGATTCACATGTATGGGAAGTCCAGCAGCACGGTTGATGCACAGCAGGTGTTTGACGCATTGCCTGAAAGAGACACTGTCATCGGAAAGCACTGACTGCAGGCTGCACCTGTGAATTCAGCACACCAAAGAGTGGTTTTTCGAGTTGTTCTAGAGAATGAAACAGGAAGGCATGTAACGAGATGGTGTCGCATTACTTTTATACTGACAGTGTGCACAGTCAACTCAACTTCCACTTTCTTTAGCGTAGTGTTGCTGGCCAAAGCCAGCCCAATCATCTCCGGAGGACACAACACAACAGTTTCTGTTCCATCACTGTTTCTGTTTCCAGTTCTCACAGCCTCCGGACCAAGGATCAGTCAAGGAGTGTAAGAACGCAACGCAGCGAACAGCACAGATTACTCCGCTGAATCATCGTCCAAGCTATGTGCAAGAACGTCGGACCACGTCAAACCTATACCCGCCTTTTTGTCACGATGTACTCCATCTCTGTAGGCCAATTCCATTATCCACAACCACCACGCACATGACGATTGAGTTTTTTGTGGTGGAAGCCCAGCCTGTACATATAGAGTTTGGACTTGTCATTCCAACTGTCTTTCTCGATGCAGTTCACAGAAGCCTGCAGAATCGTGCATGGGTGAAGGAAGGATTGAAGCAGTCTAATCGTATGGGTGAAGAAAGGGTAGAAGCAGTCTATTCGTGTGGCTGAAGCAAGCGGGCCTTCCACGAAAGGACGAATTCGGGCTACATGTTGCCTGAATTCCGTACACATTTCCTCACCACCACGACTGATGTCCAGTTTAGATAGATTCCTATGCTATGCGAAGACGAAGAGCATCCGTACAGAGAGCACAGTGCCTATTCGATCCCAGACATCGGCTGAAGCGAGCCAGTTCCCACTGCCTCCGGATCAAGGAAGCCCGACCCCTTGTCCACAAGCTCCCAAAGCTGATCCCCACCTGGACAACTACCATCAATTGTGTAGCCTAAATATTTCTTGTCGGTTCATGAATTTTCGTTACAGCCGAGGGGAGCATTGAGCATCCACTCACTCTGAAGTGAGGTGGAAAACTTTGTCAATGAAGGTAGTAAAGTGACAAGCCTGCAAAACCTCGCAGTCCAATAAACCTTCCAGCGCTTGGCAGGAAGTACAGTACAAATTTCCAGAACTCAGCGTCTAGTACAGTCCTACGCTCGGCCAACTGAGCTAAAGTCGGATGTGTGTATGAGCCTGTGGACGTGCCAGTCCTTTGCAGTTATTCAATTCGCATTCAAACATCCTGCAACATTGCAACACCGACAATGTTGCAGCAACGAGAATCCATTCATGAGAAAGAATGCAGTTATGCCCTTACCTTGCAACCACCAGCATACGTGCAAGCCTGCTATACTTCAGTCACGAATTCTTGCCAAACGTCTCATATCCAGGCAAAGATAGTCCCATGTGCTAGAAATCCTGAAAAAGAACGGTAGTAGAATGTCGGTTGATGGATCAGCAACGTCCCAAATTTGCTGGATTATGCAACCCGTCGCAGAGATGGCCATGGACATGGGTAGAGTCATCAAGTCAAGTCTTCTACCGCTCAACTACAGTCCTCAACCAGCTTTGTAGGATGCCGCACTTAGCACAATGGATGTAAAGCTTCGAGAGTCTGAGTTAGGGACCCCAGGAGCAAGCACCACTTTCGGATTTTGACTTGCCTGACCAGCAGAGTGGAGTTGGGTGTGAGGCGGCGGACTCAGATGACACCGAGCCTTCGTTGCACAAAAACTCTGCACCCGATGGGCGTGTGAACTCCCAGACTCTGCACTCACAGCTCACTAGTCACTGAATGACGAAGAGGTATGATTCCCAGCTAGGGCAGAGCTGGGAGGGATCTTCCAGTCTCATCAGCATGCATGAATGGCCAGTAACGACATCATGCCCTGCTCCCTGCATTGTTGCCTGCTTGCAAGCTGCAAGGAATGGTGGATTCTGCATGAGATGGTGAGGCATATGCCAGTGTCCACTGGATTAGGGTGTTGCAGGTGGTTGCAGCCAGGTTGTCAAGGTTCCGATTCGCATTAGCATATGCTACCTTGGTGAGCACGTCTTGTGAGCAACTGCACCGCATCGGCTTGCTCATCACCTGGCTGCAACAGGCGGGTTGAGGATGATGACATCTACCATTGCGTAGATGCGAAGCAAACGATGTTCCTCGAGTCCCCAGCTTCTCCGAAGTGGAACCCAAGCTGCGTAGGGTAAAGTATGTACTTCATTAGGTTCAGGACACGGCATCACCTAGAACCTGATTTGCTGCCTTCAGTCGAGGAGACGAGAGACCTGATGACGTCTAGCACTGCGTAGATGCGAAGCGAACGATGATCCTTAAGTCCGCAGCTTCTCCGAAGTGGAAATCAAGCCTTCTTAGGGTAAAGTTGTACTTCAGTAGGTTCAGGACACGGCATGGCCTAGCACCTAATTCGCTGCCTTGAGTCGAGGAGACGACTCTCCTTTTCCTGAGTTGGTCCAGCCCTTTGCCTGCAGGGATTCCAGAAACAGAACAGAGATGGATGGAGGAAGTCCGGTGCGAAGCCAGTCTTATCCCGTTCGGGGCGTGGACGCGTTCGCCACAGAGACCACCTTTTGCCTCTCTTCTCTGAGAAGCACAGTGTAGCATGGCGGACGAGGCGAAGGGCTGGCGGGCTCTGCCGGCTCGGCGGCGGCGGCTGCTGGACTGCCTGGCCCGGAATGATTTGGGCAGTCTACCCCGACGTGAAGACGATGAACGGTTTTGTGCGTGTTGCTGTCTTCCTACACACAAGGCTGCCACATTTTCACATGCAGGCAAGAGCACACAAATGTCACGGAATTGGGTACAACCAAGCCTTCCTGACATCCTTCTGTTCGAAAACCTCGAGACAATCGCTGATAGCATGCAGGGGTCGAACCTCCCCAGCCCTCTTGCTGACGACTTGGCCTCCCTCAACGTTTGAGCCCTTGGCTTCCCCCTCGTGACAACGTCGTCGGCACCTCCACAAAGCCACGTCAGTTCTGGCAAACAAGCCAAAGATGTTTGTCGTTAATATTTTCGGAATTACTTTCTTCATAATCTCACTTTCTTCATAATCTCCCTTTCATCATAATCACTTTCTTCATACACTACCGCGCAGCAGCTCGAATCCTGCCATCTCATGACACGTACTATGGAATACCGATCTCGTCCGGAAGCCCTTTAGGGTTTTTTTCGATGGTGACACCAGAAGTTTTCCGGCGGGAAAACTTCTTGTGTCACACACTTGATGACATCGGCCGTCGGCGCCTGCCCCTCGTGTCCCGATCTCGTCACTAAGCCTGTGGTGTCTGTGTGAAGAATCTTTTGTGGTTGTGACACACAATGTTTTCTTTTTTAGGGCTGTCAGGGCATGGGCCATCGCACATCCATTCGCATGACCCCATTTGCCCGCTGCCATATAAGGAACCACAAGACGCCTTTATGGGAGATAGCGTGGAGGAGCCATCCGCTGACCGCCATCGCCTTCGCAGCCATACAGCCCTTGTGGTCGATAGCTGAGGCGCCATACGCCTCACGCCGGCTATCGCAGCCATCCAAAGGTGCGACAGTGCCATACCATACAGCCTCGCGCGATCAAGACACCATCTTCACACAACCAGCCTTTACATTCGACCACAACAAAGCCACCACTGGGCTCACGTCTCAAAAGGCCAGAACAAAGAAATCCACATGGTCAGCGCTCCCAGGTCATGGTGAGCGCACAAAACACTTTTCTGCAGCCTACACCCAGCTCACTTCCGGAAGGGCCGCAAATCTAGGCCACACGCCCCTCACGCCTAGTGCACCACAGCCCGCAGCAGGGTGATGCAAAGGGGCCCTGATAAGGATGTGAAGATTGTGAGCCTAGGCTCGCGGCGCAGTGCTCCTATCTGTATCGATGCAAGCATACCGGCGTCATGAAATGATCAGAAAGTGCGAGAGCTGCCCCTCGGTCATGTTGTAAGCCGCTACAGTAAGTGACCTGGGTTTTGCTTCATCTATGCTCCTACTCCTACTCGCTCTAAAGCTATCTAATTGCTTTGTGTCTTGACTGCAGGATCTGTCTTGAGGATTAAGGAGGATGCTGCTCCTCCAAGATTACATGTGTAGTGAGGACTGATGACGAAGGCCTCCAGCCCTCCGACTCGAGAATCCAAAGGAAGTGTCCTCCGAGACCAGTATAAATGAACTGAGCCGGATTAGGTAGTGGCATGTAGGCTAGTTGGGGTTAGATAGGAAAGTTCCAGACTCTCCTAACCCCGCACGTCGAACATGCTTCTCGCAACTCTTTGAAAGAGCTGCTAATATATCCGCAGGGTTTTCTTGTGTAGGCACATACTCCGAGCTTTTCGCTAACCTTCCGCTTGCGCTTGGGATGCCGTGTTTGAGCTCGTGAAGTGAGATCAAGATTCGGAAGTGAGATGAGGAGTCAAAGTGTGAGCCCTCTTCACTCGTAAGGTCACCAGAGGATCCTTCAACCTTAGCACTAAGGATCTAAATACTCCTATGTGTTTTTCGTTGAATCACCTCAATGCGCCATTACACTAATGACATTTCGTCCGCATACATGTCCTTCAACCTCTTGCAGATTTGTGTGACATTTCAACATTTCAACATGCCTCTACATTTCGGATGTTACGACTAACCATGCTTCGTGGAAATCCTCCTCAAGATTGGTTTTTTCAGCACTCGCATACTATGTAGATTATCGACGTGAAGGCCTATCGAAACTCTATACCTATCAAGGTTTATTAGAAATTAGCTCACAGGCGAGGTGCCACCGCGCCCTGATTGGCCATTTCATTAGGCCCCGACTTTGTGCCGCTAATATGCAAGAACTCTGCATATCATTGTATTACAAATCTTTATATGTAGCCTGCCAATCAGGCAGTTGTTCTAGTGTATTCCCATTGGAATTGCAGAAGGCTGCAATCCAAAAGGAACTACATTAGGATTCCTACCTAGATTCGCAGGTTGCTATAAAATTTTTCAACTGGTATACGCCCTGGCCTAGGGTTGAACTCACTACTCCAGCCATGGAGTAGCGAGATTGTATACATGTCCTGACCAGGCGGGTGTCCGCACGCTTTGGTGGCACGCAGCATAAAAAAACCCTAAAACCCTAAAACCCTAAAACCCTAAAACCCTAAAACCCTAAAACCCTAAAACCCTAAACCCTTCTTCCAGCATGGCACTGTAAAGACAAAGCGCTTCCTGACCCATGTCCTGCTGGGAATATCCTGCTATCAAGGCATTCCATGTCACAACATCTTTTTGACTAAGTCTGTCGAAGACAATGTGGGCATCCTGTAGGCTGCCACACTTCACATACATGTTGACGAGGCTGCAGCCTACAACCATGTCCCGTTGAAGTCCTTCTTCTTCAATGTGTGCATGGAGCTGCATTCCCTTGTCCAAAGCTGGGCTGCCCAGACTTGCACATGCATGCAGGAGGCACACAAATGTTACAGAATCGGGTACAACCAGGCCTTCTTGTTGCATGGCACTGTGAAGGTCAAGAGCTGTCTGACCCATGCCCTTGTGGGAATAACCTGTTATCATGGCATTCCAGGTCGCCACGTTTTTCTGATGGAGTCTGTCAAACACTCTTTGAGCATCTTCCAAGCTGCCACACTTTGCATACATGTTTATCAAACTGTTAACCAGTAACATGTTGACCTGAAGCCTTTGGTCGCCGATATTTGCATGAAGCTTCTTACCCCTTTCCAAAGCTGGGGTTCCCATGCTTGCACAAGCCTGAAACAGGCACACAAACGTCACAGTATCAGGTGCAACTTTTCCTTCTTCTTGCATAGCACTGTAAACACGAATCGCTTCCTGACCCATTCCCTTCTGGGAATATCCTGCTATCATGGCATTCCAAGTGGCCACATTTTTCTGATTAAGACTATTAAACACACACTGAGCATCCTGAAGAGTGCCACACTTTACATACATGTTTACCAGACTGCAGCCGACAACCACATCCATTTGAACTTTTCGTTCCACCATCTCTGCGTGAAGCCGCATCCCTTCTTTAAAATTATAATATAATAATGGCCATCTCTATTAAACCCCATGAGATTGGCTCCAAGTGAACTCGACCACATAATAGAAGAACTAGTATCATAGACCTTCCGGATTGTTTCTAATTAATAGAATGCCTTTGACTCCAAACCCACAATCCACTATAGACCTTCTCGATTGTTTCTAATCAATAAAAATGTTTTTGACTCAAACCCTAAAAAGCTCTCGGACTCGAACCCTTAAAAGCTCTGAACTCGAACCCTAAAAAAGCTCTTGACCTGAATTCTAAAAAGCTCTTGACTCAAACCCTAAAAAACTTCTGACTCGAACTGCGAATCTAGCCTAGCCA